>JAMPIV010003032.1:0-192500 GCA_024509875.1 Oreohelix idahoensis
GTTTTCTGCACAGGAACCCGCTTTAGACCAGGTTTTCTGCACAGGAACCCGCTTTAGACCAGGTTTTCTGCACAGGAACCCGCTTTAGACCAGGTTTTCTGTACAGGAACCCACTTTAGACCAGGTTTTCTGTACAGGAACCCGCTTTAGACCAGGTTTTCTGTACAGGAACCCGCTTTAGACCAGGTTTTCTGTACAGGAACCCGCTTTAGACCAGGTTTTCTGCACAGGAACCCGCTTTAGACCATTTTTCTGCACAGGAACCCGCTTTAGACCAGGTTTTCTGTACAGGAACCCGCTTTAGACCAGGTTTTCTGCACAGGAACCCGCTTTAGACCAGGTTTTCTGCACAGGAACCCGCTTTAGACCAGGTTTTCTGCACAGGAACCCGCTTTAGACCAGGTTTTCTGCACAGGAACCCGCTTTAGACCAGTGTTTCTGCACAGGAACCCGCTTTAGACCAGGTTTTCTGCACAGGAACCCGCTTTAGACCAGGTTTTCTGCACAGGAACCCGCTTTAGACCAGGTTTTCTGCACAGGAACCCGCTTTAGACCAGGTTTTCTGCACAGGAACCCGCTTTAGACCAGGTTTTCTGCACAGGAACCCGCTTTGGACCAGGTTTTCTGCACAGGAACCCGCTTTAGACCAGGTTTTCTGTACAGGAACCCGCTTTAGACCAGGTTTTCTGTACAGGAACCCGCTTTAGACCAGGTTTTCTGTACAGGAACCCGCTTTAGACCAGGTTTTCTGTACAGGAACCCGCTTTAGACCAGGTTTTCTGTACAGGAACCCGCTTTAGAACAGGTTTTCTGCACAGGAACCCGCTTTAGACCAGGTTTTCTGCACAGGAACCCGCTTTAGACCAGGTTTTTCTGTACAGGAACCCGCTTTAGACCAGGTTTTCTGTACAGGAACCCGCTTTAGACCAGGTTTTCTGCACAGGAACCCGCTTTAGACCAGGTTTTCTGCACAGGAACCCGCTTTAGACCAGGTCTTCTGCACAGGAACCCGCTTTAGACCAGGTTTTCTGCACAGGAACCCGCTTTAGACCAGGTTTTCTGCACAGGAACCCGCTTTAGACCAGGTTTTCTGCACAGGAACCCGCTTTAGACCAGGTTTTCTGCACAGGAACCCGCTTTAGACAGGTTTTCTGTACAGGAACCCGCTTTAGACCAGGTTTTCTGTACAGGAACCCGCTTTAGACCAGGTTTTCTGTACAGGAACCCGCTTTAGACCAGGTTTTCTGTACAGGAACCCGCTTTAGACCAGGTTTTCTGTACAGAACCCGCTTTAGACCAGGTTTTCTGTACAGGAACCCGCTTTAGACCAGGTTTTCTGTACAGGAACCCGCTTTAGACCAGGTTTTCTGTACAGGAACCCGCTTTAGACCAGGTTTTCTGTACAGGAACCCGCTTTAGACCAGGTTTTCTGTACAGGAACCCGCTTTAGACCAGGTTTTCTGTACAGGAACCCGCTTTAGACCAGGTTTTCTGCACAGGAACCCGCTTTAGACCAGGTTTTCTGCACAGGAACCCGCTTTAGACCAGGTTTTCTGCACAGGAAACCGCTTTAGACCAGGTTTTCTGTACAGGAACCCGCTTTAGACCAGGTTTTCTGTACAGGAACCCGCTTTAGACCAGGTTTTCTGTACAGGAACCCGCTTTAGACCAGGTTTTCTGCACAGGAACCCGCTTTAGACCAGGTTTTCTGTACAGGAACCCGCTTTAGACCAGGTTTTCTGTACAGGAACCCGCTTTAGACCAGGTTTTCTGCACAGGAACCCGCTTTAGACCAGGTTTTCTGCACAGGAACCCGCTTTAGACCAGGTTTTCTGCACAGGAACCCGCTTTAGACCAGGTTTTCTGCACAGGAACCCGCTTTAGACCAGGTTTTCTGCACAGGAACTCGCTTTAGACCAGGTTTTCTGCACAGGAACCCGCTTTAGACCAGGTTTTCTGCACAGGAACCCGCTTTAGACCAGGTTTTCTGCACAGGAACCCGCTTTAGACCAGGTTTTCTGCACAGGAACCCGCTTTAGACCAGGTTTTCTGTACAGGAACCCGCTTTAGACCAGGTTTTCTGTACAGAAAACCCTCTTTAGACCAGGTTTTCTGCACAGGAACCCGCTTTAGACCAGGTTTTCTGCACAGGAACCCGCTTTAGACCAGGTTTTCTGCACAGGAACCCGCTTTAGACCAGGTTTTCTGCACAGGAACCCGCTTTAGACCAGGTTTTTCTGCACAGGAACCCGCTTTAGACCAGGTTTTTCTGTACAGAACCCGCTTTAGACCAGGTTTTCTGCACAGGAACCCGCTTTAGACCAGGTTTTCTGCACAGGAACCCGCTTTAGACCAGGTTTTCTGCACAGGAACCCGCTTTAGACCAGGTTTTCTGCACAGGAACCCGCTTTAGACCAGGTTTTCTGCACAGGAACCCGCTTTAGACCAGGTTTTCTGCACAGGAACCCGCTTTAGACCAGGTTTTCTGCACAGGAACCCGCTTTAGACCAGGTTTTTCTGCACAGGAACCCGCTTTAGACCAGGTTTTCTGCACAGGAACCCGCTTTAGACCAGGTTTTCTGTACAGGAACCCGCTTTAGACCAGGTTTTCTGTACAGGAACCCGCTTTAGACCAGGTTTTCTGTACAGAAACCCGCTTTAGACCAGGTTTTCTGCACAGGAACCCGCTTTAGACCAGGTTTTCTGCACAGGAACCCGCTTTAGACCAGGTTTTCTGCACAGGAACCCGCTTTAGACCAGGTTTTCTGTACAGTAACCCGCTTTTGACCAGGTTTTCTGCACAGGAACCCGCTTTAGACCAGGTTTTCTGCACAGGAACCCGCTTTAGACCAGGTTTTCTGCACAGGAACCCGCTTTAGACCAGGTTTTTCTGTACAGGAACCCGCTTTAGACCAGGTTTTCTGTACAGGAACCCGCTTTAGACCAGGTTTTCTGCACAGGAACCCGCTTTAGACCAGGTTTTCTGCACAGGAACCCGCTTTAGACCAGGTTTTCTGCACAGGAACCCGCTTTAGACCAGGTTCTCTGCACAGGAACCCGCTTTAGACCAGGTTTTCTGCACAGGAACCCGCTTTAGACCAGGTTTTCTGCACAGGAACCCGCTTTAGACCAGGTTTTCTGCACAGGAACCCGCTTTAGACCAGGTTTTTCTGCACAGGAACCCGCTTTAGACCAGGTTTTCTGCACAGGAACCCGCTTTAGACCAGGTTTTCTGTACAGGAACCCGCTTTAGACCAGGTTTTCTGTACAGGAACCCGCTTTAGACCAGGTTTTCTGTACAGGAACCCGCTTTAGACCAGGTTTTCTGTACAGGAACCCGCTTTAGACCAGGTTTTCTGTACAGGAACCCGCTTTAGACCAGGTTTTCTGTACAGGAACCCGCTTTAGACCAGGTTTTCTGTACAGGAACCCGCTTTAGACCAGGTTTTCTGTACAGGAACCCGCTTTAGACCAGGTTTTCTGTACAGGAACCCGCTTTAGACCAGGTTTTCTGTACAGGAACCCGCTTTAGACCAGGTTTTCTGCACAGGAACCCGCTTTAGACCAGGTTTTCTGCACAGGAACCCGCTTTAGACCAGGTTTTCTGCACAGGAACCCGCTTTAGACCAGGTTTTCTGTACAGGAACCCGCTTTAGACCAGGTTTTCTGTACAGGAACCCGCTTTAGACCAGGTTTTCTGTACAGGAACCCGCTTTAGACCAGGTTTTCTGCACAGGAACCCGCTTTAGACCAGGTTTTCTGCACAGGAACCCGCTTTAGACCAGGTTTTCTGCACAGGAACCCGCTTTAGACCAGGTTTTCTGTACAGGAACCCGCTTTAGACCAGGTTTTCTTTACAGGAACCCGCTTTAGACCAGGTTTTCTGTACAGGAACCCGCTTTAGACCAGGTTTTCTGTACAGGAACCCGCTTTAGACCAGGTTTTCTGTACAGGAACCCGCTTTAGACCAGGTTTTCTGTACAGGAACCCGCTTTAGACCAGGTTTTCTGTACAGAACCCGCTTTAGACCAGGTTTTCTGTACAGGAACCCGCTTTAGACCAGGTTTTCTGTACAGGAACCCGCTTTAGACCAGGTTTTCTGTACAGGAACCCGCTTTAGACCAGGTTTTCTGCACAGGAACCCGCTTTAGACCAGGTTTTCTGCACAGGAACCCGCTTTAGACCAGGTTTTCTGCACAGGAACCCTTTTAGACCAGGTTTTCTGCACAGGAACCCGCTTTAGACCAGGTTTTCTGCACAGGAACCCGCTTTAGACCAGGTTTTCTGCACAGGAACCCGCTTTAGACCAGGTTTCTGCACAGGAACCCGCTTTAGACCAGGTTTTCTGCACAGGAACCCGCTTTAGACCAGGTTTTCTGCACAGGAACCCGCTTTAGACCAGGTTTTCTGCACAGGAACCCGCTTTAGACCAGGTTTTCTGTACAGGAACCCGCTTTAGACCAGGTTTTCTGTACAGGAACCCGCTTTAGACCAGGTTTTCTGTACAGGAACCCGCTTTAGACCAGGTTTTCTGTACAGGAACCCGCTTTAGACCAGGTTTTCTGCACAGGAACCCGCTTTAGACCAGGTTTTCTGTACAGGAACCCGCTTTAGACCAGGTTTTCTGTACAGGAACCCGCTTTAGACCAGGTTTTCTGTACAGGAACCCGCTTTAGACCAGGTTTTCTGCACAGGAACTCGCTTTAGACCAGGTTTTCTGCACAGGAACCCGCTTTAGACCAGGTTTTCTGCACAGGAACCCGCTTTAGACCAGGTTTTCTGTACAGGAACCCGCTTTAGACCAGGTTTTCTGCACAGGAACCCGCTTTAGACCAGGTTTTCTTTACAGGAACCCGCTTTAGACCAGGTTTTCTGTACAGGAACCCGCTTTAGACCAGGTTTTCTGTACAGGAACCCGCTTTAGACCAGGTTTTCTGCACAGGAACCCGCTTTAGACCAGGTTTTCTGCACAGGAACCCGCTTTAGACCAGGTTTTCTGTACAGGAACCCGCTTTAGACCAGGTTTTCTGTACAGGAACCCGCTTTAGACCAGGTTTTCTGTACAGGAACCCGCTTTAGACCAGGTTTTCTGCACAGGAACCCGCTTTAGACCAGGTTTTCTGTACAGGAACCCGCTTTAGACCAGGTTTTCTGCACAGGAACCCGCTTTAGACCAGGTTTTCTGCACAGGAACCCGCTTTAGACCAGGTTTTCTGCACAGGAACCCGCTTTAGACCAGGTTTTCTGCACAGGACCCGCTTTAGACCAGGTTTTCTGCACAGGAACCCGCTTTAGACCAGGTTTTCTGCACAGGAACCCGCTTTAGACCAGGTTTTCTGCACAGGAACCCGCTTTAGACCAGGTTTTCTGTACAGGAACCCGCTTTAGACCAGGTTTTCTGTACAGGAACCCGCTTTAGACCAGGTTTTCTGTACAGGAACCCGCTTTAGACCAGGTTTTCTGTACAGGAACCCGCTTTTGACCAGGTTTTCTGCACAGGAACCCGCTTTAGACCAGGTTTTCTGCACAGGAACCCGCTTTAGACCAGGTTTTCTGCACAGGAACCCGCTTTAGACCAGGTTTTCTGTACAGGAACCCGCTTTAGACCAGGTTTTCTGTACAGGAACCCGCTTTAGACCAGGTTTTCTGCACAGGAACCCGCTTTAGACCAGGTTTTCTGCACAGGAACCCGCTTTAGACCAGGTTTTCTTCACAGGAACCCGCTTTAGACCAGGTTTTCTGTACAGGAACCCGCTTTAGACCAGGTTTTCTGTACAGGAACCCGCTTTAGACCAGGTTTTCTGTACAGGAACCCGCTTTAGACCAGGTTTTCTGTACAGGAACCCGCTTTAGACCAGGTTTTCTGCACAGGAACCCGCTTTAGACCAGGTTTTCTGTACAGGAACCCGCTTTAGACCAGGTTTTCTGTACAGGAACCCGCTTTAGACCAGGTTTTCTGCACAGGAACCCGCTTTAGACCAGGTTTTCTGCACAGGAACCCGCTTTAGACCAAGTTTTCTGCACAGGAACCCGCTTTAGACCAGGTTTTCTGTACAGGAACCCGCTTTAGACCAGGTTTTCTGTACAGGAACCCGCTTTAGACCAGGTTTTCTGTACAGGAACCCGCTTTAGACCAGGTTTTTCTGCACAGGAACCCGCTTTAGACCAGGTTTTCTGCACAGGAACCCGCTTTAGACCAGGTTCTCTGCACAGGAACCCGCTTTAGACCAGGTTTTCTGCACAGGAACCCGCTTTAGACCAGGTTTTCTGTACAGGAACCCGCTTTAGACCAGGTTTTCTGTACAGGAACCCGCTTAAGACCAGGTTTTCTGCACAGGAACCCGCTTTAGACCAGGTTTTCTGCACAGGAACCCGCTTTAGACCAGGTTTTCTGCACAGGAACCCGCTTTAGACCAGGTTTTCTGCACAGGAACCCGCTTTAGACCAGGTTTTCTGCACAGGAACCCGCTTTAGACCAGGTTTTCTGCACAGGAACCCGCTTTAGACCAGGTTTTCTGTACAGGAACCCGCTTTAAACCAGGTTTTCTGTACAGGAACCCGCTTTAGACCAGGTTTTCTGTACAGGAACCCGCTTTAGACCAGGTTTTCTGCACAGGAACCCGCTTTAGACCAGGTTTTCTGCACAGGAACCCGCTTTAGACCAGGTTTTCTGCACAGGAACCCGCTTTAGACCAGGTTTTCTGCACAGGAACCCGCTTTAGACCAGGTTTTCTGCACAGGAACCCGCTTTAGACCAGGTTTTCTGCACAGGAACCCGCTTTAGACCAGGTTTTCTGCACAGGAACCCGCTTTAGACCAGGTTTTTCTGCACAGGAACCCGCTTTAGACCAGGTTTTCTGCACAGGAACCCGCTTTAGACCAGGTTTTCTGCACAGGAACCCGCTTTAGACCAGGTTTTCTGCACAGGAACCCGCTTTAGACCAGGTTTTCTGCACAGGAACCCGCTTGAGACCAGGTTTTCTGCACAGGAACCCGCTTTAGACCAGGTTTTCTGCACAGGAACCCGCTTTAGACCAGGTTTTCTGCACAGGAACCCGCTTTAGACCAGGTTTTCTGCACAGGAACCCGCTTAGACCAGGTTTTCTGCACAGGAACCCGCTTTAGACCAGGTTTTCTGCACAGGAACCCGCTTTAGACCAGGTTTTCTGCACAGGAACCCGCTTTAGACCAGGTTTTCTCCACAGGAACCCGCTTCAGACCAGGTTTTCTGCACAGGAACCCGCTTTAGACCAGGTTTTCTGCACAGGAACCCGCTTTAGACCAGGTTTTCTGCACAGGAACCCGCTTTAGACCAGGTTTTCTGCACAGGAACCCGCTTTAGACCAGGTTTTCTGCACAGGAACCCGCTTTAGACCAGGTTTTCTGCACAGGAACCCGCTTTAGACCAGGTTTTCTGCACAGGAACCCGCTTTAGACGAGGTTTTCTGCACAGGAACCCGCTTTAGACCAGGTTTTCTGCACAGGACCCCGCTTTAGACCAGGTTTTCTGCACAGGAACCCGCTTTAGACCAGGTTTTCTGCACAGGAACCCGCTTTAGACCAGGTTTTCTGTACAGGAACCCGCTTTAGACCAGGTTTTCTGTACAGGAACCCGCTTTAGACCAGGTTTTCTGTACAGGAACCCGCTTGAGACCAGGTTTTCTGTACAGGAACCCGCTTTAGACCAGGTTTTCTGTACAGGAACCCGCTTTAGACCAGGTTTTCTGTACAGGAACCCGCTTTAGACCAGGTTTTCTGTACAGGAACCCGCTTTAGACCAGGTTTTCTGCACAGGAACCCGCTTTAGACCAGGTTTTCTGTACAGGAACCCGCTTTAGACCAGGTTTTCTGCACAGGAACCCGCTTTAGACCAGGTTTTCTGCACAGGAACCCGCTTAGACCAGGTTTTCTGCACAGGAACCCGCTTTAGACCAGGTTTTCTGTACAGGAACCCGCTTTAGACCAGGTTTTCTGTACAGGAACCCGCTTTAGACCAGGTTTTCTGTACAGGAACCCGCTTTAGACCAGGTTTTCTCTACAGGAACCCGCTTTAGACCAGGTTTTCTGTACAGGA
The DNA here is from genome assembly GCA_024509875.1 of Oreohelix idahoensis. Taxonomy (NCBI): domain Eukaryota; kingdom Metazoa; phylum Mollusca; class Gastropoda; order Stylommatophora; family Oreohelicidae; genus Oreohelix; species Oreohelix idahoensis. Next base: position 8,075 of record JAMPIV010003032.1, read on the forward strand.
ACCCGCTTTAGACCAGGTTTTCTGTACAGGAACCCGCTTTAGACCAGGTTTTCTGTACAGGAACCCGCTTTAGACCAGGTTTTTTTTACAGGAACCCGCTTTAGACCAGGTTTTCTGTACAGGAACCCGCTTTAGACCAGGTTTTCTGCACAGGAACCCGCTTTAGACCAGGTTTTCTGCACAGGAACCCGCTTTAGACCAGGTTTTCTGTACAGGAACCCGCTTTAGACCAGGTTTTCTGTACAGGAACCCGCTTTAGACCAGGTTTTCTGTACAGGAACCCGCTTTAGACCAGGTTTTCTGTACAGGAACCCGCTTTAGACCAGGTTTTCTGCACAGGAACCCGCTTTAGACCAGGTTTTCTGCACAGGAACCCGCTTTAGACCAGGTTTTTTGCACAGGAACCCGCTTTAGACCAGGTTTTCTGCACAGGAACCCGCTTTAGACCAGGTTTTCTGCACAGGAACCCGCTTTAGACCAGGTTTTCTGCAAGGAACCCGCTTTAGACCAGGTTTTCTGCACAGGAACCCGCTTTAGACCAGGTTTTCTGCACAGGAACCCGCTTTAGACCAGGTTTTTCTGCACAGGAACCCGCTTTAGACCAGGTTTTCTGCACAGGAACCCGCTTTAGACCAGGTTTTCTGCACAGGAACCCGCTTTAGACCAGGTTTTCTGTACAGGAACCCGCTTTAGACCAGGTTTTCTGTACAGGAACCCGCTTTAGACCAGGTTTTCTGCACAGGAACCCGCTTTAGACCAGGTTTTCTGCACAGGAACCCGCTTTAGACCAGGTTTTCTGCACAGGAACCCGCTTTAGACAAGGTTTTCTGCACAGGAACCCGCTTTAGACCAGGTTTTCTGCACAGGAACCCGCTTTAGACCAGGTTTTCTGCACAGGAACCCGCTTTAGACCAGGTTTTCTGCACAGGAACCCGCTTTAGACCAGGTTTTCTGTACAGGAACCCGCTTTAGACCAGGTTTTCTGTACAGGAACCCGCTTTAGACCAGGTTTTCTGCACAGGAACCCGCTTTAGACCAGATTTTCTGTACAGGAACCCGCTTTAGACCAGGTTTTCTGTACAGGAACCCGCTTTAGACCAGGTTTTCTGCACAGGAACCCGCTTTAGACCAGGTTTTCTGCACAGGAACCCGCTTTAGACCAGGTTTTCTGCACAGGAACGCGCTTTAGACCAGGTTTTCTGCACAGGAACCCGCTTTAGACCAGGTTTTCTGCACAGGAACCCGCTTTAGACCAGGTTTTCTGCACAGGAACCCGCTTTAGACCAGGTTTTCTGCACAGGAACCCGCTTTAGACCAGGTTTTATGCACAGGAACCCGCTTTAGACCAGGTTTTCTGCACAGGAACCCGCTTTAGACCAGGTTTTCTGCACAGGAACCCGCTTTAGACCAGGTTTTCTGTACAGGAACCCGCTTTAGACCAGGTTTTCTGCACAGGAACCCGCTTTAGACCAGGTTTTCTGCACAGGAACCCGCTTTAGACCAGGTTTTCTGCACAGGAACCCGCTTTAGACCTGGTTTTCTGCACAGGAACCCGCTTTAGACCAGGTTTTCTGCACAGGAACCCTTGTTAAACCCCATCTGTCGAGGGGTGTGTGGTTATTTTATTTCGTGCTTATTCATGCCTTTTGCGTTTGCACGACTGTTTATGTGTATCCAATATTGGTAGTAATGTAATGTCCAGGGTTCTCTCTTTACGTGCCTGGCGAATAAACATTAACTCTTAGTATTAACTTACTTTGTGCACACATCTCTTTCTCCAATGAAAGTAATAATAACTGAATGACGGTTTGTAACTTTATTACACATGACGACGAACTTCACATTAGACCCATTGATGTGGTCAGGCAATAAGAACATAATCCAGATTAATAATAATAATAAAAGTCACTCATTTGCATGAACAATTATGAATGTTAAATATGCCATACATTATAATACTTCCATGTAAAAACAGGAATATACATTAGGGCTTTCCACACATGCCCAAACACACATCTGTGCCGCCTAACGGCTGGTCACTCAATGCCCTCTCCTCGCTGCTAAACTCTCTCTCGTTTTTTTACCTGCCTTGTTAGCAAAACTTCCCCAGCCAGTCTCATCACGTGACATAGAGTGGCTATTTGGGTGAAGTGGCAAACTCGGCGTTAAAATTAATGCATTTTCTACTCCCAACATTGCCCCCCTGTTCCCGAGCGGAAACCAAGGGTTTTCGCTTGAGAACAGTGGATAGTTAGCCCAAGAACTATTAATCTATTAGAAAAGAAAAATCCTACTGTTCAGAATAATATATATGAAGTATTAATTGTAGTGCAAAATGACATGAAAACAGATATGTGTAAACAGTTTAGACAAAATGTAATCCAATCTTTCAAAAAATGCAATTAAAGTCGTAACATGAATGTTTCAATAGTATATCACCTGAAAAACAAAACAAGATCAGACAATGTCAACATCTGGCACAAACAATTTCACTTTCCAGTTACATTCCTTGACAATAAGTCTGCCAGAAAGTTTTCTGATCCCTTGATGGGGATAATTGTATATCTATATTCTTGGATAAGCAAGAACCATCTGTGTAATCTACTGTTTGTTGTAGTTTTTTGATTTAGGGATGTTAGTGGACGGTGATCCGTCTGGAGGTAGAAGTGTGCGCCAAGTAAATAGCGTGATAACTTGCCCATACACCAAATGATGGACAAGAGTTCTCTTTCACTGGTGGAATACCGAGTTTCTGCTGGTAGCAACTTTCTGCTTACATACAAGCATGGATGTGGAGTATCATTGAACCATTGCAACAGGCAACCACCAATGCCAGTCTGAGAAGCATCAGTCCTCAGAAGAAATGGCATAGTGATATTAGGTAACATCAAAATAGGTGCCTTGGAAAATACAGTTTTAATTTTGTTCAAAGCTCCACTGCAAGTATCGGACCAAACAATTTTATTAGGAGCTCCCTTTTTAGTCAAAGATGACAGGACAGAAGAAATAGATGAAAAGTTCGGAATGAACTTGTGATAGAAGTTAATGAGTCCTAACATGCTCCTAACCTGTTTCTTTGTCCGAGGGATATCTAATTCTAATATGCGTTTGACAGTGTGCTCATCAGGGTATAACATGTGGTTACCAACACGGTGACCAAGAAATGAAATTTCTCGACAACCAATCTGAACTTTTGAAGGTCTAACTGTCAAACCATGCTTTCTGAGTAGCATTAATAAAGATTTTAATCCTGTGATATGTTCTTGCCAAGAACTATGGAATAAACAGATGTCGTCTATGTATGTGATGACATCAGATCTATCTCCTAAGAGTCTCCGCATCATGCGCACAAAAGTCGCGGGAGCATTGACAAGGCCAAAACACATATAATTCCATTGGAATAAACCATATGGAGTCATAAATGCGGTTAGTGGTTTGGCTTTATCAGTTAAAGGGATCTGCCAATATCCCTTGGATAGATCTAGTTTGCTAAAGTATGTAGCCTGGGATAGTTGTGATAAGAGATCCTCCAAAACAGGCATGGGCTCGGCATCTGTGAGAGTGACACTGTTAAGACGTCTAAAATCAATGCAGATGCGAAGAGATTTGTCCTTCTTTCTAACTAGAACCATAGGAAAAGAATAGGATGATTCAGAAGGAGAAATGATGCCCATGCGTAGCATATCCTTAAGTTCACTATCCACCTGAGATCTGTAGTGTAAGGGTATAGTATACGGTCTGAGTTTGATAGGGTGATCATCAGTCAATGTAATATCATGAGAGATAACATCAGTGCGACCTGGAAGTTCAGTCAGCACATCAGAGAAAGATTCTAAAACAGCAAGAGCCTGTTCTCGATAACTAGAATCTAAATCACCTGATACAGTTACATCTCTCCAAGATTCGGAAGATGTTAAAGGCAGCAGAGGAAAATTAAAAGAAATATCGCTCGCTGTAGAATCATCAGATTCCACAACAGCTGACAAAGTCTGTCGAACTGGTTCATCAGAAATACTGTCTAAGATAGGTTCTAACTCTGCAGGGCGCTCCACATACAATTTTAACATATTGATGTGAAATGTTTTAACTTTGCCCCTTATGTCAATGGCATAATCTACATCAGTTTTCTTCTCAACCACCTTAAAAGGGCCCTGCCAGGAAATTAGCAGTTTATTTTCCTTGGTTGGAAGAAGTAGCCATACTTGTTCTCCTGGTAGGAACGAACGTAATTTTCGAGATTGGTTGCAGCGCACTCTCGACCTCTGTGAAGCATTACGTATCATACCTGATGCATAAGTACATGCATCTACAAGGCGTTGTCTGAGATCAATGACCAGTTCATAGCTGGTGCGGACAGTAACATCCTCCACTGATCCCAACAACAAATCCTTGAGTATGTGCATAGGACCTCTAGGGTTGGCACCATATACCAACTCAAATGGCGAAAAGCCAGTGCTCTCATGGGGCACTTCTCTGTAAGCAAATAAGACTGCTGGTAACATTCGGTCCCAGTCACGAGGACATGTCTCGGTGACTTTGCCTAACAACTGCTTCAACGAGCCATTGAAACGCTCGCAAACGCCATTGCTTTCCGGATGGTATGGGCTTGTGAACGAATGCTTAATTGCTAACATGTTCTCAATATCTTTCATCATTTGAGACATAAATTGAGTACCACGATCTGATAAGATTTCATCAGGAAATCCTATGCGACAAAAAATAACAAATAAAGCATCAGAGACAGCTGCTGAGGTGATAGTCTTCAATGGTATGGCCTCCGGCCAACGTGTACATAAGTCTATACACGTTAGGATATATCGATATCCTCTATCTGACATGACTGACATAGGACCAACTATGTCAATTGCAATCTTGGTGAAAGGCCGTAATGGCACATCAGTGACTTGTAAGGGTGCAGCGTGGTGCTTGCCCCTACGTGCTACCTTTTGACAAGTTGTACATGACCTGCAGTATAGCTTTACATCTTTGTTAACACAGGGCCAATAAAAATTTGAGGTGACACGAAACAGAGTACGCTTAATCCCCATATGACCAGCTAAAAGCGAGTCATGGGCAGTATTCAATACAATAGGTCTAAAACTCTTTGGAATAACTACCTGTCTCCTGACTAAAACATAGTTGTCAAAGCATCTAGTCAGTACTGAGTTTTTAAATTCAAACCAATAACGTGAAGTTTTTGTCTTCTTCACATGCTTGCTCTCTGCTAGAGCAAACAATGGTTGCAAAGCAACATCTTCGCGCTGTTTGGTCGCGAACGACTGGGGGAAACATTATGAACATTCTGAAGAGATGCTCTCTCACTAAATGGTATAGCTGGCTCTGCCTTGGATTCAGCGGCATGTTGGGCCCTAGTGACCACAGCATTAGCCAACATTGGGTGAGATTCAACCCATTTATGTATCTCCTCTGGGGAGCAATCCTTAATACCTGGTATATTACCAAGGATAATGTCTGATACTGGTTCCTCAAGGACACATGCCCTTACCTTACCTGTAAAGAAGGGTGTGGCAATATCTATTTCTGCCACTGGGTAACACTCTATACTCCCACCAAATGTTATGCACTTCACTGTTTTACCAGTAAAGGCAGATTCATCAATTAGCGATCTACGGACTCCGACAGTGGTACAGCCAGAATCACGAAGGACACTTACATGCCTGTTATACAGAAAACCAGTATATAATGTGAGGCGTCCCACGTTCTCACAAGATGACATAGCAGGTAGAGCATGCCCGCAAATTAATCTGGGCTGTGAACCAGGTTGGAATAAAGATTTGCATCCATAACAATTTTCATCATTAAGTGAGCTAACAATACATGCATTGGCATGGTCGGCTCCCTTCTCATCATTCTTCTTTGCAGTTACACATGCATTACCCTTCTCATGATTGCTATTGTCATTATGCCCACAGTGTTTGTTAGTGCTGTTTCCATAATATTTCTTATAAGGTCTATTCCTAGCACATGACCAACATCTGCCACTATTCCTATTACCACTGTAGGATGCATTGTCTTGTGTGGGTCTATGATCCATCCGTTTGTGATGCATTTCCTCATTACGGCTAGAATTCTGCCGCCACTGACCTTGGTTTGAATAACCATAGTCTCGCCTCTGTGGGAAGTTAGATGGTGACCTCTGCCTTGGGAAGTTATATTTTCCTCGGTAGTTGGATCTATAGCTTTGCCTTACTCTGCTGTCCACACTCTGTGATCGAGGTCTATGACCACCATCTCTAAAGTCATGACGAGCCACACATACTGGGAGTGCGTCCTTTATAGTTGGTTTGTGAACCTCTTTATCTGGGTGAGCTGTCATATATTGTCTCCCAAGTATCTCCATTGCCTCAAGGTCTTTCGGTTTTCTTTCTTGAAAAAATGAGGCAAGATCGGTGCTACATGCCGACAACACCTTGTCACGTAACATTAGATCAAGTAAGCCAGTGAAGGTCTTATCAATTCCGGACAATTCTATCCATCTTTTAGAATATAATTTTATTAATGAGATAAATTCTCCAAAGTCAGCTTTCCTGCTAGGCAGACAGGAATGAAATTTATCACGGAATCCTGCTTCTGTAAGCTGAAATTTACGTAGCAATGTCTCCTTGACAACATCGTAGTCTTCTCTACTACCGCTGTCCAGAGCAAAATAAGCCTGTAGAGCGTCCGCTGTTAAAAAATCGCATAATGTTGCACTCCATTGACCCTTGGGGATCTTCAACGCGCTGACCTTGAGCTCAAAACGTTGTAAGAAACTATCGACGCAGTCGATTTTTTGGTTGAAATTAGGCAATCGTATCCGGTTTGTGGTCACAGGTGTACTAGATGATGTGTTTGGAGCGTCCAACTCCACTTTTCTTAGGGCGACAGCAACATCTATATCTTTCTGAATACGCAATTTCTCTATCTCCAAATCAGTTGCTTTCTGAGCAGTTGCAGCAGCTAATCTTAATTTTTCTTGCTCAGCGTCAATCTTTAGTTTTTCTTGCTCAGCGTCAATCTTTAGTTTTTCTTGCTCAGCGTCAATCTTTAGTTTTTCTTGCTCAGCGTCACTCTTTATTTTTCTTCTCACGTCAATCTTTAGTTTTTCTTGCTCAGCGTTAATCTTTGTTTTTCTCGCAAACTTGTGCAAGTCTTTTTCTTCTCATCATGTTCTAACTGAAGACGTTTTAATTCACGTTCATTCTGTCTTTCAATTCTTGCATTATAGCTGTCAAATTGTGCAGTAGCAAACGCCTCTAGTTCCGCTCCTGATTTATTAAATTTAATCCCAATTTCTATAAAGTCCTGAAAGGAAGACATGGTTTCCTACCAGAAACTACTTTCTGTTCAAAATATAGTGATATTTATAATGATGAACAATACAAAACTCAATACCTATGTAAGTCGTACAAACCCACCAAGGACATAATTAGAATGTGTTAAATTATGGTGATATTGTTAATGAACACTGCAGTGCTCAATACATGTTATAATAAAAGAAAAAAAAATATGCAAAATTATGCAATGGGTCCAGAAAAATGTACAATGAAAAGATGAAGGCAATGATGTCAATGACAATGATGATGATGATGGTATATTTTCAAATACAACACACACAAAAACAAATCAAAATTAACTAAAATAAGACAACAACAACAATATTCTATATTAAGATGTAAAAAAAAAAAAAACTATTAGACACTACAAATAATTCACAAATAAAACGAAACAACCGTCACAATAACAACTAAGGAGAAGAAGGTATAGAAAGCACTATTACAACCACTGACAATGTGAGACATATATACGAAACAATAACAAAACGTGATACCTAACGCCACATCTAAACAAAAATTAAATGTTCGCAGTGCAAAAAAGGACTATCAGTATGAATGCGTCAAAGCGCTAAAATTCCTTAAATGCAAACCTCACATAAACCTATAGAAAATCACCTTTCATCATACTTCCGAAGATGAATGAAAAAAAATGATACCTAAAAAAAAAAAATTGGCAACACTGAACATATAGAATAGAAAAAAGAAAAATAGCAAAGATGGAGCACGCTATGAAAGCACAAGAGGCTTTAAAGAAGCTTTTAAAATGCAGCTAAACGTATCGTAAAATGCAGACTAAAGTGTTTTGGTCTGAACACGGCGTAATTTAGTTTACACTGTCTCGCATGAATCAGGAACACTAAGCCAAAATAGAAACTATAGTTCTGAAAACTTGTTTTATAATATGTCGTCTGGTCGAACTATTTTATTTATTTCTTAATAATAAGGTCGGAAAAGTTTCTTTTATAGATTTATAAATGTTAGTACACGTATGGTCCCTGAAAGCCTTCAATGTTTTTGGAAAAATAGGTACTTCGTTTGTCTTTAAAATATTCCATCAACAGAAATCAGACGTGTTTGTTGACATAATTTCCAGCTGCGGTTAAATGTCACGGGGCGTGGCTAATTTGCCGCAGTGCGTCGAAAAGTTTCGCTTTGTACGGGAACTTTATTTGCGCGATGCTGGTTTCACCGCAGTTTTTGCAAAAGGGTACGTTTGCAAGAAAGTTCATTAACACGAACAAAAAGTCATTGTTAAACAGCCCAGTTCTTCAAAATAGCTTAAAACACGTTGCCTTAAAAGTGCATCTGAACTCCTGTTTCATGTTCAGTCATATTATAGTTCAATTGATGCAAATGCATTTTAGATAAACTTGGTGCACATAATTAATTCAGGCATTAAACATCGCTAGGCACAGGCTTGGCTTCCCATCTGTTAAGACCATCTGTCGAGGGGTGTGTGGTTATTTTATTTCGTGCTTATTCATGCCTTTTGCGTTTGCACGACTGTTTATGTGTATCCAATATTGGTAGTAATGTAATGTCCAGGGTTCTCTCTTTACGTGCCTGGCGAATAAACATTAACTCTTAGTATTAACTTACTTTGTGCACACATCTCTTTCTCCAATGAAAGTAATAATAACTGAATGACGGTTTGTAACTTTATTACACATGACGACGAACTTCACATTAGACCCATTGATGTGGTCAGGCAATAAGAACATAATCCAGATTAATAATAATAATAAAAGTCACTCATTTGCATGAACAATTATGAATGTTAAATATGCCATACATTATAATACTTCCATGTAAAAACAGGAATATACATTAGGGCTTTCCACACATGCCCAAACACACATCTGTGCCGCCTAACGGCTGGTCACTCACTCGCTCTCCTCGCTGCTAAACTCTCTCTCGTTTTTTTACCTGCCTTGTTAGCAAAACTTCCCCAGCCAGTCTCATCACGTGACATAGAGTGGCTATTTGGGTGAAGTGGCAAACTCGGCGTTAAAATTAATGCATTTTCTACTCTCAACAGTTTCATTTGTCCAAAATACTTAAAGGTGATGCTTTGACTATGTTAGGCATGGTAGATGAACCTGACAAAGACAAATATGAGATTGTCAGGGCTGTTTTGTTAAAGAAATACCAGCTAAACGAAGACGGCTATCGTCTTCAATTTAAATATATGTTGCCTGAAACTGGAGTAGAATTCTCTGAATTCATATCAAAGATACGTATTACTTTTACACGATGGGTTGAGTTGTCTAAGACAGAACATACGTATGAAGCACTTATGGACTTACTGCTAAGAGACAAAATAATGTCTTCTGTCAATGAATCTTTTCTTGCTTTTCTTCACGAGTGTAAGCCTAAAAGCGTAAAAGAAATGGAGGAATACTGTTGCCAGTATGTTACTGCGCATCCTCATGTAACCATTAGCAACTCTAAAGTAAAAGAAGGTCTGCCAGTTGCTTCGGCAGCACCTTATGGCCCAAATTTCATGCGTAAATTTCAGGGTAGCCAACAAAATTTTAATAAGAAGGGTAACCGTAATTATGCTCAGAATCATAGTGATCAATTTCAGGGTGATTCTTCTTCTCAGAACTGGAGACAACCTGATTCTCCACGGTATACTTTTCCCTATAATTTTAGACATTTTCACAAAGGTAATCAGTATAGAGGCAAATCTTTTTCTAAGAGACCTCAAAACCAATATAATAGAGGTTCTCAACATTATAGAAATAGTAATGACAGTTATAGAAACTGGAATTCAAACCAGGATAACAACTACAGTAGAGAGTTTAATGATAATTGTAGATGCAATAATGGTCGCGGTAGATCGCAACATAAAAGAAAAAGATATCAACAGACAAACTCTGTACAACAAGAATCTCAGGGAGCAGATAAACAGGTTAATGATAATAAAGACCATAATGCTATCGGATGTTCATCTTTTGATTTTGGTAGAGCAAATAAATGTATCCAATGCAGTACTTTATTTGATCCGAATACCTTAACAACTTTAAGCTGTAGTCATCCTCTTCACGCTCTTCCTGCTAATGTTGCACATGACGGGAGGGGTTCTCTTATACTACATAAGGGTCTTGTGAATAGTAATCCAGTCTCAGTTTTGTTTGATTCTGGATGTACTACTATTGGTGTTAGGCAATCTCTTGTAAATCCATCCTGTGCTACAGGAAAGGTCATCAAATGTGTCACATTTGGTGGCACTTTGGAAAAGTATCCTACAGCCATAATACATATTGCTACTCCTTTCCTTACGGGAGATGTCCACGCGTGTCTTCTTCCAAACCTTATTGCGGACCTTATTATTGGTCGTATTCACGGAGTTAGGGAGTGTACCCCACAGCAAATTGCTGTTTGGGAAGAGCAAAACATCGAAGCTACCAATGCGGTGGTCACAAGAGCACATGCTCGAGATCCACCTCAAACTTCATTAACTAATGATGATGAAGTAGATAGCCAAAATAGTCACTTGATTATTTCACGTGACTCATTTATAAAATTGCAAGAAGAAGATCCTTCTTTACAAAAAATCTTCATTCTAGCAAAAAAAGGTGATCCAAATCAGAATACTAATAGAAAGTCTTGGATTGCTATGAAGAACGGCGTAGTTGTGCTAATGGTACAAGACTCGTCTACGTCCACTCATTCACAAATTGTCGTGCCTAAGAGTATGAGATTGCAAATATTGCAACATGCTCATGACTCGCAATGTGCTGGACATATGGGTTTTTCCCGTACAAAGTCGAGGGTCCTTGCGGCTTTCTTTTATCCATTTGTGAGCAAGGACATACGAATTTACTGTCGTTCTTGCAAAGTATGTCAGGAGGTCAAATCTAGAGGACCACGACATGCTGCGCCTATCCAGGCTGCTGACATTCCTATTCGCCCTTTTCAAAAATGGCAATAGATATTATCGGTCCTTTTAGGATTAAGTCGGCCAGAGGACATCAATTTATCCTTACATGTGTCGATATGTGCACACATTGGCCAGAGGCTATGCCTCTCAAGAGCATCTCAACTGCTGATATCGCAGACGCTCTTTGGCTGATATTTTCTCGTTTGGGTTTCCCCGGAGAAATATTATCAGACCATGGCACTCAACTTATATCAGACACTAGGTCACAGGTAATGTCTATGCTACATATTAAAAGGTCTCTCAGCAGTATCTATCACCCAATGTCTAATGGGTTAGTTGAGCGTTTGAATAGGACTCTAAAAACTTTACTTGGGAAAATGACTGAGGATCATCCTCAGGATTGGGACAGGGTTTTACCCGCGGCTCTCTTTGCGTATAGAGAGGTTCCCAATGAACACACAGGATTTTCTCCTTTTGAACTTGTCTTTGGCGCGCAACCGCGCGGCTCTATGTCTTTACTACACGATCTTATCACTGCCGATAATATTAGCGATGAGACTCAATCTTCTTACGAGTATGTCATTGCTCTTAGGAAAAAGATCATCGAGGCATGCAAACTAGCAACTTCTTCATCCGAATTTGCTAAAGAAAAGGCAAGGCAGTTTGCAAATAAAAATAGATGTCTACGACAACTTTGTCCAGGTGACAAAGCTCTCGTTCTTCTTCCTTCAAGGGAGAACAGGCTTCTTATTGCATGGAAAGGTCCGTATGCAATAGTCTCCAAAATTTCTGATGTCGACTATGTAGTCGATATTGATGGAAAGCATAAGACTTTCCACATAAATATGCTCACGGAATTTCATGAAAGACCAGACTATTTGCAGCCTATTTTCCAGGCAACGGACAATTCTCAAGTACCTCATGGTCATTACTCATCCCTGTCAGTTATACAGGATGAGGAAACTACTTTTTCTGATGTCAATCTTCCACTTCCTATGGTCCCACTTCATTCGACTGAATCTTGGAAAAACGTTACCGTTTCTCCTAATCTTTCCGCTAAGGAACATCGACAAGTTTCTTCGATGTTGCAAACGTTTCAGGACGTCCTTACAGACATCCCGGGACACACACATGTCATCGAACATGACATAGTGCTTACTGACCATAATCCTATCAGAGTCAGACCTTATCCGATACCTATCCATTTTCAGTCACAAGTCGAAAAAGAATTGGATGAAATGATTCGATTGGAAATCATTGAACCATCCACTTCAGCATACTCTTTGTCTATGGTTATTGTTCGAAAGAAGGATAATAACATTCGCATTTGCGTAGATTATCGCAAATTGAACCAAGTTACGAAGTTCGATGCTGAACCTATGCCTTCATTGGAAGAGCTACTAAATAAACTTTCTAATTCTAGGTTCTTTACCAAACTAGACTTGTCTAAAGGTTATTGGCAAGTTCCTTTAACTGAACGTGCCAAACCTTTTACAGCTTTTTCTACACCTAGGGGTTTATTCCAATGGAATTTCATGCCTTTCGGTCTTATGAACGCCCCTGCTACATTCGTACGCATGATGCGGCGAATTCTCGCATATCGTACAGATGTCATAGCATACTTAGATGATATATGTCTGTTCAGTGATTCCTGGGAAGATCACTATTTGGGTTTATACGAATTGCTGTCTACTCTTCGCGAGTATGACGTGACTGCAAAACCCTCTAAAGCTTTTATAGGATTTAGTGAGATTTCTTTCCTGGGTCATCGTGTTGGTCATGGTCTTTTAAAGACAGAGGACCACAATGTTTCAAAAATACTTAACATTTCTGTCCCTAAGACGAAGAAACAAGTGCGGAGTCTCTTAGGTTTGATCCAATTTTACGGACGATTCATTCCGAATCTGTCCTCCATCATGTCACCGCTTTCTACTTTACTGAAGAAAGGATCGCCTAATCTGATCCGCTTGTCTCAAGAGTGTCAATCCTCATTGGACCAGGTGAAAACTCTATTTTCATCTCCACCTATCCTTAGGTTACCTACTATTGAAAAGACTTTTGTTCTTCGAAGTGACGCCTCGTCAACTGGGATTGGGGCAGCACTTATGCAGGAGTATTCTGATACACTGCATCCGGTGATGTATATCTCTAGGAAATTAAATGCTGCAGAAAAGAATTACTCGGGTTTAGACCGTGAATTATTGGCTATGGTATGGTCTATTCTGAAGTTACAAAGATTTCTTCTAGGCGCACATTTCATTGTGGAAACCGACCAGAAAGCGCTTACTGCTATTCAGAGCAAAAACGTGAAGAGCTCGAGGTCTACTCGATATGCCATAGCTCTTCAACCATTTCATTTCACGGTGCGAGCTATCCGTGGTTCGGATAATGTGATGGCGGAAATTCTGTCCAGGTGCCCACACGATTCCACATAATTCTTCTGTCATATATATTTCCTGATATACAATTCAATACTATAATGACATATTAGCACATATTTTCTCACTTTTTTGGAATTTATAACATTGTACCATGTGATTTCTTTTTTTTTTTCTGTTACCAGAAGAAGGCTTAGTTAGCGATATACGGGCCAAAAGATCACATGGCCACATTTAGTTATTATATTTAAATGATTGTATTAAGAGATTTAACATTTTGTCTTAAAGATTTGTGTTATTGATATTTTCGCAGCACATTATTGAAGTCTGAGAGATTTGTACGTTGTGGAACTTTGAAGTTATCTAGTCCTGTCCTGGATTGGGAGCGGATGATGTCCACATCTTCTTGTATTAATTGTATTTATGTTTACGAGAAACAGCACATGTATTATTATGTTTAATAATTCATTATATAATGTGCCCATTGTTTAAATATGTGTAATATTATATTGCGGTATATTGGTATATTACACCGCTGTATGCACATAATACTATGATAATATATTTAATTTCATAGATTTGTATGAGTATAATTTGACTTTCATTATGATATTGCCATCGCTGTGGCGTGTGTTGGTGGCACCTTCCTGGAATATATACGCGTATACTTAGGTAAATTTTTGTTTCTCTAAGGATCTGAGCTAGCCTCATTTTTTAGGCAATATATCCGCGCATCATACGTGCGTTAGGAGCCTAGGATTTTTCCCGGCTCCAGGATTTAAAAAAAAAAATGTTTCATTTTTTTCCCGGGAGGGTGCGGTAATGTTACGCACAGATCTTCATTTTTTCTAAAGTCATTATATGATCATTTTTTTTTATCAAGACATTGTATGATCATTTTTGGATAAAGACATTGTATTGTTAGATACTGAAAGTACACTTAAGTTTCTTGTCGGTCAAAGCTACATAACTCAGGATATGGAGAGTATCATTCAATATGATGTTACCTCCTCTTGTGTCGAGACACGGTCGGTCCACATTTTTATTTAACAAAGTGTGACCATTCTCCTTATTTGGTAGTATCGGTCAACTGTTGTTGGAATGTCTGAAACCTGTGTTTAGGTCTCTGTTCATGTCCATATAAGGCTTGATCTAGTATACATCTGTATCTCGAATGTTCTTAGTTCGTCTTGTATGATCGCTATTTCTAGTGTATAGGTTCTGCGCATGTCCGGACGCGAGGGCGTCTGGGAATCTCTTTGTCGGGGAGACGATGTAAAGCTGTGAAGGAGAAAGGACGCGTTTTGGCGTCTCTGTGATTTTTGTTAGGGATTAGGAGCCTTATTGTGAGATAGTTAGCTTACAAGGTCCTTCCCTTGAGTATTCTAAAACGCCAGGAGGCGTATGTTTTTCTGTGGTGTGGATTTTCGAACGAAGGTAATGCCTCATTTACATCCAATCTGTAACTTTACTTATGTTTGACAATGGTCGATATCTGCTCACGTATTTTCACAGAAAAGGAAGGTTCTTCTAATAGATATCACACCCCAGGTATTTTCATACCTGTGATTTATATGTATACGGGATATCCTAAGCCCGAGGAACAGTTCTACGTCCTATGAATATCGCTAGGTCAGCGATCACATCTTTTGTCGGAGGTTAGACTTAGGAATGTTAAAAAAGGTCAGGGTGACCTGTACTCCATGTATGCTATTCACGTGCGGACAATGGACTTATTGTATACGTCTGATCTGCTAGCATCAGGAGGGGAGTATTCATTATTATGTATAGACATTGATGATCTGCAGCTGACACTGTTGCAGAATTAATATTTATGAACTTTATGATACCGAGTACACTGAAGTATTGTTTACTCTATGACTGATGAGGATTGGATCCTACATGATTATCAGTTGGCACCAATATTATTTCTGAATGCTACAATCGTTGAACTGTGATGTCTTATGACGTATGTAACGTGACTGTCATTGTGGTGTGCAATAAAATGGTATATAAACGTCACGAGCAGTTTACCATTTCTATGACTTTGCATGTCCTTTTGCCTGTGCTGTACCCTGTGGACTATCCAACTACTTACACACGGCAACAATAAAAAAACCAGATAGGACACCCTACCATACAACCACAATCTACCCGGTGTCGATAGGGGTGGTACTTCAAGTCAGCCTAAATCCACCCTTATCACTACTATTTTACCTGTGGCGTTCCCTTATGTGTACATTTTGTGGAGCGTATAGAAGAGTGGTCAAGCAATATTTGTAGGGGACATGTTACTTCATCTATCAATGGAACTGCACATAAAACCAGGTCGAAATAATGTTAGATGAACACTGCTGACAGTTATTTAATGTATTCAAAATTACATCCAATACGTACTCCATTCACGATGAACAATCCATGCTCATATACATTTTAAAGCCCACCCGGCTATCAACGTTCATGTATGTGGAATGCACAGTACTAACAGTATTTTCGTCACCTCTCCGTACAGTCTGTCTGTTACTGGTCCGCTATGTGAATATCTATTCCTTACTCGTACACATCGTTAACTTACTTCCTGGCACATAATACATATCTGGTATACATATGAATAAACACTTTCCTTGTATGCATACACACTGATTGACATAGAATATCAGGAAAAATACACATCAAACAGAGCCATACCGGCTGGATAGACTTCTCACAAGTCCACAGACTGCCAAACATCATCCAACACTTTCCCCCTATTCGCGACCTGCATTCTACCCACGGACTTACGCAAATCACACTCAAAATCATAAGACATACCCAGATATACAACTACAGTTAGATGACAGGCAGTGTGCCACAGACATGGAGAGAGGCGCTCATGTGCCCCATCATAAAGAAAGGATAAGACAACAGGAAGGCCACCAGCTACAGACCAATAAGCCTAACTAGCTGTGTATGCAAGACAATGGGGAGGATGCTCAACAGAAGATTGAAATGGTACTTGGAATCTGAGAAAATGTTAGTGCCAGAACAAGCAGGGTTTAGAGAGTGCAGTAGCACAGAAGATCAAATCACATACCTGTCCCAGATCGTTGAACGTGCCTTCCAAGAAAAGAAAAAAGTCTTTACCCTATGCATAGATCTCCAAAACGCTTTTGACAAAGTATGGAAAGACGGGTTAATAGTAAAACTGCAAAGAAACGGATTCAAGGGTAATATGCGAAAATGGATCCAGTCGTTCCTACACAATCGGAAAGCGAGAGTCACCATGGAAGGCCACAACAGCAAGAAAATCCTCCTAAAACATGGAGTTCCTCAAGGCTCAGTATTGTCTCCCACCTTGTTCCTTGTGTTCATCAATGACCTCATCCACGATCTGCCACAAGGCGTGAGAGCTACCCTATACGCTGACGACTTGATGGTGTGGTGTGTAGAAGAACATGTAACTATCTCTAAAAAGCGAATACAAAATGCAGCAGACAACATAGCAGCATGGGCAGAGAAATGGATGGTGCAGATGAACGCTGAAATATCCTCAACAACACTTTTCACGCTCTCAAACAAAGACAAAGCAGGAGAGATACGATTTGGAAATATACAAACAGACGAGGAACCGGTGTACTTGGGCATTACATTAGATAAGATAATGACATGGAGGCTCCACATCGAGAGAACAGAGGCCAAAGCAAGAAGAAAACTTGCCATACTGAGAACAATAGCTCGATCAAGTTGGGGAGCTAATGAAACCACACTAAAGAAAGTTTATACAGGTGCAATAAGACCAATATTAGAGTACGGATCAGCAGCATGGTCTACAGCAGCCAAATCACACATACAAGCCTTAGATAAGGTACAAAATCAAGCCTTTCGGTTGATCACGGGTGCCGTGAAGACCACACCAATAAACACAATTGAAAAAATCACAGGCATTCCACCTTTATTCTACAGACGAGACACTAAGACCCTGATCCAAGCAGAAAAGTACCAGAACATGCCAGCACATCCAATGAAAACTAGATTTAAAGATTTAGCCAGTGTGAGGTTGAAGAGAAGCAGTTTTGTGCATCGGTCCAAAAAACTAATTAGAACATACAAGGATGAACTACCAGAAATCACTAAAGAAATAATTCCCACCCTCCTTCCAACCCCATGGCAACAACATCAAAATTTCAGCATTAAGACCTCCATAACTACCACCTGCCCCATGGGAGAGCTGAATACTCTCCAAAGGAAAATAGCAGCATGTGACATGATTGAAGAACTATACCCCAGAGAAGCATGGATCCAAGTATATACTGATGGATCTGCAACCAGAGCAGTGAAGAACGGAGGCGCAGGAGTTTATGTGGTCTATCCAGACAAAGAAAACGAATCCACCTGTTCACCTACTGGAATATTCTGTTCAAACTACTCTGCTGAAGTAAAGGCCTTAAGCATTGCTGCAGGAATAATAAATAACACAATAAGCCAATGTCAGCAGGTTGTATTCCTTACCGATGCAATGTCATTTCTGCAAGCCCTCAACAGTGATAAACTGCCAGTGTTAAAAAAAGCCCTATGCGAAGTAAATATCAAAGGAAAGGTAGTGCTACAGTGAATACCATCACACTGTGGCATACCAGGAAATGAGAGAGCATCTATGTTAGCAAAAGAGGGAGCAACACGGGAAAAAAAAGAACAAACAATCACCTTCCAGGAAAAAAAGACCCTTATCAAGGCCATCAGGAAAACTGATCAACAAAGAGACAACTATCACTATCTTGATCGAGCAAAACAGGTGATCCTGTTCCGTATTAGAACAGGACATACAGACGGAACAGTCACTTATACAGACTGAGATTGGTCCCATCATCCCTATGTAAGTGTGGACATGCAGCACAGACAGCCGAACATATCATGCAAGACTGCCACATGCTTAGTCAATTGCGGACTGAACATTGGCCCACAGAGACGCACATCCACACAAAGCTGTTTGGGAGTCATGACGAACTTTCAACCACAGCAACGAACATCTAGAGAACAGGACTTCTTGTGAAGACATTACTAAACAACAGCGATCGAGAAGAAGAAGATAACACATACCATAAACTCAGTTCCCAATATCTGTTCCCGTGACACTCTAGTTGAACACTGCAGCGTTTCAAAATAATGAAAACATTGAGGTGCACAAAAAGAGGTGTAACAGTAAGATTTTCTCGGAGTGATTAATGTAGCATTTGTTGGTAAGTTGTGTATTGTTGTGTAATTCTACTTCAAAGACGTTATAATCACGTCAAACGTCTAACTCATCGGGTTCTTAAGTTTACTATCATCACTGTTGTTCTTAACATTCAATTTATTTGTCATCATATTATCGTTTTCTTTTGCGCTGTTTACGGAGCATAGTTCAACACTGCTGTTGGTCCCTTTGGAAGAGACTGTTGTCGTCAATTATATGTTGTTTTAACGGTCTTTTCATTGTCAATATGTTTTAATGTTGACGTTGCCAGCCCCAAGCACATCCTCATATTATTTGCCTGGTACGACATGCATTAGGGTGTTGTAGTAAATATTCCTTCCTCTTGTCAGAGACCATGAAACTACTCGGGGTTATGTTTACTACTGCTTGCTTTAAAGTGTTGTCAACTGTTAGGGTTGGAAGTTTTGGTGTGTTGAATGCTATATACGGCCTAATTATTATTATATGGTGGGTTATTATTTGATAATAACTGTCACGAATTACCTCCCCTGCTATGCAGTAGTGGTCCAACAGTGACCAAAACTCAAGAGTATTTAATATTGGCGTCCAAGGTATCTACCTGCGCGCAAGATTACTCTTGGCAGAGATGTAGATATAAGGTTAATACTACTTCTACCTGAAGGGACCTTAACAAGATATTCCTAGAAGTCAAGATCAAAACCTGCTTAGGGATGAGCAATTTTTTAATTTATTATATGGTCCGTCGCATTTTGAGAAGGATTTAAGGAATATTTAAGCCTGTTCAAGCCCCCATTTGGTGTATTCCAACGAAATCCCTCTTATAAGGTATATAAATAAATAAATAAATATATATATATATATATATATATATCATTATTAAATATTTTCGCTCATACGTTTGCTTTCATACTGCAAATGACTGAATAAACAATTATTGGTTTAGTTTAAAATAACAAAACAATTTTAATAGTCAATTAGTTCAACACGTTAAAATAAACATGGAAAGATGGGGTGAAAGTGTAATTAATTTTTTCCTCTTTGAGGTTTTGGTAGGGCGTTAATAATGTCCGTATTTTGCTGCTGTCTGTTTACACAAAAGACAACTCCAGATGAGCCCTGTCTCGGTGGTGTGGTTAGTTCTTCGGTGCTCAGGGCTCTTCTCCGCCCAACGGGTGTGATGAAGAAGATTCCCTGCTTTTAGCTTAGAACTCTTCATCTTTCAGCTTCGTCTGCTAGAAGTTAACCACAAACTGTGAAAAATATAAAACGAAATGCATTCTGCTAAGTAAATTTATTCGCCGCAAACTAACATGCCCATTGACCTGCGCTCCATCCACCAATGTTAACCTCTCAGAAGGACTAAATTTCCGAACACACAATTTAACTCAGGGAATATAATGAAAATTCACCAATATCCTTCTGGGTGTCATCTCTGAAATTGCGTCTGGAGTGCGTGAATAATGATCTGCCTGAATTACAATTAAAAAAGATACATAAATCTCACATGTTAGTACGTTACTGTAAAGTGCAATCTTTACTATCTTGCAATATAATACATTTATATACTTATTATGTTCGCAAATATTTTGTAAACAAAGTATTTCCTTTTTTAAGTGCTTAAGGAGAAGTCATTTTTGAGTTACTTCCCTTGAAAGGAGTTCCGTCATCTTCGATCGGATTCCGCGGACGAATTTAGGCCTACTGCGATTTATTCTTTGCCTGGGTAGGAATAGATTGTTCTTGCTTCAGTATATCTATGGCCTGAATTTATACGTAGTGTTTGTATGAGTAGGACGAGTCTGTCTTATATATGGATATCTTTACATTTCTAAGTCGAACTATGTTGGTTGTCGCTAGAAAAGGTCAAAGGCTATGCAGCGGAAGTATCGCTAGCAAGGGGTGTGATTCATGGCTGTCATCCTGTCGGGATGTCGAATTTTGTTGTAGCCGGCCTATCGCCGAAAAAGTGATCTATAAGTAGATGGGGAAAAGTGATAGTCATTTAGACATGTTGTATGTACTTTACCCCAGTGTTTATTCTCTTTTGCCAAGGAATGGCAAAGTTATATTTCGCATAGAAAGGTAAAACCACAATTTATTATGAACTTGGGCTTCGCCATCGTTGTCGATAAGCAGATGCACAGTGGTACTTTTGAAAAGAATATTTATTCAAAGGAAGATGACATTCCTATGTATCAGCACTAGATTATATGATATTATTCAATTACCTCTATGATAGAAGCTATGAAGAAATGAGGACATTTAACGAATGACCAATTTTGGTCTGTATCCAATAGTGAGTGAAGCTCACGAGAGAAGCACAGCCATGTTGAAATCCATATACTTTGTATTTATCGAGTGAGAAAAAGGGATGCCTGTACTATCGCTCGATGAACCAAGAGATCACTGCTACATGTGAGAACCCATGTCTGGGATTCCTATATCTTTATGGAAAATATATATATATTGAACTTTACGTGAAGGGATATTCGCTAGACGAGGTTAGGTCTAGGAGCCTTCCTATATATTGGTTATGGTCTGACGTGCCCAGTCAGTAAAGCCAGATGATTTACATGATGGAACTCTGAATGCTTATTTACGAATGCTCCATTATGATATTTGCCAAGCATGAATGCTAACTTAAGATGATATTCCTGTGATCAACATTATGCTGTCTATGTCGACATTTGTTCCTGTAACCATACACGTACTGTCCAAGTGTGCGTCCCATTAAATGTTATAAAAAGACCACCGTAGTTCCAGTACTTCTTGAATTCGAACAGTGTGAGTATGAGTGATGTACTACCAACCTGTCAACTCTATCGAATCATTCTACCATTCGCGTTCTGACATTCATATACACACTCATTGTCTACACTCACATTCTTGTCGGAGCCTCATCACGTTCCAGGACAAGATGACCTGTATGACCAAAACTGTGCTGGGTTTAATGAGTTGACAATCGTTACACTTTACTACACCAGTCCCAACATCTACATTTATCAACTGGTGGACATTCACGTCATTTAACAAATAAAGCGTGATTTAACAACTAGTTGCCAGTATGAGTTTAACAACTGGTGTGCCAGCTTCCTGGGTCAACCTGCACAGTGACCATATTGAGAAGTAAACTACTGAGACCAGACGTTCCTTGGGGTCTGTTACGACACACAAATACATCAACAGTACAACTCTACAGTGATGTCAGCGTGACCTGTCCTGTCGACAGTATGCAGTAACTAGGTCAGCGTTTGTTGACATTTGGTTCGTTGGACATTTGCCATACAACTGACAGTGTTACACAGCAAGCTTGGTTGAAACATAGAACATTACACATCAGGACTGGAGAATATTTGACAGTGTTTGCGAAAGGAAATGTTATTGAACTGAGAAGTCCTACATCGATTGTTATCATTCACATCAACGATGGAGCTTCTATTTCTGTGTTGAATTTAAAATAATTAGACCAGAAGTATTTGTTTAATAAAGTACCACAGTACTGTACTATTAGGCAGTGTAACTGAGCCTTCTTTACAACACATTCTTTCTGCAACACTCTATTTACATCATATTGCCATACTATTTATGCATTTATGTATTTATGTTTAAATATTTATATGTGATATTTGTTTGTATCCAGCGGGTTGTTGTTTTGGTTGGGCGGTGTCACACAACAGAGTATCCCACGTAATAGAGGGTCTGATGTGTGCGTTTCTATAGGTGCAATTTTCTTGATTGAAAATTTGCTGCGACAGCTGTTGCTATTAGTGTTAGCTGTGAAGACTGTACTCATTGTTGTTTTTGTAATATTCCTCTGTTCTTTAGTTTGTTTTGATTTGTTTGTAATTTGTTGGTCTACCCTATTCTATCTTTCAGTTCTATTCTCAATTTATATTTATATACTGTGGCGTTATTTGTATTTGTTATCCTCTTGCGGTTTATCTTTTATTGTTTTTCCCATTTGATTTATTTCATTTCCGCAAATGTTTTCATGTTCTTCTGTATAACTGTTTTGTTTTGTGCCTGATCGACATACACTATTTAAAATATAGTTGATCATATAAATTGATGTACAAGAATCAACTGATAGTTAATTGCTATTACTAAAGGTACACAGTTGATGATATAAAACACTATTTCTGGTGCACTGCACTTATATTATAGAGTGAACCAGCAACTTATAGCTGTTATTATATAAGGATTTATACAAGACCTTTGTAAGGCTTGTTTCCCACAGTGATTGGGATAGTTAAGTACTATTTTCCACAGGTTACAAAGTTATCATACAAGGTCTTTGATTAAGACTAAGAAAGTGAATTTATTTACTTTTGCAAATTACTGATCTTATTAGACAAGATGTCTACATTAGATTATTTTATCACACAAGGCAAGGCTCTTGATAAGACTGGTCAGCAATTAGAAGAATGGGCAGTTGCTCAATATGACAAAGCATTAGCTGCTGAAGAAAGAAAAGCATTGATTGAGGAGAAAAGATTAGAAGCTGAGGAAAAAAAATTACAAAGAGAGTATGAACAAAAGAAATTGCAGATACAGACTGATGAAAAAAGATTCCAGATGGAAATGGAAAAAGAGAAAAGAAAAGATAAGGCTGCTGCTGAAGAGAAAAAATTACAAGCTGCTGCAGAAGAGAGAAAATTACAAGCTGAAGCTCAAGAGAAAAAAGCAATAAGAGAACATGAACACCAAAAAGAACTTTTAGCATTTGAGTTAGAAAAGTTAAAGTTAACAAACATAAGTGATGGTAATCAAGCATCTGGTGGTAATGGTAAACCCTTTACTTACAAGGTCAAGGTACCAGCGTTCAACCCTTCCAGTGATGACATAACATTCTGGCTAAATAGATTTGAACGCTCGTGTCGAGCCCATAATGTGGACAAATCACAATATGCTAACCAGTTATCAGAAAATCTGAAAGGTGATTCTCTGACTAGTTTAAGTTTGGTTGAAGAGGCTGACAAAGATAACTATGATGTTATTAGGGCAGCCTTATTAAAGAAGTATCAGTTGTCTGAAGAGGGTTATCGGAAGTTGTTTAAGACAATGGTGCCTGAGGCAGGTGTAGAATTCTCAGAATTCATTGCAAGGACACGTCTTACATTTGATCGTTGGATTGAGCTATCCAAAACAGAAAAGACTTATGAAGCCCTTATGGACTTGATACTCAGAGACAAGATTATGTCAAGTATAAATAAACCTTTCCTCGAATTCTTACATGAGCGTAAACCTAAGTCTCTAAAAGAAATGGAACAGTATTGTACCCAATACGTCACTGCACATCCGGACGTAGCTATTAGCAACAGTAAGGTTAAAGAAGGTATGCCAGTTGCTTCTGCAACACCATACAACCCTAATCACTCTCACAAATTCCAAGGACCTCAAAATAGGTTTAATAAAAAAGGTAACTATTACAGTTATCAGAACCAAGGTAACCAATCATTTCAGGGTTCTTCTTCGAATACCTGGAGAAGAGCTGACAGCCCTCGATTCAGGGGTGGTCATAATTACAGGAACTTTCGCAAAGGAAGTCATTCTAGAAACTATCCAAGTTTTCCTTCATGGAGACAACAGGATCATAATTACCGAGATACTCATTATAATGAATATGATGATAGTAACCAAAGGAGCTATGATTCAAACCCGAGTAGGGGTTATAATAGTGGAAACAATGATAAGTACAGAGGCAATAATAACAGAGGTAGAGCACAATTCAAAAAACATAAAGCTCATTACCAGGCGAACTCTGCACAGCAAGAGTCCCACGAAGCCTATAAACAAAATAAAGATAATGATGACTCTAATAATATGGCATGTGCCGCTTTTGATTTTGGGAGAGCATCTCAGTGCCCCCAATGCAAAACATTATTTGAGCCAACCACAGTGTCTACTTTAAGCTGTGGCCATCCTCTTCCCGCTCTTCCTGCGTCAATCGCGCATGATGGGAGAGGTTCTCTTGTCTTACACAAAGGTTTAGTAAATGACAATCCAGTCTCAGTACTTTTTGATTCTGGATGCACAACTATTGGGGTTAGGCAGTCACTCATAGATCCTTCTCATTCTACAGGCAAAGTAGTCAAATGCGTAACATTTGGCGGCACCATAGAGAAATACTCTACCGCTATCATTAGGATTGCTACTCCTTTCTTCACAGGAGATGTACACGCATGTCTTTTGCCGAATCCGATCGCTGATCTTATCATCGGTCGCATTCACGGAGTCAAAGAATGCACTCCGGAGCAAATTTCCGTTTGGGAAAATCAAAATATGCAATCTGCTAATGCGGTAGTCACTAGAGCTCAAGCTCTCAATATGCCTGAAACTTCATCTGTTGAAGATAATGAAGTGCATAACCAAGATGATCCCTTGGTAATTTCTCGTGACTCGTTTATAAAACAACAAGAAGAAGATCCGACTCTTAAGAAATTCTTCACTCTTGTAACGAAAGGTGATCCGAATAAAGATTCAAATTGTAAATCTTGGATTACAATGAAGAATGGCGTACTTGTACGTATGGTGCAAGACTCCACTAAGTCAAGTCATTCTCAGATTCTTGTACCCAAGAATTTGAGAGTTAAGATCTTACAACATGCACACGACTCTCAGTGTGCTGGTCACATGGGTTTTTCCCGTACAAAGTCAAGAGTTCTTGCGGCTTTCTTTTGGCCTTTTGTGAACAAGGACATACGGATCTATTGTCGATCCTGTAAAGTATGTCAAGAAGTCAAATCCAAAGGTCCTCGTCATGCTGCGCCTATTCAGGCTGCAGATATTCCTATTCGTCCATTCCAGAAAATGGCGATAGACATCATTGGTCCATTCAAGATCAAATCTGCTAGAGGACATCAGTTTATCTTAACGTGTGTAGACATGTGCACACGTTGGCCAGAGGCTATCCCTCTAAAGAGCATTACTACCGCTGACATTGCAGATGCTCTTTGGCTTATATTTTCTCGGCTGGGATTCCCCGGAGAAATATTATCAGATCATGGCACCCAACTGATATCGGATACCATGTCTCAAGTAATGTCTACTCTACAGATAGAGAGATCTTTGAGTAGCATCTATCATCCTATGTCCAATGGGATGGTCGAGCGACTAAATAGAACACTTAAGAACTTATTAGGGAAGATAACTGAGGATCATCCTCAAGATTGGGATAGGGTTTTACCCGCGGCCCTCTTCGCGTACAGAGAGGTCCCCAATGAACATACAGGGTTTTCTCCCTTTGAACTTGTCTTTGGCGCGCGACCGCGCGGCCCAATGTCTTTGCTGCATGATCTTATAACAGCTGACAATATTGACGATGACACAAAATCTTCTTACGAGTATGTCATCGCGCTGAGACAAAAGATTATCGAAGCATGCAAATTGGCAACGTCCTCTTCTGAATTTGCTAAGCAGAAGGCAAGACAATTTGCTAATAAGAAGAGAACTTTACGACAACTTTGTCCTGGTGACAAAGCATTTGTTTTGCTACCTTGTCGTGAAAATAGACTCCTTATTAGTTGGAAAGGTCCGTACGATATAATATCGAAAATTTCAGATGTTGACTACATCGTCGATATTAACGGGAAGCATAAAACCTTCCACATCAATATGCTTACGGAGTTCCATGAACGTCCTGACTATCTACAGCCTATTTTCCAGGCAACGGACGATTCTCATGTCAAACATGGTCATTACTCATCACTGTCTGTAATACAGGATGAGGAAACAAGTTTTTCGGATGTTAATCTTCCGCTTCCAATGATCCCACTTCATTCTAGTGAATCATGGAAAGACGTTACTGTTTCTCCTGATTTGTCTCTAGGAGAACGGCGACAAGTTTCGTCTATGTTACAAACATTTCAGGATGTCCTCACTGACATCCCTGGACAAACTCATGTCATTGAGCATGACATTGTTCTAACTGAACATACTCCAATTAGGGTTAGACCTTATCCTATCCCTATACATTTCCAAACACAGGTTGAAAAGGAGTTGGATGAAATGATAGATTTACAAATAATCGAACCATCCACTTCTGCATATTCTTCGCCGATGGTTATTGTTCGAAAAAAAGACAATAACATACGTCTTTGCGTTGACTATCGCAAATTGAATCAAGTTACGAAGTTCGATGCTGAACCTATGCCTTTACTAGAAGAGCTACTTACTCGTCTTTCTAAATCGCATTTTTTCACTAAACTTGATTTGTCTAAAGGATATTGGCAAGTTCCATTATCCGAACGCGCCAAACCTCTTACCGCTTTCTCTACTCCCAGAGGCCTTTTCCAATGGAATTTTATGCCTTTCGGCCTTATGAACGCACCAGCTACATTTGTACGCATGATGCGTCGAATACTATCGTATCGGTCAGATGTCATTGCTTATCTAGACGACATCTGTCTTTTCAGCGATACTTGGGAAGATCACTATTCAGGGTTAGTTGAATTATTATCAACTCTGCGTGAGTATAACCTGACAGCAAAACCATCTAAAGCTTGTATTGGCTTTAGCGAAATTGCTTTCTTAGGCCATCGAGTAGGTCACGGTTTCTTGAAGACAGAAGACCATAATATCACTAAGATACTTAACATCTCTATCCCTAGGACTAAAAAGCAAGTGCGAAGTCTTTTAGGTCTCATACAATTTTATGGACGTTTCATTCCGAATCTGTCCTCTATCATGGCACCTCTCTCTACACTATTAAAGAAAGGGTCGCCTAACATGGTTCACTGGTCTCATGAATGCCAATCTTCACTAGAGAAGATCAAAACTATGTTTTCATCACCGCCTATTTTAGTGTTACCTACAACAGATAAGACATTTGTTCTTCGTAGTGACGCTTCATCCACTGGGATTGGAGCGGCACTAATGCAAGAGTACTCTGGAACTCTGCATCCTGTAATGTATATATCCAGAAAACTTAATGCTGCAGAAAGGAATTACTCGGTTTTAGACCGTGAATTATTGGCAATGGTTTGGTCAATTCTCAAACTCCAAAGATTCCTTCTGGGCGCGCATTTCGTAGTGGAAACTGACCAAAAAGCTCTTACGGCTATCCAAAGTAAGAACTTGAAGAGCTCGAGATCAACTCGATACGCAATCGCTCTTCAACCTTTTCATTTTTCGGTACGAGCTATCCGTGGTTCAGAAAATGTGATGGCGGACATTCTGTCCAGATGCCCACATGATGCCACTTAACTGTTAAATATTGGATCTTTTTAATATGTATAACTTTACAACAGTTATTTTTTGTTTCTTTACTAAGATACACATTTGTAATTTAATAATAGAATGATGGTATCGCTACTTAGCGGTTTATTGATGTTTATTCACCGCTGTTCTTTGATGATTGTTTCTTCATAAATCATAAATTTAAGATTATAGTGTGAATTTTTGGTATGCATTGTATAATTACCAGAATTGTATTATACGTACATCACACCTTCCTGGAAACATTTATTCGTAGAGAAACAATTTCTCTCAGATTTTGAGATATATTCTCACCGGTCATATTAGGAATTATAGTTATTCCTGATATTTTCATCTGCGCAGTATTCTTGCGTTGTGAGCCTATTCTACGTTGCTCCTAGATGTATTTAAAAAAAAATTTTTTTTTTTTTTCCCGGGAGGTGTGGTAAGACTGTAAAGTGCAATTTTTACTATCTTGCAATATAATACATTTATATACTTATTATGTTCGCAAATATTTTGTAAACAAAGTATTTCCTTTTTAAGTGCTTAAGGAGAAGTCATTTTTGAGTTACTTCCCTTGAAAGGAGTTCCGTCATCTTCGATCGGACTCCGCGGACGAATCTAGGCCTACTGCGATTTATTCTTTGGCTGGGTAGGAATAGATTGTTCTTGCTTCAGTATATCTATGGCCTGAATTTATACGTAGTGTTTGTATGAGTAGGACGAGTCTGTCTTATATATGGATATCTTTACATTTCTAAGTCGAACTATGTTGGTTGTCGCTAGAAAAGGTCAAAGGCTATGCAGCGGAAGTATCGCTAGCAAGGGGTGTGATTCATGGCTGTCATCCTGTCGGGATGTCGAATTTTGTTGTAGCCGGCCTATCGCCGAAAAAGTGATCTATAAGTAGATGGGGAAAAGTGATAGTCATTTAGACATGTTGTATGTACTTTACCCCAGTGTTTATTCTCTTTTGCCAAGGAATGGCAAAGTTATATTTCGCATAGAAAGGTAAAACCACAATTTATTATGAACTTGGGCTTCGCCATCGTTGTCGATAAGCAGATGCACAGTGGTACTTTTGAAAAGAATATTTATTCAAAGGAAGATGACATTCCTATGTATCAGCACTAGATTATATGATATTATTCAATTACCTCTATGATAGAAGCTATGAAGAAATGAGGACATTTAACGAATGACCAATTTTGGTCTGTATCCAATAGTGAGTGAAGCTCACGAGAGAAGCACAGCCATGTTGAAATCCATATACTTTGTATTTATCGAGTGAGAAAAAGGGATGCCTGTACTATCGCTCGATGAACCAAGAGATCACTGCTACATGTGAGAACCCATGTCTGGGATTCCTATATCTTTATGGAAAATATATATATATTGAACTTTACGTGAAGGGATATTCGCTAGACGAGGTTAGGTCTAGGAGCCTTCCTATATATTGGTTATGGTCTGACGTGCCCAGTCAGTAAAGCCAGATGATTTACATGATGGAACTCTGAATGCTTATTTACGAATGCTCCATTATGATATTTGCCAAGCATGAATGCTAACTTAAGATGATATTCCTGTGATCAACATTATGCTGTCTATGTCGACATTTGTTCCTGTAACCATACACGTACTGTCCAAGTGTGCGTCCCATTAAATGTTATAAAAAGACCACCGTAGTTCCAGTACTTCTTGAATTCGAACAGTGTGAGTATGAGTGATGTACTACCAACCTGTCAACTCTATCGAATCATTCTACCATTCGCGTTCTGACATTCATATACACACTCATTGTCTACACTCACATTCTTGTCGGAGCCTCATCACGTTCCAGGACAAGATGACCTGTATGACCAAAACTGTGCTGGGTTTAATGAGTTGACAATCGTTACACTTTACTACACCAGTCCCAACATCTACATTTATCAACTGGTGGACATTCACGTCATTTAACAAATAAAGCGTGATTTAACAACTACTGGCCAGTATGAGTTTAACAGTTACACCTTAGGCACATGTGATGTAATTATCACTCATTACTCGTCGCTTCTTCCGTCAGAGTTCTGGGGTCGCTCTGCTGTAGGGTTTCCCTCACGACTAGTCAGAAACAATCACCAGCTCTTGCAGTAGTGGTTCATGCATATACTATTTTCGTATGTTGAAGTTGCCAGCCTCATATATAACCACTTAGCAAGAAACCTGTAGAAATTACATTAGTAAATAAATTGTTTACACTTACCCCAAAATTGGGAATCTACTACTATTCTTTCACATCTTTAGGTGGACACAGCTCTGTATTAGAAGCTTCAAATCACGTAAGTCTGGAAATTAGAGTTAATTCATCTGACGACTGGCGTTCTACGAATTCCTGGCCTGGGAAAACTGTTGTATAATTTCTCTATGCCTTGGTCTGGGAAATTAGAGTTAATTCCTCTGACGGCTGGTGTTCTGCAAATTCCTGGCTTGGGAGAACGTGGTTTAATTCCTCTATGACTTGTGATACAATTCCCAAGTTTCCAGTCTTGTATAAAAATTGCAGGTTTACTTGTGAATTCCAAAGTTGCCCAATACTCGATCTGGTACTTATAGTTTAGAATTATAAGTCCTATCCTCTTTCCTATGGCTTTCAGGAGGTGCTTAGTTGACGTTGCGATGCAATCTGTCTGTGTGATGTGACTCCGAGTTTGTTAGATTATTTCTCTAATTTTCCAAGTTCAAATCCAGCTGGGTTTCCGCTAAATGTTCCAATCACATTCACTGCAGATTCTGGCGACCGATTCGCTCTCTAGCACTAGAGGGGTCGGTTTGTTTATCATTGCCCATCTCACATGTATTTGAAAAATATTAAATTTAATATACACGCTTGCGCTCTTACAACAGTGATGTCATATCGTTCGTTATATAAGACTTCCGGCAGCACCTCTGTCCATCACAATATTGCGATCAGGTGTTTCTGGCGTAATGACTCAGGGATGGTCACTCGCCCCATGTGTTTCGCCCGACAAACAAATCAGGATCTATTCTCCACTCCTGCCCAATACAGCTTGAATAAACAATCATCGTCGCTTGAAAAGATGGTCTGACAGATAATGCTATAAAATATTTCGTTGTTCGTCAAATAACTTGGCGTAACTTAACACGTCTTCGTGAAGCGTGAATGCGACACAATAAGATAAGAATTACTCCCGTAGCAAATATTTCCATAAGGGAGTGGCGTGTTAGAGACTTCACTATGTTATGTCCAGCATAAAGAGTAAAATGAATGAAAGGGCAAAATGAAATGCCAAACAACAAGTGAGTAATGAGAAAAATGAAGAAAAGAAGTTTACTGCCGGAGAGCTGAACGTGTGAGGGATCACACAAAAGAACATGGGCAGCCATTTCGTCACAATAACATATCCTAATTCTCAGGCCGTGTGCACTCATAATGAAGCTATTTTAATTGTTATATATATATATATATATATATATATATATATATATATATATATATATATATATATATATATATATATATATATATATATATATATATCTATATATATATATATATATATATACTCTGTGTGTATGATAGAGTTGGCGAAGATGTGTGTTGAGATATATGATCTGTTTAACTTACTTGCGGCCTATTCACACTCGCACCAGACCCGTATACTAATAAAACTGTATTAAGACAGGGCTTGTATTAAAAAACGTTTACAACCCAGTCAGTTAACAGCAAGCAACACAAAAAAAAAAACGAGTAAACAAACACTCAGCAAGTGCTAATTTGTTTACCTGAAACGTAAATAAAACACTGACTAGTTAAAATCATTATTATCAAACAACAAAATCATACTTTTACCTGCAGAACAGCCCGTTCTTCCGTGCCACCCGAAACATTCTACTGTTACACACATACACATACACTTTCATGCATGTCGTCCAATGAGACTAGTACGGTGCTGTGCAAGAAGCGGCAGTCTCAAACATGTAACACAGATTGCTACCCAAATCACTGCTGCTAGAGCGTATGAACTGACTGTGCAGGATTCCTGTTAAGACCAGGCACAGTGGTGGCTCCCTATTCCATTAGGACCGAGAAGAGAAATATTTATATTCCAGAGTGAACCAACGTGGTCTCCTAAACCATGCAGCACCCTTCCATTCAAAGACAATAATTACATAATAATAAATAAAGGCAAATGTATCCATACAACAAAATTAATCGTTCCGTACAACCAATACTCTCCTTAATGAGGATAAACTACCACTTCGCAACCGATCCACATGTGATAAAATTAACCGTGATACAACGTTAAAATATCTCCAAGGATAAAATGTAGGGATAAAAATAATGCGTAAGTTACTAGACGACATGATCGCCCATGCCGCGGGTCACTACCCGCCATGGAAACTAACTTGCTAGACGTGAAGGCAAAACGTTACCCTTGTGACGGGATGAGAACGGAGATCAAAAAGAAAATATGACTGAACACGTGCGTGAAACTAGCAAGGCTAAAAAGACGCAATTGGTGGGGAAAGGAAAAAATTCACGTCCCCAAGTTGACACAAGGTAAAGAAATCGACAAAAGGGACCTTAGCTATTATACGCAACAGTCATGTCTTGGACGCTTTTGCGATATTTTGTCCTTTATTTGAATTCAGCGGCAAACGCATTACAGAAAATGCTCGAACATATTTAAAAAAAAACAACTAACCTTGAAAAGTAACTTTTTCTTAATAATAATGTTAGGAATATAAAACCTAGCTGGCCGGATGGCCCATCTTGAGCAGAGAAATAATATGCTTTCATTTATACAGACGGATAGATAATAATGAAGATATTGACAAAAGACTGTGTTGTTCATATCAGCGAACGACTGCATTGAAACAAAAACATGTCACTAATTTTCAAAAATTGAGGCCTTGAGACTCAAGTGCTAAAATCTAGTTAGAATGAAAGAGAGGGGGCATTAAGGGAAGTTGTGGCTAAAAATAACTTTAAAGGAAAAATTGTGTAGGGGACGGCAGAGTTGGTTCAAAAAACAAGTGTGGTTTTTTTTGTGAAACGCAAGTAGAGACAGACGGACCAACAGACAATAATACATACTTGACTGAGGTATGACTGAATTGACTTTTAGTAGGGGGTTTGAAATTTGAAAAGGAAAAAAGGCGCTGATTGGCCACAGATAAACATATTATCGGCGCTCAGACGCGCATCTTTGCCATTCATCATAAGTTGTCCAGTAGTAGACACAGTAATTCTTCAGTGGTGTGATTCCCAGAAGCTAATTGAAATATTTAGAGGGACGCCATACTAGAGCCAGCAGCTCAGCTGAGTTTTGCTAGCATATACTGTGTTCTCTATTCATAATTCTGGTAAGACTGAAAGTATTTCTTTGTATATTTTAATATTGTTTAATGTTTCGAGTGATTTGATACTGCCATATAAAAATCTATCCCTTACAACAAGTAAGGATTCGCTCTAGATCCCCAGCCCCAGTTCAGGGTCTAGAGACAAACAAAATACATAAACGCCAGCAAGGATTATGAAGGGCGGATCAGGTGTTGAGATCAGTGGAACATATCACCTATCCTATTCAATGGCAGGAAGCTAATGAACATATTTCAGAATATGTAGTCTTGGGGAACTTATACTATGTGAAACCAACTTGGTAAGATGTGCTGTATGGTCAGAGAGATCTGACCCCGTCTATGTGGTGTTGTTATGTAGTGTTGAGTGTAGAAGTGGCTCAGGAGGTAGAGTTCTGACACATGACCCAATACTTTTATTTCAGAACTGTGAGTTTTTTTATTTGGCACCAAAGTGGTGTCAAATGCTATGTTGAAAAATACAAGAGTGGACCCGTGCAGTCGAGTATTTTGGGAGAGCAGCCTTAGATAGCCCCCAAGCACGGAGAGGTGGGGCCACCAGATTCCAGCACCAGAACTACTCAGTCAAAGATACGTGAGCGTCTGGCCTGCTGGACATTCACCAACTTATTTAATAACTAACACCAACTATATTCCCATCAACTAGAACATACCATGTTGGGAAATAAACTTGTATTCCTCCCATCAGTAAATGGACAATGTTTGGTAGTCATAGACAGGGAGTGATGAAGCCACTCCAACAGCACATCCATTAATCGTTCTCCCAGATAAATTACAAATATAAACAGTAGTAATATTAACTAGTTTTTGTAAAAATCATATGTACACACCTTTCATTTATTATGCCATATATTCATGCATTTCATTCATAACTTCAAAACCTTTCATATGTTCTGACCAAAATAAAACCTTGGTTCAGAACAAATAAACTTAAAGAAAATTTAATATAAAAAATTTTACACAGTTTGAGTTAGTTCAGTGTGTTATAAAGTTTATTAATATTAATAGACGTATTAAATATCTGTGTGTGTGTTTGTATATACTAATACAACACCTTACATTTCAGTACCCTAGATTTTTAACGTAGCCACATTCATTAGAAAAAAAGATATGTGTGAGGTCGTAAGTGGTAGCAAGAAGGGCCTTCTGTAAATTCACAGCTACATTTATCTCAGGAGCCTTCACAGCTGACCTCATGCATCACCCTAGGTAATATCACAACCATACAATACCATCAAAAACCACTACATATATTGGGGTCTCTTGTCCAGGGATAATTAGCTAAACTTGTAATATTAGGATCTCCTGGTGGGAGAATAAAATTAGGGGAACACATTGTAAAAATTAAAAGTGTCCCTTAAAATTAAAAGTGAAATTAAAAGTTGGTGAATCTTCACAGCCAGTGGTAATTAATTAGTTAACTGGCTAATTAGAATTATTTTAGACTATAGTAATTAGAATTACTTTAGTGGTTGGAATTTTATCTTGCTCATTGCTAAATTGTCTAAAAAGTATGGCGGAGCTAGCCAAGTTCAGATCAGCTGCTGTGCTAACGGCGAAGGATATGGGAATGGATGGGCAGGTTTTAATTCAAAATTGTAACGGCTGAATGTGATAAGTATATTGAACGGGAAGAAAGAAGATTAGAAAAAGAGGCTGAAAGAAAATTAGAGTCTGAAAGTTTAGCTGAAGAGAAGAGGCTACAAATTGAGGCTGAGACTAAGAGGCTGCAGATTGAGGCTGACAAAGAGGCTAAAGCATTAGAGGCAGAAGAAAAACGACAGCAAAGGGAAGCAGAAGAAAAAAGATTGACTGCCGAAAGGGAGGCAGAAGATAGAAAGGCCGAAAGGGAGGCAGAAGATACAAGATTGACTGCCGAAGGGGAGGCAGAAGATAGAAGGTTGCAAAGGGAGCACGAATTACGACTAAGGGAGCTGGAGCTACAAGGCCAGGCTCCTGAAAATGGTGCCAGCCCTTTTGCCTCAGATGCTACGCCCAGTCTTGGAGCCTCAACATCAGCTATGGGGTTTCATTTAGACCATTTTGTTGAGAAAGACGATGACATAGAGGGGTACCTCGGACGTTTTGAGTTATTAGCTACTACATATGGGTTAGAGAGAGAGAGGTGGAGTTTAAAGTTATCACAGGGACTGAGAGGTACTTCTTATGAAGTCTTCGCAAAAATGAACAGAGAAGACCAAGACAATTATGACATGTTAAAGCAGGCTTTGTTATTGAGGTACGAAAAAAATGGTGAATTTTATCGTAAGAAATTTAGAAATGCCAAACTGTTGTCTGGGGAGACATACCACCAATTCTCTGCCAGACTGGAAACCTATTTGGAGAAATGGACTGCTCTGGGGAAGACCCAAGATCTTAAGGAGATGATCATGATAGAGCAATTGAGAAAGTCCATGGCTCCAGACATGAGAAAATTTCTTATGGAACAAGGTGCAGAGAAGTTGGGGGAGGTTTTAAATGTCGCTGAGAGGTATCAGGCAGCCCAGGCAGGGGTAAGTGGTTCTAAAAGGAAGCACATAGAAACTTTTAAAGCTCCACAGCAATTTAATAAATTTGATAATAGAGAACAGGGTAATAAAGGTAGGACAAACTTTGAACGGCCAAGAAATGACTATCGAGACAGAAACTCACAGTTCAATGACCAAAAATCCAATGAAAGAAAACCGTTTAACCAAGGAAAAAGATGGTGTAAATGGTGCAAGAAAGATAACCATAACACCGAATTTTGTAGAAGGAAACCTTCAAACATTGCTGCAATGAAGTCGGGGACTCAAAGATTAAAGGTTAATCCTAATGGACAGCAGGAACCTTATCACCCCCCAGTTTGTGAGGATGTTATTTGTAATGGGGTCACCATAAGGTGCCTTTATGATACAGGTTTGGATTATGATTCAGTTGTGAAGTCTAGCCTAGTGGACCCAAGTCAGTATACCACAGAAACAGTGGAAATACAAGGGGCAACTAAGGACATACCACTCATGACACTTCCCATCGCAAGGATAACGGTGAAAACTCGCTATGTGGAAGGAGAAATCAGAGCAGCAGTGATAGATGAACCAATCTACCCTCTGATATTGGGGTGTAGATACGTCTTCTTGGGGAATCCCGAGAGACCTGTGATCATGGCGACAGTGCAGACCAGGTCACAGAAGAAGGAGGAAGAAGGTGAACCTATAAATGCTCATCCAGAGGAGATGAGGAAGGCGCAGGCTGAGGATAGGACACTCAAGCCATGTTTTTAAAAATTGCCCAAATGCCACACACCTCCAAGCAAAGGAGAATATTTTATGAAGAACAAACTATTATACAGGAAGGCCGGAACTGGAACAAATGGTCACAACCAGCTGGTTCTTCCCACTTCATATAGGGATAAAGTGATGGAACTCGGGCATGCGATTCCCTTCAGTGGTCACATGGGGATCAGCGCCACAGGACAGCGTATAGCTTGTCATTACTTCTGGCCAGGAATAACGGAGGATATAAAAAGATATGTCAAATCCTGTCCAGAATGTCAAAGGGTAGCTCCAAAGCACTGGACTGCTCCTGCAACTCTAGGGGAAATGCCCATAGTGGGAACACCTTTTGAGAGGGTTGCAGTGGATATTGTGGGACCTCTCACTCGGACCAAGAGGAGGAACAGTTACATCCTTACTCTGGTGGACACTTGTTCTATGTGGGGAGAGGCGGTAGCCCTGCCATCAATTGATTCAAAACATGTAGCAGAGGCACTACTTACAATATTCACCCGATTAGGATTCCCGCATCAAATCTTGACTGATAATGGCTCTCAGTTCAAGGGGAAACTAACGGAAGAAGTTTTTAAGCTATTTCAAGCCAGACACTTTCATTGTAGTCCGTACCATCCGCAAGGGAACGGCCAGGTAGAGAGGTTCAACGGGACTCTCATTTCTATCCTGAGAAAGCTGGCACACGAAAAACCGGATCTGTGGGATCAATTCCTGCCCGCCGCGTTGTTTGCGTATCGGGAGGTACCACATAGTTCAACCGGGATGGCTCCCGCAACTCTGCTATTTGGGAGGCCAATAAAAGGTCCATTAGAAGCCCTATTAAGGACCTGGACAGATGAGAAGGCGGAAGAGACTGTTACCTCATCTTATCAATACGTGAACGAACTGACCACTCGTTTGAAAGCTGGATGGAAACTGGCAAATGATAATTTGAAACAAGCCAGGAAGAAACATGCAGCATATTTTAATAGGAAGGCAAAGGACAGAGAACTAGCTGTGGGAGAGAAGGTGCTGCTTCTACTACCCGGTAGCCAGAATAAATTACAAATTGGATGGCAAGGTCCATATACGGTTCTAGAGAAGGTGTCTAGAACAAACTATAAAATTGACAAAAAGGGGAAGGAGAAAGTTTATCATGTAAACCTGTTAAAGAAGTATCTGGACAGACCACTCCAGGAAAGCACCCCCTTACTGACCTTGGCTATCGCAACTCAAATGCAAAAGGAACCACTCACCTCACATGAATACCCATTACATCCTTGTGAAACAGCAGCACAGGTAAAAGTCAGTAAGCACCTGACTAAAAACCAGAGGGAGAGAGTTCAACAGGTTCTGGAGGAACATACAGATGTATTAACAGATAAACCAGGCCATACAAATTTGCTACAGTATGACATGAAACTGGTAGACTCAAACCCAATCTGTATGAGAGCCTATTCTATTCCGTTCGCGAAGGAGAAGGCATTGAAGGAAGAAATAGATTATTTGTTGAAGGAGGGGATTATTTCACACAGTGAATCATCTTTTAGCTCCAGTGTCGTTTTGTTGAGGAAACCGTCTGGGGAACACCGACTGTGCATAGATTACAGGAAACTGAATGCTGTCACAGAAGGACAAGTGGATCCATTACCAGACACAAAACAGTTATTTGCCAGATTAAACAAGGCAAAATACTTTTCAAAGGTGGATCTTAGTAAAGGCTATTACCAGATTCCAGTGAAGCCTGAAGTGAGACCTTATTTAGCATTTAGCACATCAGACGGACATTATGAATTCAACATGCTACCATTCGGACTGAAAAATGCTCCGAGTGTATTTTCAAGGATGATGCGTAAATTGTTGGATCCCCTGAATAACCCATGTATCACGAATTTCATGGATGATATTCTCGTCGCCACAGAGACATTTGAAGAACACATTGACGCTCTAAAAATGTTATTTAATAGGCTTAGGGAGGCGAACTTAACTGCTAGGCCAACAAAATGTTGTATTGGATGCAAAGAGTTGGAATTCTTGGGACACACTGTATATCAGGGTAACATGACCCCTGATCCCAAGAACTTGGAAAAACTGCAGAGAGCACCTAGACCACAAACAAAAAAGGACGTGCGATCATTCGTGTCGTTATGCGGATTTTATCAAAAATACATCAAAGATTTTAACTCTATTTGTGCTCCTCTGACTGATCTGACTCGCAAGGGACTTACAGATAAAATTATTTGGACTGCGCAAAGTGAATTAGCGTTCCAGGACTTAAAGGAAAAACTCACTAGCAAGCCTATTCTCAAACTGCCTGATTTGACACAGGACTTTGTCGTAAGAACAGATGCAAGTAATGTAGGACTCGGGGCGGCTTTGTTGCAAAGATCATCTTCACCTGATGGGGAACTGAACCCAGTCGCTTATGCAAGCCGCAAATTGAATAAGGCGGAACAAGGATATTCCACAAGCGAAAAAGAATGTTTAGCGTTAATCTGGGCAATAAAGAAGTTTCAAATCTATCTGTATGGTAGGACTTTTGTGGTCCAGACGGATCATTAGCCCCTCGTATTCTTATCTCAGGCTAAGCATGAAAACGCAAGATTGCTGAGGTGGTCTTTATTGCTTCAACCTTATCAGTTTAGTATCCATTATATCCCAGGCAAATTGAATGTCGGTGCAGATTTCCTCAGTCGGCACCCCTGTGATCAGAATTAGAGTAGTGGCAGGCGTGAGGAGTGATTTTATCTATGTGTATCTGTTGGTTTTGGAACTTGCCGTACGCATGTTTTCAAGTGGGGAGATGTGTGATAAAATTAACCGTGATACAACGTTAAAATATCTCCAAAGATAAAATGTAGGGATAAAAATAATGCGTAAATTACTAGACGACATGATCGCCCATGCCGCGGGTCACTACCCGCCATGGAAACTAACTTGCTAGACGTGAAGGCAAAACGTTACCCTTGTGATGGGATGAGAACGGAGATCAAAAAGAAAATATGACTGAACACGTGCTTGAAACTAGCAAGGCTTAAAAGACGCAATTGGTGGGGAAAGGAAAAAATTCACGTCCCCAAGTTGACACAAGGTAAAGAAATCGACAAAAGGGACCTTAGCTATTATACGCAACAGTCATGTCTTGGACGCTTTTGCGATATTTTGTCCTTTATTTGAATTCAGCGGCAAACGCATTACAGAAAATGCTCGAACATATTTCAAAAAAACAACTAACCTTGAAAAGTAACTTTTTCTTAATAATAATGTTAGGAATATAAAACCTAGCTGGCCGGATGGCCCATCTTGAGCAGAGAAATAATATGCTTTCATTTATACAGACGGATAGATAATAATGAAGATATTGACAAAAGACTGTGTTGTTCATATCAGCGAACGACTGCATTGAAACAAAAACATGTCACTAATTTTCAAAAATTGAGGCCTTGAGACTCAAGTGCTAAAATCTAGTTAGAATGAAAGAGAGGGGGCATTAAGGGAAGTTGTGGCTAAAAATAATTTTAAAGGCAAAATTGTGTAGGGGACGGCAGAGTTGGTTCAAAAAACAAGTGTGTTTTTTTTTTTGTGAAACGCAAGTAGAGACAGACGGACCAACAGACAATAATACATACTTGACTGAGGTATGACTGAATTGACTTTTAGTAGGGGGTTTGAAATTTGAAAAGGAAAAAAGGCGCTGATTGGCCACAGATAAACATATTATCGGCGCCTTGACGCGCATCTTTGCCATTCATTATAAGTTGTCCAGTAGTAGACACAGTAATTCTACAGTGGTGTGATACCCAGAAGCTAATTGAAATATTTAGAGGGACGCCATACTAGAGCCAGCAGCTCAGCTGAGTTTTGCTAGCATATACTGTGTTCTCTATTCATAATTCTGGTAAGACTGAAAGTATTTCTTTGTATATTTTAATATTGTTTAATGTTTCGAGTGATTTGATACTGCCATATCAAAACCTATCCTTTACAACAAGTAAGGATTCGCTCTAGATCCCCAGCCCCAGTTCAGGGTCTAGAGACAAACAAAATACATAAACGCCAGCAAGGATTATGAAGGGCGGATCAGGTGTTGAGATCAGTGGAACATATCACCTATCCTATTCAATGGCAGGAAGCTAATGAACATATTTCAGAATATGTAGTCTTGGGGAACTTATACTATGTGAAACCAACTTGGTAAGATGTGCTGTATGGTCAGAGAGATCTGACCCCGTCTATGTGGTGTTGTTGTGTAGTGTTGAGTGTAGAAGTGGCTCAGGAGGTAGAGTTCTGACACATGACCCAATACTTTTATTTCAGAACTGTGAGTTTTTTTATTTGGCACCAAAGTGGTGTCAAATGCTATGTTGAAAAATACAAGAGTGGACCCGTGCAGTCGAGTATTTTGGGAGAGCAGCCTTAGATAGCCCCCAAGCACGGAGAGGTGGGGCCACCAGATTCCAGCACCAGAACTACTCAGTCAAAGATACGTGAGCGTCTGGCCTGCTGGACATTCACCAACTTATTTAATAACTAACACCAACTATATTCCCATCAACTAGAACATACCATGTTGGGAAATAAACTTGTATTCCTCCCATCAGTAAATGGACAATGTTTGGTAGTCATAGACAGGGAGTGATGAAGCCACTCCAACAGCACATCCATTAATCGTTCTCCCAGATAAATTACAAATATAAACAGTAGTAATATTAACTAGTTTTTGTAAAAATCATATGTACACACCTTTCATTTATTATGCCATATATTCATGCATTTCATTCATAATTTCAAAACCTTTCATATGTTCTGACCAAAATAAAACCTTGGTTCAGAACAAATAAACTTAAAGAAAATTTAATATCAAACATTTTACACAGCTTGAGTTAGTTCAGTGTGTTATAAAGTTTATTAATATTATTAGACTTATTAAATATCTGTGTGTGTGTGTTTGTATATACTAATACAACACCTTACATTTCAGTACCCTAGATTTTTAACGTAACCACATTCATTAGAAAAAAAGATATGTGTGAGGTCGTAAGTGGTAGCAAGAAGGGCCTTCTGTAAATTCACAGCTACATTTATCTCAGGAGCCTTCACAGCTGACCTCATGCATCACCCTAGGTAATATCACAACCATACAATACCATCAAAAACCACTACACCACATTAATATTCATTCTAGCATATTGAGTCATGCCGTATGTGACGATTTATGAGACCAGCAATAATCGTGTCGTATATGCCGACTAATGAGACTGGAAATCTCATCATATGAAACGCATTGTTACATAAACATCTGCTGCAATAGCATATAAATGCTTCGTGCAGGTTTCCGGTAGCCGCCAGCCGGAGTGGTGTCTCCATGCTCCGTAAGGAACAGAGAAACGCGTATGTCTCAAAGTGCCTTACGCACAAAGATAGAGTATCATGCTTGCCAGAAATGTCAATTACTAAAGCCAAAAACATCAAAGGAACTTTAACACGAAAACTATATATATCACCAGGTGTAACCAATTGTGACATAATGGGCCATCCTCTCTCGATTTCTGTTTCACTCCGGCAGTAATCAGTACGTTAGTGGTACTGATTTTATTGCGTGCCTTTCAGTAGTCTCACTTTTGTCATTTCTCTTTTCATGTGTAGTAGATATTATGTATTTTCCTTCTTACACCCCAGAGTTAAGTCGTTATGTTTGTTTGTTATCTAATTTACCTGCGTTGCAAGAAGCGGCAGACATAATATTAACGACAGGCAAGTTAGTAAAATTCCCATGTACCAAATCTTGGCCGCTACCGATTAACACGAAATCTGTGCTTAACCGCTAAAAATTAAAGTGAGCGCACATTGCAAAAGCTTGAAATACGGGGAGACTACTTATGGCCACAGACAGATAAGATATTACTTTCTGATAAAGTAATGAAATTTTACATCTTACACACGCTGTCGTATGAGATTATCGACATGTTCGTGAGTTGGTACACAGGGCAATCGGATGTTTACAACCCATTTTCAGAAAATTAATGTTTGAAATGATGCATTACATGACTCATGCAAAATATTCAGATCAGATTGGCTGATCATTTGAGCTTCATAACAACGAATGCACGGGAAGGCAGTGAATATAACCTGACGCTTCAATCAGTCAAAATTACTGTGAAGATCGCTTGCCAAGACACCAGATCTTGCCAGAGTGAAGCTTAGAATTCAAAATTCTATTTTATCAGACCGGACACCTTTTATTTGACACGGCTGTTTGTGCCTTCTACGAAGACGCTACTTTAGTTTCGCGCCCTTTCCTAACACCGAGCAAATACATCTTTTTAACAGGCAAGCACAGGTATCGCTTACTTTGGCGGGAAATGTCAGCTGACTGTGGCCCGAAAAACATAAACTTTAAACCAGTTTACATACATTCCTACGAGATACATGCAGGACTAAAATAATTATCTAGAACATAACTTTGTGCAAAATATTATCTCTTTCTGGATTGTCATTGTTTTATTTTATTATTTTGTCTTGTAACAACCGTTACAAAACATCATCATCATTTGTGGAAAATATTACCCAAGGTGGCTCATTTATTAATTAAATATATGAACATCTCTAAGTCCAGAAAGTTCAAAATTTGGAAAAAAATGTTTAGGAGAAGTTAAAGATTTTCTCCACCTAATTTCATCTTAGTTCGCCGCGTTAATTTATGGTAGTCAGTTTCATAGGTCTTGGATAAGAAAACAGAAATGTGCTTCCTTATTCCTTATAATAACACACAGACAATAGTTTAGTTATAGTATTTCAGTAGTTGTAACGTATTTTATATTACCATTTTGTACGACAGCCCTATGACTAGAATAGTCGTACCTGTATTCCAGAAATGATATTATTTAGGCACTAGATTTTAGTATCTTCAGTGCTGATTTAATTGTTTCATGCGTTAATTGTTTCATGCTGTATTCGTGTGGCTAAGATTATCATCCTCAGTATAATATTTTTGTGAAAGAATTCTCACCAACTTTGCGCTTTTTCTTTTATAAAGGTTTGTTTATTTGTAATAATTAAAAAAAAACGCGCACGGAGTGATAGCAAAATGGAACATTCTTTTGCGTATTACACGAATTATGTTAATTAACTGTGCCGAAAGAGAGACTCGCAAAACGAACATCACTGATGTGTTCAGACTATGCTACTGGCTTACTGTTAATTTTTTTTATAACTGCGTTAACAGATAAATCTACAGAGCACTCGGCAACATTTACA
This sequence comes from Oreohelix idahoensis, assembly GCA_024509875.1. NCBI lineage: Eukaryota > Metazoa > Mollusca > Gastropoda > Stylommatophora > Oreohelicidae > Oreohelix > Oreohelix idahoensis. The sequence continues at coordinate 51,958 of JAMPIV010003032.1, forward strand.
AAACAGCATCAACACTTGTGGAAAATATTACCGAAGATGACACATTTACTAATTAATTATCTGAAAATCTCTGGGGTCCAGAAAGTTCTTTATTATTGACAAATATGTTCAGGAAAACTTAAAAATGTTCTGCACCTAATTTCACCTTAACAGCCCGCCGCGATAGTTTATGAGAGTCAGTTTCATAGCTCAGGAATAACAAAACAGAAGTGTGCCTGCTTATAATAAGACACAGACAATCGTTTAGTTATAGTATTTAAGTATTTATAAAGTATTAGAAACGTAAGTTCACAGTTGAAATTTATAATGGAAACGCATTTGCTACAAATTTCTACGTCTGTCAATCTACAAATTCCCGCCAGGAAAAAAAGAAAACGTGAATAATATATGAGAGAAATGTTGTGGCTAGAGCAGATATTATGGTATGTACATCGTGTTGTTTATAATACTGTCAATGGTAATAGTCATAACTCTGATACTTTGAAACAGCGTGTTTATGTGTATAATACTGTCTATGGTAATAGTCATATCTCTGATATTTTGAGACAGCGTGTTTATGTGTATAATACTGTCAATGGTAATAGTCATATCTCTAATACTTTGAGACAGCGTGTTTATGTGTATAATACTGTCAATGGTAAGAGTCATATCTCTGATACTTTGAGACAGCGTGTTTATGTGTATAATACTGTCAATGGTAATAGTCATATCTCTGATACTTTGAAACAGCGTGTTTATGTGTATAATACTGTCAATGGTAATAGTCATATCTCTGATACTTTGAAACAGCGTGTTTATGTGTATAATACTGTCAATGGTAATAGTCATATCTCTGATAATTTGAAACAGCGTGTTTATGTGTATAATACTGTCAATGGTAATAGTCATATCTCTGATACTTTGAGACAGCGTGTTTATGTGTATAATACTGTCAATGGTAATAGTCATATCTGTGATACTTTGAGACAGCGTGTTCATGTGTATAATACGGTCAATGGTAATACCGTGTTTCCCCGAAAATAAGACCGGGTCTTTTTTTAATTTTTGCGTCAAAAAATGCAATAGGGCTTATTTTCGGGGTACGGCTTATATTAAAAGATACAAAAAAACTACATTTATTCATGTACAAAATTCTACATTTATTCATGTACACAATTCTACATTTATTCAAATACAGTCATGTCATCTTCTTCTGGAACATCGTCATAACTCTCCAAATCCCGAATTCCGGCCTGAATTTCTTGCGACTCCATTTCCTGTAGAACCATTGGCCCCATTCTCTCATGTCCAGCAATAAAGCTTTCCTTAAATGAGTATTTCTTGTCCATGTAACCTGCTCGTAGTGCATTGGTAACGCAGCTGTCAGTGATTTTATCCCATGAATTCTTCACCAAACTCACGACCTCCTGCAAACTAGGCTCCACAAAGTTTCCACGCTGATTTCTCTCCATTCTATTTTCAATGTAGTCGTTGATTTCTATGCGCAAATGGTCCTTAAATGGCTTGTTTATTGCAATATCAAGAGTCTGGAGATAAGAAGTCATTCCTGCGGGAATCATTATTTGATCTATTCTTCTCTCTGCAAGGAAGTTCTTCATGTCTTTAGCGCGGTGAGTGCTGGCTGAATCCAAGACTAGCAGACCTCGTTGACCACCTCGCAAAACAAGAGGCAGCATTAAATCGACCAACTTCCTTATAACTGCTTGTGTGCACCAGGCTTTTTCGGTTTCAAGAACATAAATGCCTGAAACACATTCAATGTTATCTTTCTTGCCCTTAGTGATGATTAGAGGTGCGGCTTTCCTTCCATCCAGATAAACTGCCAAAATACAGGTAACACGTGCACTTTCGTAACCAGTGGACGAAATGTAGATTGACGAGGCACCCGTCTGATCAATTGTCGTTTGAGATCCTAGGCCCATAAACACTGCAGTTTCATCCATGGCAATCATGTTGGAGAGTTGGTATTTAGAAAAGTCTATGCCATCAACAAAGTACTTGAATGCAAGTGCACGTTTAATAACTTCAGTATCTTCCAGCTTGAACAGTGTTGTCGATTTTCTTAGAGACAGTTTATATCGCTGAAGGAAGCCATCCAGCCAGTGTTGTGATGCTTTGAATTCTTCTGGGGATATTTCTAAATGTGGTGCCATTGCAAGGGCAAATGCTTGAATATCAGCCCTGCGCACAACCAGTCTTTGCTCTCCTGTCAGCAATCCATTCACAGATGATGTCTTGCAGTTCAGAAAATAATGGTTGCCGACCTGCTCCACACTTGCGCTTCTTAGCATTTCCTTCTTCCACCTGTTGACTGAGGTTATCGTACTCTGCTCGCCATTTTCGGACCATTCGGAGATCAAGCTTCTTCTCTTTGCAGAAAGCCGTAAGTTTCTTGCCCCGGGAGTCTTCAACGATTCCTTTCTTGTAATCGACGGAATAGCTCTTTCTTTTTGCACTCATCTTGTCTGGGTGTCAAAATATTATTCCCTTAAGTCTACCATTAAATCAAGTGTTAATTAAAGACTTACGAGACAGGTGTGGCAACAAAAATTATGAGAATTAAGAACGATGGCCCACACAAAAGCGACGAGAAATTGCTGGCGCCAAAATTCTGCTTCTTTATTTCACACGAGTGACGTATTGAATTATGAACCCCATCCGTTCATTATCAAGTGCGCACTAGTGGCGTCTGTACTCCGACTGGCCTGTTGAGGATTGTTGCATGTGTGCAAGATTTGGATTTGAGCTCGATCCGAATGATTGCACTGTGGAACACCTCAAATGAATATATATATTAACGACATAGTATGCATATCTCTATGCATGACGCGTATGACTTAGTAACGTCATTCGACTTGTGGGCTTCGACCGTAACGGCAGTGTGTTTAAAAGTGTGGCATAGCCACTATGATAAGTGTGGTATAACCACTTTGGAATGTGTGGCATTGTCCACTGAATTTATATGTGTGGCTGGTAAGCAACTTAGCAGTGTATTCGTGGAGCAAACGTAAGTCGTGTCGTTCTTAACGCAGTTTGTATATATATATATATATATATATATATATATATATATATATATATATATATATATATATATATGGCTGATTAGCCTGGCGTTGTATGCCAAATGAACATTAGAAACTAGCGGCAGGAGTAAGTCTAGTGTAAAAGGCTATTATTAAACTAGCAGCAGGAGTAAGTCTAGTTAGCCTAGGATTTATGCCAAAGGATATTGGCTGGAAAAAGGAACTGACCGCTAAGCAGAACTGTAGCTTATTAGACATGTGATTTTTGATGAAGAATAAGAACTCTTGCGACACGTACATTAACCGTGATTGTGAACTATATCGTTACGTAACTGTGTCTTCTCATGGAAAAGAGAATGTTAATTAAATGTTTGAGTCGTCGAATCCTGGTCTTATTCAATGACGTATTCTGAGTTCAGTTACATATTGTTTTATTCAACAATAATGACCAGTGACATTTAATGCCTAACACACTGCTTCACACTGCTAATATTAATAATGCAAGAGAATGATCAGGTCAGTCAATATTCATATCTTTAATATGAAACATGTTCAATTACCAACATATTACACGGGTTACAGTAGACATTATCGATATAGCGTAGTACATAACGAAATCCCAGAAAAATGGATAAATGAACCCGGAGGACTTTGACTTCTAATATCAGAATACGCATGCAACATCTTCTAGTGTCAATCCTCAACATACTGGTATCAGAGTCAACCTAGCCCGTAACATACTGGTGTCAGAAGTGTTCGGATTTCGTAGATACTACCAACCCCTCTCAAGTATCGAAAGAGAGTCGAACTGACGATAGACTTTTTAAGCAAAAATATTCATTCAAGACAAGCTGGCAACTCTAACGCGCATGTCAGTATGTGACGTCACTGTATCGATGCCGACAACACTAGCAGACAACACTTTCTGAGAAAATTCTGTCTTCTACTACAAGAAGCTGAACCATTTTGAAAGTAACGATCTTCATCAACTTCCAGAAGCTGAACCAGTGGAAGAAGTATATATGCATCAACAGCATCAAAAGCTGCAACGCAGATCGATTGAAGAATCAACGTTCGAAGAACAGTACAATACTTTCAAACGGTCGTACTACGAAGGTCAAGGTCTACTATCAATGGACATCAGCTGCTGACTGAACTTGGTTGGAACTGGGATTTGATTTAAATGCAAACATGTATTTCTCAGGATAGCAGGACAGATAAAAAGATAAGTTCTTAATGTTATCGAAGCGCTTGAACACTTTCATACTGTCCTTGAACTAGCTTTGGTCTGCAGTTTATCGTCACTTTGCTTTGTCGATGTGTCAATTTAAAGTCAGAATGTCTATGTATCGTCTACGACGCCTTCATTCTTTACAAATCCGTATTAATTCACATACCTTACTGTCCTTCTGGTTAAGCCACATACAATCAGGAACACATCATAATGTATTCAGTCAATTATCCTGACTCTGAAATATTTTATAACATTGAACACTGGTCTGTCGCTCTCACATAAATATATGTACACTTTTAAAACACAAGCCCAAAAAACTCAACTGCCCTAACGATAACCTTCGTTCTCCCGCAGCAGACCCTGTCCACGTCATAAACTAAATACCTGTGTGACACACATTTCACCACTCGCACGTTTTCACACTCGAAGCGTTTTCGCGTTCTGCTCCTTTGCGCGCACAGCACGCCTGTAACACGCCTGTGAGCAAAGTGGGAGGTTTTGGTTATATAACGTGATAAACACCATCAAACAATGATAGATGCTATGAAACTCTACAAAGCGATACAAGAGGAGACAATCTAATCATTAGAAGAGCCCCCCGGCGAACAACAAAATCACAGATAAGCCAATAGAAGCTGATTTTACAATCACAGTCAAAGCTACTGATTATTATAGTCAAATACATTTCCTGGCACAGTTACATACATTTACTGTCACAGCCACAATTACTTACAGTAATAGTCACATAAACTGACTGTCATAATTACAGACACTTACTTTCAGAGTCACATACACTTACTGGCACAGCCATATACAATTACTGTCTCAGTCACAGACATATACACTTGCTGCCACAGTCACAGACATGTGTTGTCAAAGTTGTAAACACCTATTGTCATAGTCACTTACTGTCACAGCCAAAATGACTTACTGTTGCCATTACAGACACTCACTGTCACAGTTACAGACACTTATTTTTAGAGTGACATACATTTAATGTCAGTCACTGAAACAAATGAAAACATTCCACGCTCCACTGAGCTTCATTCACGCCTAACTACAGCTAGCAGCGTGTCTTGATCTCCGCACACAACATTGCATGTAGCCAAATTATTACAAGGCAAGCATTCCCAACTCACAACAACTCAAATGACTAATAAACTCCCGCTGGAGCATGAAAATATACACACATGCAAAATCTCCCTCAAAACACTCCTTGACAGTTACATACAATTACAGTCACAAACACGTACTGACAAAAACGTCTGTCACTTACACTTCCTGTCACATCACATACATTATCTGTCAATGTCGAAGAAAAAAATAATGACTTTTTATTATGACCCGTTTTAATTCAACGTGTTTTCTCGTACTTGCGAGAGTAAGAAAATTCAATAATTCGCTAAAAGAATATATTTTCATCTAACGTGCCTGACTTAAACTACACAAAACTGGCATATGTCGTCTACATTATGTTCTGTTTAGCGAAACTAACATGTTTGTGTACCTTAGGGACTCAGTTATTTAAACATATCTAACCTTCATTTCAGTAGTCCTGACATATGATGTCAACCGACCGTTGCGTGTCTAGGCTACTACAGTTTTGTCATGTGTTCTCCACAAGTCGTTCAAGTTAGAGCGGTAACAATCTTTCCCTTTCAAGTTAGAGCGGGAACAATCTTTATACCACCATGCCCCACGATACTCTCTCGCACAGTTGCGATAATCAATATCATTGTCTCAGGTGTGGAAAACAACGAGACGTTATGACAGATCAAGTTGTCCCCGTCAGTTCCGTCATACTCCACCACTGTGATCTGGTAACTGGACAGTTCGTCAGCGAGGGTAACATTTAAGTAGTGAGCAAACAGTCCATACCGTTCATAGTCAAAAGTCATATCAATTCTGAGTTCAGTATAGCCCTTGAATAAGACAAACATTGAAATATAGGAACATATAGAATTATGAGAACACACACACACACACTTAAATGAATATATATATATATATAGGAAACATCACGAGTGCCGAGTTAATCTCCAAACATTTAATACAACACTAAACGGTTTACAATAACACATTGATAGTATGATGCATATGGTACAAATAACACTCTAGAGAATCTGCTCTAGCACAACTGCTATAATCAATAACACTGATGTTTCAACATAATCTCGTCATCTCACTTTCTGCTTCACTCGGCAATGTCCCTCCTTCAACTGCCTTTCTTCTATCAGTCTCCATACACTCCTCGTGTTTTGACTTACCAAAACCCGAGATCTAACTCTCTACAGACGAAGCACACTCTGTCCCATATGAGTACGAACTCATTTCATCTTATTTTCTGAGTTGCAAAGACAACTTTTTTCGAACCACTCAGAATCAATTTCTTCTCGCTCGTAAACAGCTCAGTCAAATCACGTGAATTCTCGACAACTTACTATTTCTATATTGACAGTATAAAGCACTTTGTGCCCTAAAACGGATGAAACTCTTGTTTCTATTATTCACTCATCTATATTTCTCTACGTTAGTTCCCTTTGATTAGAACTGATTAAATTACCTTTTTATCAGATACTATCAGAGCACCCCTGGTTACAATCTCTTCCAGAGTAAAGTACTGATTCTCCTGTTGCTATTTTTATTCTCCCTGTCCCGGTCAATTATCTCTCACTTATTCCTAGGATATATATGTAGTTCTTCATTTCTGTTGTGACTGCCTCAGTTTTCTTGCGTCATTCATAGTTATGACGTTCCAGAATCCAATTCTGGCTTCGTGTTTTGCGATCAAGGCACACCTTTTCATGACTTTGGCTTTCACCGCAGTCAGTCAGTCATACGAGCCTCATACTCCAATTGTTCATCACGCATCAAAGCTTTTTCATTTGTTATTGTTTCCGAAGCGAATTTGTTTTTTATCTAAACATAGACAAGGGTGTCTGTCCTGTGCTAACAAATCCCAACCCGAACGACCAGGGTGCCATCTTTAGTCTGACCCCTACCCTCGCAGACCAGTCAAAGTTGGCAGAACCTGACAGGAGTTAAACTCTCACTGGCACAGCACTGGGGGATGTCATGGTATTCAAGCCGCCGTACCGCTTCAAGGTATAGGCACCAGTAAAAACAGATGTGAATGTTGGTATACATGTATTCATACAAGTATGAATCTACGTGTGTGTATGTATGCATGTGTGAGAATATACGTGCATCTTTATGCATTTCGTCTAGGTGTATATGTAAGTCTTCACGGGTTTGAGCAGGCTTGTATGTATTAATGCATAATGTTCATCCATGTATACATAAATATACTAATGTGTGTGTATATATGTGCAAACAATACATTTAAAGTACATGACGCAAAATACAGAGCGCAGAATAATTGACAGATAAGATATAATCGTGACCTAGGCGCAGGTACATAGATAGAAAAAAGGGAGACACCTGCTTGTCTTACATGTCCGGATAACCATACCACGTCCAGGTGATTCTGACAGGTCATGTTCATGAACTTTCTTTTCTATTGCGCCTTAGTCTCTGTTGTTGCAAAATTATGTGATCTGAATAGAAAAAAAACAGCAATTGATAGCAACAGGAACTTGGTCTATTATACATTAATCTTAGCATAATTCCCTTGCCAGCAATAACATTATAATAGACCAACACACAGTAACGGTGATAGTTGTGACGACTTGCCCAATCTTCTCTTCTTTATTTTTATTAATTACGAGACGCCATTTTTATCATCTTCAATGCATGATCGCAAAGTCCCGGGAAATGTCACATGCGGATAATCTCCTAGCGTTCGGTGATTTTCTCCTCAAAGTTAATGCTATTTTTAGATACGACGTCATTGTTGACCACTGACCTCGGTAGATAGAACCAGTATAGGCCACTTTAGGAAGACCCCACGTGACTTTTAACGTTATTGATTGGAGTGTCTTATTGATGCTAAGGTCACATGATGCACGCTACGGATCACGTGTCCAAGCGGAAATGACCCGCTAAAAGTGCGGCTAATCCAGCCATTTTTCACTTACGCCCAGGTAATCAAGAAAGCTAGACCTAATCTAGACAAGCTGCGAATTCATGCATTAAACGCACTGAAGCCACGTGTCTAAATTGCTGGTCCATCTGAGTAGGTAAGTGGAAATCTCGTTAGAAAATAGTATTGTGATGAAATGTGTAGTACCTTGCAAAATCGACGCAAGATTGGTATAACGGCGTTTACTTTATTCATATTTTTGTTTTACGATCACATCCAGCCACATGTGATCGGGTATATTTTATGATCCCACGGGATATGTACAACCTGTTCATAAGAATGTTAACGGGAATATATATATAGCTATTAATTTCCATATTATTTGATTATTTTTGACCCGACGTTTAGACTAGCGGAAATTAATATTAACGATAATGTTGACAGACCGTGACATATATTCATTATAAATTATATGACGATGCGACCAGACATGAAGTGTGTGATAATGTTGTCAGACAATTCTAAAACACTGATGTCCAATTATTTGTTAAATTCATCATAATTGACATGACGATTAGGCTAGAGGCACAGAACTAGAATACTGTTGCCGACATTTCTATGATAAATTTGGTGGGTTTAACTGACATTTAAAATAATTCATCGGGTTAAGTTGACGATAAATCAGTCTAAAGAATTATAATACTGCCACTGGGGCAGAGTAATATAATAAAGGACAGAAAGGAGAAACTTGAATTCAAGATTAGGCTCTAGACATATGATGTTAGAGACTAAAATCTGAGATGACTGGCAGAGGGACGGCTTAGGGAAGACTGCTTTCTAAAGCTAGAAAATTAATGAAGCCGTCGTATTTGTCTTCAGTCTATGGTGGAGCCTTGCACGACAGTCCAATCTCAGAGCAGAATACGGAGTTCAGCACAGAGAAGGCAAATCCGAACCATTCAAGACCTACCTGGGGCAACGTCAGGAGACTGGAGAACTAACCACGCTTCACTATCAGCCAGGGGCTGAAAAGATAAGTTCCTTGAAAAAGGGAACTCACCAAATCAATGCCATATATTTTTGTCATCCATGATGAAAAACACTTGGATTGTGAGACACATAATACATACAGCAGACACTAATTCCATCGACAATACTATCATCCACCATCTATTCAGTTTATTGTAATAAACCAATTGGGTGTATATACTGTACCCCATGCTTTGTTCCTTCTATTAGATGTTACATATTGTCTGATGTTTATCTTCCTTTATAAGGTAGGGGGGCTCGTAAAATCTAATATAAACCCAGTTTAATTGAGAATATTAATAGATAACTGAGAAGGGGACGACGGTAGCGAGAGACCAAATATCTCCGTACAACCTTTTCCAGACCTGTCTAGTTAGGAGAATTTACCCTCTTCGTCACCCTTCAGAGTGGGAAAACCCAACAGGAATTCTTGAGCCAAATTTTCCACATTCTTATCTATTATTTCTTCTGATAAATTCTTATCCTTCAAACGCTACGTGACACTTAGGGCTCGTCCGGGATTTGAACTTATGTATTTTATCATACCTCTGGGATAGTATCGTTCATTCAGTCATTACAGTATACCATTTTAACACATGTATTTTCACACAGTGAGCTCTAGAAAGACAGAAAACATTTTTTTCTAGAATTTCAGGCATTGGTTGGTGAATCCCTTTATATATGTTGTGTTTAATTAAGTTAGTTCATGATTTTGTATTTCATTGAATTACAGACCTTAAGTCTCCATAACTGTAGTAATTTCATTCTACAGCAGTTTGACAATTAGTAAGTTTTGCTTGTTGTTAGAAATACTATTGGAAGGTAGCACTAGCTTACTCAGTGTGGACTATAACATCAAAAGATGGCTGAAATAGTTAAGCTACGGCAGCACTAGGGAAGGCCGGGCGAGATCTAGGGTATAGTGGGGTGGACCTTGCAAATTATGTCAGTGTCGAGACTGATAAGTATTACGCTCGAGAAACAGCGAAAGCTGAAAGAGAATAGCGAATAAAGTTAACAGAAATAGATAAGAGGATAAAAGCTGTAGACGCTAGGGAAAGAAGCGAGAGAGATGAACGCGAGCATGCACTGAAGATGAAGCAGTTAGAGATGCAGGGACAGGCTCAAAGAGTTGAACCAGTAGCCGGTGCGACAGCATCTACATCATCAGGCAACCAATCGCCACGGTCAGATAATATGCCCTCCTTGCAAATGGGGAGCATAGGACCTTTGCCATCCTCACACATGTCAAACTTGGGACCCTTGACGTTTCCATTTGAAGCTTTCTCGGAACAAGCCGACTCGATCGATATGTATTTGGACAAATTTGAGAAGTTTGCCACCACGTTTGGTTTGGAGAAGAGCAAGTGGAACCTGAAACTGTCGCAAGGGTTTAGAGGAACTGCTTATGACGTATATAGCAAGCTTCCTCCAGGTTTACAGGATGACTACGACTCTCTGAAAAAGGCACTATTGGTTCGTTATGAGCTACATGCTGACGCCTAAAGGAAGATGTTCCGTAACTCTAGGAGGGAAGTCGGAGAGAACTTTGCTCAATTTGCCGCTAGACTGGATTCCTACGTGGAGAAGTGGGGTGCCCTAGGGAATTTTACTCATGATTGGGAAGGCCTGAAGGAAATGGTCATGATCAACCAACTGAAAGACACCATGACTTCCGACATGAGGAGATTTCCGACAGAGAATGGGGCCAGCACTTTAGAATCCATCGTCCAGTTGGCGAAACGTTATCAGGCAGCGCTAACGGAGAATGACCTATCCCGGTGGAACCAACCGGAAGAATTATCGAGGCCGACAGCTCAGTCACACATGGACCCCCAAGTGAAACCACCGTATACTAACTTCAAAAAGCATGACAAGCCAGACTACAAGACTACTCAGAGATCAGCTTTCCAGCCTCAGAGGCGGGGAGAAAAGTGGTGTAAGACGTGCAAAATGAGCAACCACAATACTGCCGAGTGCAGAAGGAAAAACCCCCCACATCATTTTGCATGTTTGCAGGTGAGGGCTGTTGACAGGAAGGAACTGACAGTGAATCAGAATAGCCTCCATCACCCACCTATACAGGAGACAGTGACCGTGAATGGCAAACAAGTCATCGGGATGTATGACACAGGTTTGTCCTATGACGCGGTCGTTTCTTCATCTCTGGTGCACCCCGAACAACTCACCACAGAAACAGTGGATATCCAGGGGCCACTCAAGGGAGCATTACCCTTAACTTTGCCCATAGCGAAGATTCAGGTCAGTTGTCGCTATGTGGAAGGGGAAATCAATGCTGCAGTTTTAGAGGATCCTTTCTACCCCATGATGTTAGGGCGTAGATATGTCTTCTTAGGAGAACCAGTAAAGCCTATGGTTATGGCTGCCATCCAGACCAGGTCTGACTCCAAATGCATAGAGAGGGACTCTAAATTAGAAATTCATCCGAATAAGATGAAAAGGGCTCAAGCAGCTGATAGCACATTGGGGCCTTGCTTTGGCAAATTGAAAAACCCACATAACCCTCGAAGAAAGGGTTACTTTTATATGGAACATGGACTCTTGCACAGGAAAGCTGGCAGAGGGCTAAAAAGTCATGGACAGATTGTGGTGCCATCCATATATAGAAATAAAGTTATTGAATGGGGGCACGGTGCTACTTTGAGTGAACACCTGGGTAATGGTGCCACAAATCAAAGGATAGCCACCCATTATTATTGGCCCGACATCACAGAAGACCTAGCTCGATATATGAAGTCCTGTTCTGAGTGTAACCAGGTAACATCAACATATAGGGTAGACCAGTTACAAGACCTAGGAAAGCATTGCTGCAGACGTAGGCATCCAAAGAAAACCAGGAAGAAAACCAGAATACTTATCTGGGAAGAACAACGTAGGGGCAGATTTTTTGAGCAGACATCCGAACGCAACCGAGGAGATATGAGAAACTGAAAAAGAAGAGGAAGACAGGACCAGAGGAGTTGGACGGAACGTCAAACTTGAGGAGGGGCTTGTGTGACGACTTGCCCAATCTTCTCTTCTTTATTTTTATTAATTACGAGACGCCATTTTTATCATCTTCAATGCATGATCGCAAAGTCCCGGGAAATGTCACTTGCGGATAATCTCCTAGCGTTCGGTGATTTTCTCCTCAAAGTTAATGCTATTTTAGATACGACGTCATTGTTGACCACTGACCTCGGTAGATAAAACCAGTATAGGCCACTTTAGGAAGACCCCACGTGACTTTTAACGTTATTGATTGGAGCGTCTTATTGATGCTAAGGTCACATGATGCACGCTACGGATCACGTGTCCAAGCGGAAATGACCCGCTAAAAGTGCGGCTAATCCAGCCATTTTTCACTTACGCCCAGGTAATCAAGAAAGCTAGACCTAATCTAGACAAGCTGCGAATTCATGCATTAAACGCACTGAAGCCACGTGTCTAAATTGCTGGTCCATCTGAGTAGGTAAGTGGAAATCTCGTTAGAAAATAGTATTGTGATGAAATGTGTAGTACCTTGCAAAATCGACGCAAGATTGGTATAACGGCGTTTACTTTATTCATATTTTTGTTTTACGATCACATCCAGCCACATGTGATCGGGTATATTTTATGATCCCACGGGATATGTACAACCTGTTCATAAGAATGTTAACGGGAATATATATATAGCTATTAATTTCCATATTATTTGATTATTTTTGACCCGACGTTTAGACTAGCGGAAATTAATATTAACGATAATGTTGACAGACCGTGACATATATTCATTATAAATTATATGACGATGCGACCAGACATGAAGTGTGTGATAATGTTGTCAGACAATTCTAAAACACTGATGTCCAATTATTTGTTAAATTCATCATAATTGACATGACGATTAGGCTAGAGGCACAGAACTAGAATACTGTTGCCGACATTTCTATGATAAATTTGGTGGGTTTAACTGACATTTAAAATAATTCATCGGGTTAAGTTGACGATAAATCAGTCTAAAGAATTATAATACTGCCACTGGGGCAGAGTAATATAATAAAGGACCGAAAGGAGAAACTTGAATTCAAGATTAGGCTCTAGACATATGATGTTAGAGACTAAAATCTGAGATGACTGGCAGAGGGACGGCTTAGGGAAGACTGCTTTCTAAAGCTAGAAAATTAATGAAGCCGTCGTATTTGTCTTCAGTCTATGGTGGAGCCTTGCACGACAGTCCAATCTCAGAGCAGAATACGGAGTCGAGCACAGAGAAGGCAATTCCGAACCATTCAAGACCTACCTGGGGCAACGTCAGGAGACTGGAGAACTAACCACGCTTCACTATCAGCCAGGGGCTGAAAAGATAAGTTCCTTGAAAAAGGGAACTCACCAAATCAATGCCATATATTTTTGTCATCCATGATGAAAAACACTTGGATTGTGAGACACATAATACATACAGCAGACACTAATTCCATCGACAATACTATCATCCACCATCTATTCAGTTTATTGTAATAAACCAATTGGGTGTATATACTGTACCCCATGCTTTGTTCCTTCTATTAGATGTTACATATTGTCTGATGTTTATCTTCCTTTATAAGGGAGAGGGGGCTCGTAAAATCTAATATAAACCCAGTTTAATTGAGAATAATAATAGATAACTGAGAAGGGGACGATGGTAGCGAGAGACCAAATATCTCCTTACAACCTTTTCCAGACCTGTCTAGTTAGGAGAATTTACCCTCTTCGTCACCCTTCAGAAGTGGGAAAACCCAACAGGAATTCTTGAGCCAAATTTTCCACATTCTTATCTATTATTTCTACTGATAAATTTTTATCCTTCAAACGCTACGTGACAATATTCCAGGACATTCAGAATTGTGGTTATGTATTTCTTCAACACGTATCCAGAAATTATGTCACTCCAGACAGCAAGTTTGATTTTGTGTCTGCTTCTAACATATGTCTCTCACAGTCAAGGTATGTCAGTCAGAGTAACTTTGTAACAGTCATTGTATGTCAGTCAGAATTACTTTCTCACAGTCAATTTATGTCAGTCAGATGTACTCACATTTAATCTATACCTATCAGATTTACGTAAGTCAGCTAACGTCAGCAGCACTATTGATTGTCATGACCACGTCTGACGACCTCAAGGTCAACCCACGTGTGCCAGACTGACTCACTTAAATCATACATTTAACAAGATAATTCTACTTTCTATTTTTACTTTTTATTTACATCTTTGGGACACAAGTGGTACAGACAACTCATTAAATTATCAAACACGTTTTCCTGTTGTCTGATGAAGCGTATATCTGGCTGACACAAGCTATCCCTACTATTGTGACACTGTGTAGTACTGGTGTGTGTTGATTTGTTACATCTTGAGACATGCACTCAGAGACACAACGGAACTGAAGGAATATGCCTTCACACTAGGTCAGATGGCCGTCTGTTTTAATCTCGCAGTGCTGAAGGCAAAAACAAAAATCAGAAGGGTCACTATAAGAGACTTGTTGTTCGCTGATGATGCTATAGGCGTCACTCAAAGCCAACAGGAGCTTCAGAGCTTGATGAATCGCTTCACTAAAGCATGCAAGGACTTTGGCCTCACAATAAGTCTAAAGAAAACGAATGTGCTGAGTCAGGATGTGAGTGCTGCACCAGTTATCACTATCAATAACTATGAATTGGCAGTGGTGCACACTTCACATACTTGAGGTCTTCCATTAACGACAAACTCTCACTGGATACAGAAATGGACAGACGCATTGGCAAAGCTGCATCTACCTTTGCCCGCCTCACATCGGGAAACTCCAAACTCACAACGAAGACCAAAGCTTCGGTATAAAACGTCTTTGTCACCAGAACACTCCTATATGGCAGCGAGACATGGACACCTACGCAAAGCAAGAAAGAAGGCACAATACCTTCCATCTACGGTGTCTACGCAACATCCTCAGCATTTCGTGGAAAGATAAAGTGACAAATGTCGAGGTGTCACGTGCTGTCCTTCAAAGCACGTATACACTGCTTAGACAGCGCAGACTACGCTGGCTTGACCATGTCCGCCGCATGGAAGATGGTCGCATCCCGAAAGATTTCATGTACGGACAACTGGCAGATGGTATAAGAACATTAGGGCGACCGCAGCTAAGATTCAAAGATGTGTGCAAGAGAGACATGAGGGCACTGGACATAAATCCAGCAACCTGAAAGGATGAAGCTACCGATAGCACCAAGTGGCGATGCAACCTACGACGCCACCTCAGATTGGGTGAAAAAAAGCTCACACAACAAGCAGAAGAGAGGAGAAAACCTCGAATGGATCATCGGGAAAATAAGCGACCGATGGTTGCCACCTCAGGGGCTCAATCCCATAGTCAATTATGACTTAAGGGGCTATTATTATATTATTATGTTATGTTACATGTTGTATGTTCGGGAGAAAAGCACGTCTTGTGTTATGGCACGTGTGATTGTCGAAGAATATGGAAAGGTACTTGAAGATCATTCACTCATTCCTGAACGAAATAACAACAAAAGTTTCAGTCCTAAACACAAATTATAATGAACCGTGATCTGAACTTTGATATTATCCAACGAATATAGATAGAAAAGCGTACTTCTGATTACGTCATAATTGATAATCCTATTACATAACTTCACTTCAGAATAAAAACCGACAAAGCTCACACAACATTCAGCTCTGAGCTATCTTCAATTCATATTTGCAATCCAAAAATCACTAAACACTGAAACTCCATTCTCACCTGAATGTAGCTGACAACCTTTACAAATACGAGACAAAATCACCATCTATTTATGTCCCTTGAGTTAAGTAGCGTAATCATCAGTAATAATTCAGATTAGCCACGCACACAAGCCAACACAACAATGTACTGTTTACACAAGAGACCTCTACATTCTTCCGCAGTTATCACACAGACACACAATTAACATTATCGTAATTATCATCATGTGATATTGTATAGAGTGTACAACTGCAAGGTGTCGTACAGATTGTTAGATTGCATGAGACAAAACATCGCCCTATTTACACTAGAAATCACATCCCTTCAAGATGTAGAAACGCCCTTATATCTTTGCACAACATCAACACCGTAGGGAAAAAAAACTGATATCAAAATAGGAATACAAAAATCAAGATGTCACTGCCTTGGGAAACATATGCAAATCAGAAGAAATCAAGTCTATTACAAAAAAAAAAAACAAACAAACAAACACAGCTCAGATTAGAATCGTCCATAATATCTAATAATAGTGTGATAAATATATACAATTTTAACATTTATCTAAATTATTAATTATTGTACTTTAAATATTAATATTACATTATAATTAAATGAACGTGTCAATGAAGTCTATTGTTTTTAAATTTAGAATTAACTTTGTGAGAATAAACTTAGTCAATGAAAATGCTATAGGACAATTTCAAATATTAAGCAAAATATGATTCTTTTAAAAGGGTTAATACAGATTCATGATGTAATCTGTACTATATATATATATATTTTTTTTTCCTCGCATGAGGTCGCATATTTTTTTCCTCGCATGAGGTCGCTTTTTTGCCTCGCATGATGTTACATGGCACACGCTCAACCCGGCCCTGGTCAAGACCCATGTCCCAACACAAAAAGACCCAATGACATCATGTGTCACTGTAGTGATCTTCTGTGTTCTCACACAAAGGACCTAATGACACATGAATGTCACTGTATTGGTCCCTGTGCTTAGACACTTTGATCTTAGCCAAAAGGCCGAGAAGCGATACTTACCAAGTAATCTGTACTATATATATATATATATATATATATATATATATATATATATATATATATATATATTTTATTGTAAAAAGGGTTTTTTTTTTCCTCGCATGAGGTCGCATATTTTTTTCCTCGCATGAGGTCGCTTTTTTTTTGCCTCGCATGAGGTTGCATGGCACACGCTCAACCCGGCCTGGTCAAGACCCATGTCCCAACACAAGAAGACCCAATGACATCATGTGTCACTGTAGTGATCTTCTGTGTTCTCACACAAAGGACCTAATGACACATGAATGTCACTGTATTGGTCCCTGTGCTTAGACACTTTGATCTTAGCCAAAAGGCCGAGAAGCAATATTTACCAAGTAATCTGTACTATATATATATATATATATATATATATATATATATATATATATATATATATATATATATATTGTAAAAAGGACGTCCAAATAATTTGTCGTCTTGTTTATTTTTCGATACAGGACGGTGTGTCCATGTTTTCAGTGTGATAGAGAGCACGTGTGTCAAAAATCCAGTTTATAAAATTTGCATGAGACAATTAACGGGTTTATAATTTATAGTGAAGTGCGAAACATGATACAACTTATTGATTTGCAAAGAGAAGGGAGATAAATCCTTAATTACGCTTCTTTTGAAAAGGGTATGAATTTCGGACAGAGGTAATTCTTGAAGTCAATAAATACGATTTCGGAAATTTGTGTACCGACACTAACAGACAATATGAGTCAACTTAAGGAGTGAAATACAGGGTATATTGACTGATGGTCAAAGGGCGACTACTTATTTTTACGGCCCTTGAGGGATTAAGCGATGAGTTTTGTTGAGTTAACTACACGGTAGAAATTGCAAGCACGGAAAAGTGTGAACTGTTTTAATCGAGAAACTTCGAATAATAATTGTAATGGGAAATCGACGCAGTTTAGGCAGTCAGATTTTGAACGCGTTTAGCGTAGGAAACCAGTTGCTGGTATTAACGATTTTGTGGTGAGCGAAGTATTTGGAGGTACATTCTGACGATATTTCCACTGAGTGGTTGCTTCTGTGCTCATAGAAATGTTAAACTTTTTGTCTAGCCCCCAAGATGCTCAGAATAGCACCATGATAGATGATAGACACTTTTGTGTTTTTCAAACAACAAGAGAGACAGTGTTGCCCGTGCAAGAATTACGTTGTTATTTTCAAGTCGACTAGACGATCAGGTATGTCGAGAAATGTAAAGAGACAATACACAATAGCTAGTCACTAGAAGTGTGAAACAATAGACATTGATATAAACAGTCATCCAAAGTGGTTAGATCAGTCTTGTTAAAGATACAATTAAGTTAGTTTCCCTAGACACTTTAAGATCAAGGAGATAGAAGTACAGAGGAGTTTACTAGAACCAAAGTAGGAACAACGAGTACTGTGATAAGACATTTTTCAAATAACAACAGTGGTTCTCAAGTAAGAACAGCCTTGACCACTAAAAACAGTAGTAGTTACAGAAGCAGTGTCAGCAAAGATTGTAATATGGGGAATGAACGTAGACGATGTAGAGAGTATGTCTATAAATGCCTTTTGCTGTAAAACATTTTTGCCAGCCTCAAGTGGAAGGTTGGGCACCATATTTCCATTTAAACTGTAGCTGACCATTTGTAAATAAACTTGCCTTTACTGTTTACCGCTGTCGGCGTAGAGTATGTCCATCAGACGTCAAACCATCCATCACCTGTTGTCACCATGATGTTGTATCGTCAAGGGTTTCGATCAGCGTAGCATCATCATCATTTTTACTGCCTACTGTTAGGATAGAGAGACGAACCACTGTGCACACAATCAACAACATCAACTTTAGAATAGAGTATATGCCAGCGGCCACGTCAGAATGGGAGAAGATTGGCTACCACCACACATATGGAAAACCACGAGCCACGGATCCAAACTTTCAGAACGATCCAGAGTTGGTTGGGAGGACAACATTAGATAATCTCTGAAGGACCGCGGACTAGATTGGATGTCAGGCCGGGAGGAAGATAGCCGATAGGACAGTAAGGCGCTCTCTCTGGCAAACCTCTACACCGCAGGGTAGAAGAAGAACGACTAAGTAAGTAACACTTATCTTGTCATAAGCCTCAGTGATTGTCCAATAAGATTTATCTTGTCATAAGCCTCAGTGATTGTCCAATAAGATTTATCTTGTCATAAGCCTCAGTGATTGTCCAATTTCAACGCGTTTTGTAGCTTGCTTATCGAGCTTCAAATTTCAAATTTGCGCGAGAGATCAAACATGGACTGATGACACTGACTACATTTCTTAAAATCTCTACTTTCTGAGTCTGAGGAACAAATGGCGGTGATCCAAGACAGCTCAACTAAATGGAAAAAAGACAACTTGCTATGGGTTATAAAGTTTTCGTGTCACAAAATTACACCATCAAATGACATGTTTTAAAAAAAATATAATGGCAGAGAACTGTGACTAAAGTGAACTGTTAGAAGCAACAAACAAAAAGATAAATTAACAAAGTGATTGTTATCATTCTGAGGAATGAGAGTAATAAAATCAACATAGAAATGTCAAATTTAGCTCATAGTTAACAAAACAACACAAAAGTTGTATTTGTAAACAAATGTGAGTTCAGTGGACAACATAAAAGAACACCGAAAAAAATGTGGTTAAACTAATTAAAAAAATTAATGTACGATATATCGTATATTTCATTGCGAGGAGAGCCATTTTTTAAATAACATTTTGCCTCGTTTTGGCGAGGCGCGTCCCGTTCAACCTAGGCGGTTATATTAGGGCGCATGTCCAAATATTAAAAAAAAACCTTTAGGTCTGATTTTTTTTACTTAGAAGATCCATCAAGATGCTGTATAATTTAGGAGTTCAATGACTGCACGTGCCAGAGACTCACGTAATGATATGAGTAGGTCGTAGTCAAATCTGTCGCTGTGTTGTATTTGTGCTGCAACGACTTGCTTGGACAAATAATAATAGGGGTAGTTATTCCTGAATTCTTAACAGTAAGGTCTTTAATATTTGATCATGTGCACTAATATAACCGACCGACACAGTGTCTGGGATGAATGGGGCGCGCCTCGTCAAAAGGAAGCAAAGTTTAATTTTTTTTATTTTTTTAAATTGAACAAGTAATATAAGTCATTGCAGTCAAATATTCACAACTAACTGCAGCCTGTACATTTTTAAGGACAGTTCTCCTTTCCTGGCTGAACTTAATCTTGTTGTAGACTGTCTTAATTTTAGGATCAATAAGAATTCTTCATAGTTAATATAAAGTCAATCACTGATTTGTAATATGCCGTTAGTATATCATTCACTATGGGCTGGCTAGTGGCTATTAACTGAAGACTGCAGTACTCGTAGACTTAGGGCACATGAATTTACATGGCACTAATAATTCTGGATGGTTGCGTTGTGTCCAATCCAAGGGGAAAAAACGCAGAACCTGGGACCAGAGCTAAAATAAACAGACAGTTAAGAAAAAGTTTATACAATAAAATAAAATTACAAATGGCTAGAGGAAATATATGTTAGGAAACATATATTTCCTCTAGCCTTGTGTAATTTTATTCTGTTATCATAGTCTGATCCTATAGCCTTGTGTCATCTTATTGTGTTATCATTGTCTGATCCTCTAGCCTTGTGTCATCTTATTGTGTTATCATAGTCTGATCGTCTAGCCTTGTGTCATCTTATTGTGTTATCATAGTCTGATCCTCTAGCCTTGTGTCATCTTATTGTGTTATCATAGTCTGATCCTCTAGCCTTGTGTCATCTTATTGTGTTATTATAGTCTGATTCTCTAGCCTTGTGTCATCTTATTGTGTTATCATAGTCTGATCCTCTAGCCTTGTGTCATCTTATTTTGTTATCATTATCTGATCCTCTAGCCTTGTGTAATCTTATTGTGTTATCATTGTCTGATCCTCCAGCTGTATATATATTGCTGCCAAGGCATTTGTATAATTGTTCATCTTGCAGTAGTGTATGTTCAAGTGTGACACTGTTATCGTTTACTGTATTTATTCTCATTATCTTTGTGTTCTCCCTGAGTGACGATGGATAGGACTCACCTGTTGATACCATTACGAGGCCAGTCTTGGTCAACTCCCCAAGGAGCATAGGCTGTTAATAAATTCTTGACCTCTTGACCTTTTCTGTGTCATTTACTTAAGGTCTGCCTGTGTCATTTACTAAAGGTGTGCCTGTGTCATTGTAGTGAGATCAGTGATACAATCGACAAATGTAATATCTAACCCCTACGCTAAGTGAATTTACCACCCGCTCGTGTTTACCGATAGTCATCGCCCCGCCAGTAGGTCTCGCTGGATTTATAAAAGCATTAACGCCGCAGTGTATAATACCGAAACTAGTAGCCTTGCCATGGATTTGTCAGACGATTTAAAAATACCCTAACGCGTGTTTCGGTTTCACTAGAGAGATAGAAAACGGGAGGAGTGAAGGATAGACGGACGAAAACGACCTTGGCCATAGCATTAAAAAAAAAAAATCTATTAATAGCACACTTTGTGACTATTTGAAGTTAGGAACGGCTTATGGTAAACGCAAACTGCAAAACGAGAGGCTATTTTTCAAACATAAACTAGTGCCTTGGTTACCGTTGTCAAGGCCTAAATTTTTTCCCCTTAACGTGTAGGTTTGCATAAAGTATTGAGATATTTTGTTAATGGACGCGTTGACACCGACTTGGTCCCTTTCCGTAGTGGAAATGGTGGCAATAGAAACTTATATGTAGTATCGTAGTCTAATTGAAACATAAATGAAAAGAGAGGACAGTTGACAACTAAAAGGATAATACTTGGATATTAGGCATATCATGTTACTTATTATCTTACCGTAGAGAAAAGTATGTTATTTGAGAAACTGAAAGGGGGAAATACAAAGATGTAAAATATGATAAAGAGATAAATAAAAACATAAGGGTTAGATGACAGACAGTCGTCTGACTAAAAATTGTTTGTCCCCATAAAAATCGATTAGATAGTAACAAAGATATTGAAGAAAATACCAATGAAAGACTGACAGACGAACCCAGTGATATCCTTACTCAAATTTGAATAGGGGAGGTACATTTTTTTAATGTGTATTTTTGAAAGAATAGGGTCACGCTAGCTTGCCCCGATTTGATTGGTTAGTGGGAGCATAACTAACGAATAATAAACCGAATGTTTTGCTAAAGCTTAGTGCTACTTAAAAAAAAAAACTTTCCAAGTAAGGTTATCATCAGACACAAGGAATATATAAAGCCATTGCCTTTGCTGTTCTGGCCAGTGGAGATCTATACTTGAACCCATTGATCGCCGGTTAACCTATTATTAGTGAATAATTTCATTGATTGCGGTAAGATAAAACATTATTATTACTATGTGTATATATATGTATATGTATTATTGAAGTGTAGAGGTTGACATAGATAGGCGCCAAACCAAACATGTGTTGTGAGACATTGCCAATAGTAGGAGCTTGCTAATTCTTAGCAAAAGCCAGGCATGCCTAAGTAGACTTATGGAGCAAAATGACACTACCTAGTGTGGGAAAAATTGATATATATATTATTAGGACTTTAAGACTAGCAAACCACTGGCCGTCTTCGTCAAGTCACAGTGTTTCACATGACTTGATAAAGTAAATATAATTTCAAATGAAAAGAATGTATTAAATTGATGCTATTGAAGAGAACCGGAGTATGGAGTGTCACAAAAGACGATAGGGACGATAGCTATTTGTTTAGCCCAGGAATCTGATCTTAAACTGTTTATTGTTGTAAAATTGGTAGTTGTGGAGAGTTTTATGTATGATGTATTGAGGAGGTCTTAATCCTCTTGTTGCAGGGTTGAATCCTAAAATAAGCAGTGTGCCACTACAACTACATTATTACTGGAGCTGCAGAGTTCGAGGCAACAGTATTTTCGTGCCTATACTTATTCTGAAGAAAGAGTACTGTAGCAGTCTCCAGAGCTCTCTGTTGTGAAGGAGAGAGTATTGAGAAAGTCATCAACTACTGCACCAGGGATTAAAGATAAGCCCAACATTTCCAGGGGCTAAATGTGTGTTCACTAGCAGTAAATCTCCACCATTCTACTAAAACAGTTTTTAAGACATGATGAAAACAGTCGTCCCAATTAATTGTGACCAGTCATAGGATCTAGTACTTCATCAAGGGAATTCTATGTTATAAATATTGACTCTTTGATAAATTAGGACAAGTTGTTCTTTATATTGAATAAATACTGTGATATACAGTTCCATTCTAATTTTTTTGAGTTTAAACATTCCTGTATCAAAAGAGATTGAGATACAGGAAATTAAAGATTGTAAAAAGATTTATATTCAAAACTTTACCCACGGACTTGTTAAATCCATTATCATTGAGTTAAATTGTGTTTGTTGTCATAATTTCACCCTTACAATTGCATTACCCTGGACATTTAGCCATATATAACTAACAGACACAATAATATAAAGTAGGGTCAAAATATATTGCAGATTGAGGTCGTAGGGTGGTAGCAGACAGGTACTCTGAGAATTATCTTCAACTATTAGACTCAGGGACTTGCACAGCTGACCTCACTCTGTAGACAAGTAATATTTATCTTTTAACATCAAAACCCACCACAGTCATTTACTTAAGGTGTGCCTGTGTCATTTACTTAAGGTGTGCCTATATCTTCGTTATCCATTTCATTTATGTCTCCATGTCTCTTCTCCTTGTGTCTCCCTCTACCTCTCTTATTTGGGAGATTCTACGATAAGGACTGCCTTATAACGCTATGAGTAGATCTCCTCAGTAGGTATTCTTTCAACTCTCTTACTGTCACAGTAGGCTATAATTTGTGAATATTTTATGTTTGAGTTCAGACAGAGTGTGAATGCAAAGATGTGAAAATAGATGAGAATAGAGTCACTAATGAAATTATGAGAAGAGATATGACTCCTGAAGCGTGGTTGGGCCACGTCTTAGCCTGCTTTAACTTATTTTTCTAAGACAATCTGCTTCTCTCCCTCCTATGCTCCTAATGGCAGTAAGGGACAACGTTATGACATACAGTGACAGTTACAAAAAGAAGAGATCCTGACAACAGGAAAGGTTTTTATGTTTATTAAACAACACACACACAAAACGATACCACAAGATGAACTTAAGAAAATCCCACCTGTATGCCTTCACAATGTCTAACGGCTGTAGGGATACATAAAAATATTCAAGCACCAACATTTTGGTCAACACACAGTTTATCACACGACAAGGCTCAAACGCACACACGCCAACCTCGCCACGCTACCCCTCCACGCAATCTCTTAATGGCACGCTTAAAATGTATAAATAAAGGGGGTTATGCCCCCAGCTATCAAAACATTGACAGCTGCCAAGTCCGTTTAGGGCACTGTCATGATAAGGACGTATTGTTTTAAAAGAAAGATATCCTGAACACAAAGTTGTATCAGGTGATACCAGGATAGTGCCAGATAATAGACTGGTCTTATAAGCAATACCCCCTTCTCTGAAAAGAGTAAGGGTGTATGGACATTAAAGGTAAGATCAAGCTGTATAAGTTCCTAGGTATGATGATAGTGTATTATCCTCGGTTCCTAAATGCTCCTCTCAAGATCCTTCTCTGTTTATAATGTTAGGCTCTGCTAGGGGTATTAAAATAAATTATTAACCTACAAGAACTGTAACTTAACTTAAACAATCCAAGTAAGTCTGTTGGTAAAATTTACAATTTATGTTGTAAAGTTTTCTTTTTTGTGTGAAATTTTTCGCTAAACTCAAAATTGATTAAGAAATAAAATTTAATAAAATCACTTGTCAAATATTCACAACTAACTACAGCCTGTACATTTTTAAGGACAGTTCTCCTTTCCTGGCTGAACGTAATCTTGTTGTAGACTGTCTTTATTTTAGGATCAATAAGAATTCTTCACAGTTAATACGAGTATAAAGTCAATCACTGATTTGTAATATGCCGTGAGTATATTACTCACTATGGGCAGGCTAGTGGCTATTAACTGAAGACTGCAGGGCACATGAATTTACATGCCACTAATAATTCTGGATGGTTGCGTTGCGCCCAATCCAAGGAAAAACAAAACGCAGTACCTGGGATCAGAGCTAAAATAAACAGACAGTCAAGAAAAAGTTTATACCATAATATAGTAATTACTAACGCGCACTGCACAGTACTTTCTCTCACTTCATCACAATAACAAACACGTCCTCCCCACGTCTTTCCCTCCTCTCACTTATTCATTACAGAAATTACAACCCACTATCTTAGTTTCCCCCTCCTCCCATCTCTCTGATAAGCCTAGACAAAGTACAAATAACTTCACCCAGGCGTGGCGGCCGGCCAGCACGTCTGACCTCTCACGCACTTGGTAATATGCCGACATTATAAACAAACCCAGGTTACTCATTCACAACGTAAAGTAGGAAAATACAAGCGTCCACATCAACATCGTTAATTGGGACTGTACTCGACGTTATAACATTTCTGCTGCGATGACACACACAAAAAAAACTCTATTCAAAATTAGTTATTCATCTATTAAAAATGGAACATACAACACCAAAATAAAGTAAATGAACTCTCCCATTCTGTCTTCAACTTAAATATCTGTCAAATGTCTCTTCAGTCTTGCCGTACTTCTTTGTGAAGTTAAAATTCGTAGCTAGGGAAATGAAGTTATACCTCCCGGTACATCTTTATATTAAGCCATACATATTAAGAGAAATGCAGTAATTAAGTCTCCTAACTCTATATTATTTATCTACCCATATATATTGGAGGAATTAAAGTAATTAAGTCTCCTGGCTGTCTTTTATTACTCTACCTAGGAAAAACAAACAAACCCCAGAGGAAAAAACATCGACCAAGTAAATGTGCCTATTAAAACGAGGAATTCCGATTTACACTCTCTAACAATTGTTAGCTTTCAACTCAACAACGTCACTAGACGACACAGTCCTGGAATTGACAACTGGTGGTGAATGAGAGATACATGAACTTAAATAATGCGACAGAATGCCGAGGTTCGACAAACGCTTTCCCGCAGGTGTGCGGATGAAAAGTAAGGCAGTCGTAAGAGTGTTTACGATCTCCATTTCGATGCTCGCCCCTGTTCAGGATGAAGGATCGAAGGCGGCTGGTTATGAAAGAACGCGAGTTCTCCGAGCGACCTGGGTCACAGATCTAGCCGCTCGCTACATAGAGACTTCTTCGGCAAGAAACTTAGATGAGCAAAGCATTCCTTTTTTCCCCCCCCCCCCCCCCCCCAAATCAAAGAGATCAGGTTCCTATTAACTTGCCTGAATACCAACAAGAACAGATCGTTAGACATCCTGCCATTTTGCGCGTGCAAAATAGGTGTGTCTAAACTGGACTCTAGCAAGATGGACAGAATACGAGAGAAAATAAGAGCTATTAAAATCAAAAATGACAGAATTTATTCATACAACCCAGTCAGTGACCAAGCGCATAAAGCAAACATTAAACAAATAAAACAAAGCAAACAAAACACCCAGCCATTGCACAATTGCTAATCTGAAACGCAAACAAAGCACAGACTAGTTAAAATCATAATAGTTAAATAATGAGAAACACCACGCTCTCACCTGTCAAACTGTCCTTCTTCCAAGCTACCTGAAACATGAAACTATCATGCACACACACTTAACTCATGCATGTCGTCTAATCAGACTAGTATGGTGTTGTGCATGAGGCTGGCAATCTCACCATCTAACACAGATTGCTAACGAAACCACTACTGCAAGTGCATCTGAATGCTTTGTGCGGTCTCCATGCGGAGGCCAGCCACACTGGTGGCTTACTTTGCACTCTAGATTATGAAAAGTCAACAGTGCGCAAAAACCCCCTGACTGCTGTCATCCACTCACGGATGAATGACGCGAGTTTGTCAACCATTGAAAGTCCAGACACTGTTATGGCAATCAATAATAAAAAGAATAAATCAAATGATCGGTGAACTTTATGGTTATTGGTTTATGAAAATTAGTTTCTTAGCTACTATTCACGTGACATTTTTACAGAATGCTATTTCGATTATAGGTTGACTATCCGGCTCTTGAAAACAACACACACACACACACACACACACACACACACACACACACACACACACACACACACACACACACACACACACACACACACACTCACACTCACACTCACACTCACACTCACACACACACACACACCACACACACACACACACACACGCACGCACGCACACACACACGCACACATATTTTTTTCTCTTTTTACCTGTTCTTCAGACTTATGTTTCTTTCTCTGACAATATTTTATTTTTGTTCATGTCCTTGACTGCGTGTGTTTCTGTGACAATAAATCTTTCTCTGACCTCGTTTGTGACTGTGATAATAATTCCTTACAAACTCCTCTTAATAATCCCTTACACACTCCCTCAATAATCCCTCACACACTCCCTCAAAATGTTCTCACACAATACGTCTACAATCCCACCCACATTCACTTAATAATCCTTCACACATTCCCCTCAGTAATCCCCCACACACTTGCGCAATGATCTCCTCACATGCTCCATCAATAATCCCCCACACACTTCCTCAATGCTCTCTCAAATGCTCCATCAATAAACCAACACACACTTCCTCAATGATTTCTCACTCATCCATCAATAACACGACTGATAAATTCAGTTGAGAGAAGAACAGGAATACATGGGTTGATGTCCACATACTGATCATGTGAAATGGGAGGAGACTGAACATAAAACAGATTCAGGACACCATGGGGAGACATGATCATCAAGGCCAG
The DNA here is from genome assembly GCA_024509875.1 of Oreohelix idahoensis. Lineage (NCBI taxonomy): Eukaryota > Metazoa > Mollusca > Gastropoda > Stylommatophora > Oreohelicidae > Oreohelix > Oreohelix idahoensis. The sequence goes on from JAMPIV010003032.1 coordinate 79,885, forward strand.
ACGAAACTATACTCAATAAACAATCCATTATGTGTGTTTTTAGTGGGAAGCTTAATTTATCCATACCAAGAACACGTATCGCGGATAACACTCCACTGTGTTGCTCCACTGCAGTGTGGATTTATAATAATAATAATAATAATAAGCTCGCTCCTCTAGGAGTAGGACCACACAACAATGGCTGACATACGTAATCAACACATTTAACAGGAATTTCCCTTTATTACTAAATACAACCCACTCAGGCCTCACACGGCCAACAAACGCATGAAATACAATATACAAGTAATAATGACATGCCAGTGTAACTTGCCTTAACAGCTAAATCTATCAGCATCATACACCACAGTACGATTTATCTGAACAAACACTGACTATCACTCACCATGAGCGGCAAACTATGACAATAGTACACTCAACTCATTGAAAACTTATAAATCTACGGCCTGTAACCAATACAATCTAGACACTACACTGTACTAGACTAACGACGTAATAATCCATCAGACCCGGAATATGGCAAGCACTTATAACAAATAGTCCATGACATGAACTTCACAGCTAACTTGCTGGCAAAAGGGAAAAATCTGCGTCCGACCCGGACGCTGACTAACTTCGCGCCTGATTTCCCGGTTTCCGGTAGTCACCTGACTCGCCGGTTTTGCTATACCCGGCGTTGCCCGGCTGACTTTTCGTACAAAAGATGCACTGCAAAATAGCGCCGTGACAATCCATAATCGCAAGGCCAGACGGCCCTATACTCAATGAACAATCAACTATGTGTATTTTTAATAGGAAGCTTAAATATCCATGTCGTGACACGAGGACATGTGGTGACACAAGGACATTTGGTGACACAAGGACATGTGGTACGAGGACATGTAGTGACATCAGGACAAACTTCTTATTTCCATTTTCGCTCCTTATGGAGCACGAAGCCACTGCTACATGTGGTCACCTTACAGGAAGCTTGCCTTGAAAGATTCCATTATGGAGCAACAAGCCACAACTACATGTGGTCACCTTACAGGAAGCTTGCCTTGAAAGATTCCAATATGGAGCAAAAAGCCACGACGACATGTTGTCACCTTTTAGGAAGCCTGCCTCGAAAGATTCCATTATGGAACAACAAGCCACTACTACATGTGGTCACCTTACATGAAGCTTGCCTTGAGAGATTCCATTATGGAACAACAAGCCACTACTACATGTGGTCAGCTTACACGAAGCTTGCCTTGAATAATTCCATTATTGAACAACAAGCCACTACTACATGTGGTCACCTTACATGAAGATTGCCTAGAAAGATTCCATTATGGAACAACAAGCCACTACTACATGTAGTCACTGTTAAAGACTGATGAGGACTGCCAGCTGTTAAGGCACTTCTTCTTAGTAGCTGATCTGTTAAAGTATATATCGTGCTGATAACGCGAATGCGTGCTTTGTTCATTTATGATCTTCAAAGAAAGGGGTCATCGTTAGATGGACTTATTATATGTTGACTGTCCAAGAAGACATTCTTTCCTTTCGGAGCTCATTATATTATTATAAAATCTTCTTATCAAAAGAGCTCTTCATTATCATAATAATCAACATTGTCAATTCAACAGACAGCCGTAACGTATCGATGCAGATAACTCTTCAGATTAGAGTCCACAATTTATTAAACAGTTCACACACGAAGACATTGCACGTAAGTAAACATTACATATAATTCATTAGAATTTACTTGCATAAATGTATTCTTATCCGTCCATGTCATATTGAGTTCATGTCGACAGATCATCATGGCTATGTACATGTGCTGCTGGGGTCCATACAGCCATAAATGAGCGCATGAGTCTTGACAAAGATAATCAAATTCCTTACCAAATATCCTTCCATAACGTAGGTTAATCACTAACCTTATGAATTCACTCGTATATACTATTATCTGGACTGACCCTAGTCCTTATATTAATTTTACAGAAATATGGCTATTAACAAAGCCCAATAGTGGAAGGAGGTAAAAACACGACTTCACGGCGTGCCGGACAATGTAACAAGGGTACGGTAACCTAGTCACGAAGCGTGACCTTATCGACGCTAACACGTCATAACTTGACCGTGTTTTCGCGTTCATAAATCAGTGAAGTATAAAGATCAATTTATATTAATTCCATTGACCCTAAAAATGCGCACTGCCAATTCTAGCAGACGCCATAAATAAAACTACGGTACCGTAACAATACCTGCCCGCCGTGGGAAAAAAATCTATTAGATAGATTTTTTTGAACTATCTTACTGAAATATACAAAAAATTTAACAAAAACCCGACATATGGCCTACGATGTTCTGTCTAGAACAGTGTCGTGGTCATGTCGATAGTACATAAGTCATATAACATTATTAAACAAAGGGGTGTCAACTGTCACTAATAATTAGCTATTGAACTATTGAAGACTGTTGTGAGTGAGTAATGAAGTGTTATGTAAAGAAAATTATTCTAACTAATTAAAATTAATCATAGTAAGTATGTAAGGTATTAATTAATTAACATCTAATTAAAGAAACTGATGGATAGTGTCATAATAGAAGACATGAGAAGTAAGGACAAGTAAAGTAAAGGAAAAAATATATATATAAATTAGTTTAGTTATGTGTGTTTAAAATTAATTATTAGTGTCGTCTAATTACTAAATAATTAACTTAAAGAACAAACAAAAAAATATTAATACATTTCATGTGAACATCTTAACTAAATGCATATAATAGCTATCACATTTATAACTAAAATATTTAGAGTATTTGCTTGTGTGATTTTTTTTTCTGTTTTCTTTTTCTGACATATTTTCTTCTTTTATTTTTTATTTTTTTAATCACACTTCAGTTTTATTATACTCTTTATTAATTTAATAACCATTTAAACTTAATAATGTCGGATATGAAGATCCATCCGAAGTTATTTCCTTTGCGACTTTACCGAGAATTCCATTGGAGAAGAAAGCTCAAAATGTTCAACTATGTTTCGCTCCTGAATGAATGTAAGTTTCCATCGCATCGAATTAGTCATTTCACTTTCTGTAACGTAATGTTATTTTTCTAGCCTGGTTTCATATCATATTCCCGGCTATATCGTAGTGAGTTGTAACACGAATGGACACTAACCAAAGTCCAAACGTTAGAAAAGAACCATCGAACTATGTCCTTTGCTATCACGACATTTTTTTACAGAACTGTATACATTGAATGATTCACTGCAAGTATTCAAAATGTTCCTCGTATTGAGGTTGTTCATATCGATTTCGTAACGCAGGAATAAGTGAAAGTTTCAGAGTCAATCTTGTTCAGTCTTCAATCTTTTAACTTGTGGACAATTATCATTCGACTTCAGTAGGGTGTCTTGAAAGAGCATCAGCCAGAATATTTTCTTGTCCTGGTATGGCTTCGATGATAAAGTCATATGGCTGTAGTAGAATCGAAAATCTGGCAAGCAACTGCCAGTAACTCCTTGTCCACAGTGGAGTATTTAGTTTCAGGTAACTTAAGATTTTTTTAAAATGTACATCGTCGTGATATTGAAGCAAACAAGCTCCGATACTGTAATTACTGGGATCTGTACGAAGAAAGAACCTTTTTGAAGTATCTAGTAATCTCAAAATTGGTGGATTTGAGAACATGGATAATATCATTCGAAAAGTTTTGTCACACTTGTCAGTCCAATTTAAATTCAACGGCATGTCTTTTTTCAACAATGATGACAAGACATCCGTAATGGACGACAAATGACCTTATGCTGCATTGGGCTGAGCATAGTTAAAACCAATAACCACGTTACTGTCTCTTGTAGGCATGGTAAAAATAAATAAGACAGAAAACATGTGTACAAAATTAAAAATGTCACGAAAAGAAAATGTTTTCCGAGAAGAAAAAAATCACTAAATCAATCTGGATTAGGATAATGAATATGAAAGACAAGACATGATGACTGACAATGCTAAGTCATCAAAGAATAAGATTAAAGTGTTACCGCAACATGTTATCTGCGTCACGCAGAATCAGGTACTAGTTGCAATTTTAGATAATGGTGATAAAAATAACCAAACGAGCGTCGCGATTGTTACGAAATGTAACCAAAGCCTGACTATTCTGCCCATTGCATGATGGCAGAAGACGAACAAACTTAACGTTTGCTGTATAATTGAAAAAATTACTAAGTGCCTGCCAGGTAGTTTTATGTGGCAGATTTTGCACTAACACCGTGCGAGAATACGCACTTTTCCCAATATATGTAGTATCATTGTCACAAAATTGTGCACAATGACGATATGTATTCTTTATATTTACTGGATTCTTGTGTTGGGCCCAAGTATGATGACCCTTATTCTGTAAAAGTATATTTGTAGCATGTGTAGTAGATGAATCAGAAGAACTACATACATTCTTTTGTTTCAATGTGCTGTTATTAATTTTATTTGGTATCTTCCCATTAATCTTAACTCCAATTGTATGTTTCAACCTATTACTCTTCTTCGTAGTGTCTTTGTCAATGTTGACAACGGCAACAGTTTTCTTAGGATCAATTGTAATATGATCCTGTCGCCAACATTTATTTTCTGGATTGTCAGTATTATTCTGACGAGGAAAAGTATACCTCCCTCGAAATGATATTTTCATTTTGCTGGGTTGTGCTGAACTGGTCTTAGCACCAGGAGCATCTTTAGTATGTCGTACAATAGATCTATCATATCTGATGTTGGACAATATATTCTTGTCCAATAACACATCCAACAGACTATCAACCCTTCTTCTTAATTTACTACCTTCAGAAGTCAGAGATGCAATCTCCTGCCTTTGCTTTTTATTTAATTTATCTAAGTTGGTAGATGTCTTCCTCTCATTATCAAGCAAGGAATCAACTGTATTAAGTGCAGTTGCAAGTTCATAGATTTGTTGTTGTGTTTCCTTTTTCAGTTCCGCATATCTATCTTTCTCCTTCAGGAGTAACGCTTCTAATGTAGCCACCCTGTCATCAATGAGACAATCATCACTCGAGGTGGATATAGTAACACCAATATCAGATTCTGTATCTTCTTCATTTTCTGATTGCACTTCATCAGAAAGTTTCTTATTATCTTCACGCGTTAATGCCAAGTCACGCGTGAAGGATTTTCCTTTACCTTTCTGGTCATTCAGCATCAGTTTCACTGAAGTTACATCGTCATCCAATTTTTTTTCCTGTCTAAGACATAATTCATACATTTTATCATTATCTGTATGACATACATCCATTATATTATTGTCATCAAATGATACAGTCCCATTTTCCTTTTTTTCACTCTCTAATTTCAACGTAAAATATTTCGAAAGCAAAGAGTCATAATCTGACTTTAGTTTTTCACATCTTGCTTTCAATTCATCAATTAATTTCTTACATGTTACATTATCTTTATGAGAATCAATCAGAAATGTATCGAAGGCAATTAATTTTTCATCAGCAACACTCTTTGATTGATCAAGTAATTCTCTTATTAAACTAACTTCCGACCTTAGTTCACTATTTTCCTCATTGAGTTTATCTAGTGTCATTTTATTATCAGTTAATTCTACCTGATATCTTTTTACTTCTGTCATATCATCCTGTAATTTCAAACGAGTAATCTCAGTCTACAGTTTTTGAATCTGAGTCAATTGTGTATGACACTTCCAAGTTAAAGATGCATGTTGCTATTCAAGTTTAATATTAATACCCTTGTCCTTGGCATGTAATTTTTTTAAATGAGGTTGCCTCAACCTCTAACTCTTTTCTCTGAGCTAGCAACTTCTTTTCATGCTCTATTTTCAACTGCTGTAGCTCACTAGTAGGGGCCTTCTCCTTATCTTGACGTTTTGTCCTTTCATGACCCTCATTAACACCATCAATTATCGCATGATGTATGTTGTTTAATATGTGATTTTGCTTCACATTAATGTAGCGATCCAAATATAGACGAAGTTCCTCCCGTAGTAACTCTGATAAATCTATAGCCATTGACAAATGAGGAACGGAATGAAAATTATCCTCAGCAAAACTCTTTAAATAGTAAGCAGCCTGAAATAAAAAGTGATCCATTACATATTTCTCAAGTTCTGGGCCTTGTAATTTATTAAAGTGACGGCCATCCTCATCTATCTGCTTCAACACGGACCTCATATCCACTGGATCCATATCAGAATCCAGAGTGACCTATTCACTTAGTCAACTATTAATATTAATCACTCATCTATAGTAATCAAAAATATGTGCTAAGTCACACTTTTAGTACTAGGAAAGTGTACTAGTTAACATATAATATGTCTGTCATATTCAAGGTAGACCATAAATTTATATTTAATTATCAATATATATTATATTATTATGCCCTAGTCATCATCTATAAAGTGCATCACTAGTGTGTTGAACCACTACTGCAAATTGATGCAAAGTCCTTGAGTCATCATCACATTTTATAAAAATTAATCAAATTCAATTACTATCTTATTATTGAACAAATTATAATAGTAGTATTATATGAATAATGTATGAAATGAACAAAACAAAACAATTCATCAAACAAGGGTTACAGAACAGTAGTACGATACGACAATGACATTTCACAAATAAAAATGAATTTATAAACTAAGCAGAACAAACCGGAACTACATGGAGGTCAAGGAAAAAAAACCAAATGGACAATGAACTTACGTACACGGATAATAATGACGTCACAGGACTCATTAACGGATCGTACAATTTATATATAAACGTAAAGATAGTCAGGTCAGGATTGACAAGATAGGTTACAAACAATGCTACAGGACTAAATAAAATAAAACTGAACACAATCAAATACACCATTTATCTACCGAACTCAACAACTAACATGCAAGGTCAAATAGTGGCAGATACGAACAGACAAGCCCATCGGCAGAAATCATCAATGGGGTCTTTCGATAAATGCAACTATTTAACGGTCCTTACAGAACGTTTAAAACCAACTCGGACATCCAGGGAGCCATAAAATTGGTTTTAATTCTCCGCACCAACCACCCACTAATACATAAAATACAACATAATAGATATTCACAAACAACATTAAAAAATGATTTGCAAAAACACATGCCGAAGAAATAGCAAAGAGGACAAGACAGCGTAGGCTACAGCGAAAACAATTACTTAGCTTTTTGCCTCGATAAATTTGTGCAGTGCCCGTTTCGCCAACAGTAGAAAGAGCTCATATTCCATGAAGGTGATGGTTGAATCTAGTTTCTAAGGTTCATTGAGCGTTTAGAAATTCTTTTCTTCAAAGACGTTGAGGTGTGGCTGCCATAGATACAGACGAACTATGCTGTTGTCAAGGGCGTGTGACGTCGTAGGTGTAGATGCAAAAAGTGTCCATTTTCGCTCAAAGGGAATTTTAAACTTTTGGCAATTCAATTCTAAGTCCACGACCACATCTGGCCGCCAGCTGTTAAAGACTGATAAGGACTGCCAGCTGTTAAGGCACTTCTTCTTAGTAGCTGATCTGTTAAAGTATATATCGAGCTGATAACGCGAATGCGTGCTTTGTTCATTTATGATCTTCAAAGAAAGGGTTCACCGTTAGATGGACTTATTATATGTTGACTGTCCAAGAAGACATTCGTTCCTTTCGGAGCTCATTATATTATTATAAAATATTCTTATCAGAAGAGCTCTTCATTATCATAATAATCAACATTGTCAATTCAACAGACAGCCGTAACGTATCGATGCAGATAACTCTTCAGATTAGAGTCCACAATTTATTAAACAGTTCACACACGAAGACATTGCACGTAGGTAAACATTACATATAAAAAAAGGTAAAGGAACCCGTTACACGCCCATTGAGGCATATTGGGAATATGGTGTTAGGCCCATATTATCTTGACCGTCGGCACACGAGGGGTGATGTGGTCGGCATCACGCCGGCCGCCTTAACCTTCCCAGAAGTAGCTCTGGTACCCATTTGGGGCTGGGTCGACCCAGGAGCCGTTTGTGGCCTAAAAATTTTCCGAATCATCTGGGGATCGAACCATAGACCACTGCGCTAGGAAGCCAGTGCACTAACCACTATGCTACCGCGGCTCCATCAACACGTAGGTAAACATTACATATAGTTCATTGGAATTTACTGCATAAATGTATTCTTATCCGTACATGTCATATTGAGTTCATGTCGACAGATCATCATGGCTATGTACAAGTGCTGCTGGGGTCAATACAGCCAGAAATGAGCGCATGAGTCTTGACAAAGATAATCAAATTCCTTACCAAATATCCTTCCATAACGTAGGTTAATCACTAACCTTATGAATTCACTCGTATATACTATTATCTGGACTGACCCTAGTCCTTATATTAATTTTACAGAAATATGGCTATTAACAAAGCCCAATAGTGGAAGGAGGTAAAAACACGACTTCACGGCGTGACGGACAATGTAACAAGTGTACGGTAACCTAGTCACGAAGCGTGACCTTATTGACGCTAACACGTCATAACTTGACCGTGTATTTCGCGTTCATAAATCAGTGAAGTATAAAGATCAATTTATATTAATTCCATTGACCCTAAAAATGCGCACTGCCAATTCTAGCAGACGCCATCAATAAAACTACCGTAACAGTCACCTTACATGAAGCTTGCCTTGAAAGATTCCATTATGGAACAACAAGCCACTACTACATGTGGTCACCTTACATGAAGCTTGCCTTGAAAGATTCCATTATGGAACAACAAGCCACTACTACATGTGGTCACTGTTACGCACAGAATTTTTTCCGAAGACATTGTATAATTATTTTCTAAAGACATTGTATAATTAGCTTGTCTGAATTGTACACTTTAATTTTTTCGGTCAAAGCTAGATAACCCTAGTTTGACTGTGATTACCATTTTCAATGATGGTTACCATCTCTTGTGACGGGACGCGTCGGTCCATTTTTTTTGAACGATGTGTGGTCATTCTCCTTATATGGTAGTATCGGTCAACTGTTTCTTGGAATGATTGAAACCAGTGTTGAGGTTTTTATTCCTGTCCATATAAGGCGATATTTATTACAAATCTTTATCTGGAATGTTCCCTACATCGTCTCGTTTGATTCTTACTCAGGTGTATGCGTTCTGCGCATATCCGGACGTTAGGTGTGCTTGAGAAGCTTTCCTGTCGGGGGGTCGATGAAAAGTTGTGAAGCAGAGAGAACGCTTCTTGCGTCTCTGTGATTCTTTGATAGGGAATTAGGAGCCCTATTGTGAGTTAGTTTAGCTTACAAGGTCCTTCCCTTGATGATTCAAACGCCTGGAGGCGTGTGTTTTTTGTGGTGTTGATTTCGAAACAAGGTAATACCTCATTTATGATTCAAATCTGTAATCTAATTTTATGTTGACAATGGTCGATCTCTGCTCACTTACGAATTACAGAAATAGAGGTTCTTCTACTAGAAGTCACGCCCCAGGTATCTTCATACCTGAGATTAATATGTACACGGGTCATACTTAGCCCGAAGGACAGTTCTATGTTCTATGAACGTCGCTATGTCAGCGATTGCACCTACGTCGAGGTTAGACTTAGGAATGCCTGTAAAGGTCAGCTTGACCTATACTCCTGGAACACCATCCTCGTGCGACTTATGATTAGACTCATTTAGCACATCTGATCAGTGAGAGGAGTATTGATGCACTTTTGTAATATTGGAGACAACAGTATAATCCCCTTGGCGCCATATCATTTTTGATTAAATGCCAGATGCATTGATGAACATAACTTATGCTGATTTTCGTGAACTGTCATGACTGGTTTATTGTGAAATGGATGTACAGTTACCTGTCTTGTGGCGTCAGATAATAAACATTGGAAACGTCAATTGCAGTTACACCTTTATATGACTTTCCATGTCATGATACATATGTTGTGAACTTGTGAACCACATCACCCACACTCACAGCAACCAACAACAGACCAGACAAGACACCTCACACTGCAACCTATTATATCCCTGGTGTCTATAGGGGTGGTACTCTACTGGGCTGCTGACTATCAACGACTTCGGACTGATACCTATAACGTCCATAGTGGCCAGATTTGTGGTCTATCATTTTAGTGGCCAGTAGTCAGCCTAAATCCACCTTTATCATCGTGGTGGCCAATAACTGGTTCGTCTGTTACCAGCACTCACGGGGGTCAACAAACCCATACAGCTATTATCAATCAAGTTTGTACTGCACTACCTTCAAGATTCTACATTTTCATGCAATATTTTGAAAGTACCGGCGTTGCGGCATTCAGAAGGTCAAGTGCCATTTGAATCAATTTGGCTGCATCTAGAAGGTCAAGTGCCGTTTGAATTAATTTTGCTACACTGCTGTGACAAGTTCCGAAGGTTCATTCCTGAATCAGAAGCTCGTTTTCCTGCGTCATTACTGTTTATGGAAGCAAGTTCAGAGGTTGATCAACGTTGGATCACCATCCTTAGAATGCTGATCATCACCTGTTCTGCACCGTGCTGACGTTTGGACATATAGAAGTTAAGTGGCCTGTTTTGTTTGTGAACTGTGCCCTTATACTCTAACTGAGCCTTCTGTATTTCTTCACATTCTTGCTGTTTTTTTTGTTACATGTTACATGTTTATATCTTCTTCTTCTTCTTTGATCCATAACCGCCAACCGTCAAAGCAGTCAGCGGCCATCACGCCTGGTGGCGTCTTGTAGGGCAGCAACAAATTGATTCCACTTTGCTCGGTCGGCGGCCATCCTTCGTACAGTGCCCCAACTGTGGTTCATTCTTTGCATCTCAGCTTCCACAGTTTTCCGCCAAGTTGTTTTTGGTCGGCCTCTCTTTCGCTTTCCCTCGGGGGTCCATAGCATAGCTGTTCTTGCGATGGTATCAGGGTCCCTTCTGAGGACATGGCCAACCCAACTCCAGCGTCTGCCAGCTATGATGGTGTGCATGTCCTCCTGGTTACTCCGAATAAGTAGTTCTTGGTTGCTGATGGTGTTTGGCAAAAAGATTCGGAGAATTGTCCTTAGGCAGATTGTGTGGAAGGAGGACAGTTTCGACATTTCCTTCTCTGTTACTCTCCAACATTCCGCACCATAGAGAAGCACAGAAAGTACACAGCTCTCATACAGTCTTAATTTGGTGTTTTTGCTGTACTGGGAAGACTTCCAAATGTTGTTGAGAACAGCAAAGGCTGTTCTCGCTTTATTCATTCTGTTGTTCTGTGTCCTTGCTTGTTCCGCCGTCAGGTGTTACTATGCTTCCTAGGTAAGTAAATGTGTCTGTCTGTTCTAACTTCTGGTTCCTTACTGTTATTGGCTCAGGATTGCCCACATTTAGTGTCATGACCTCTGTCTTCTTCAAATTGATGTTTAGGCCAACCTGCTGGCCATACTTATTCAGTCTATCGGTTTTGTCTTGAATGTGTTGGTGTGAATGCGCGAGTAGTGCAATGTCATCTGCATATTCCAAATCTTACAGTGTAGAAAACGTTGTCCATCTAATTCCTCTTGGACTCCCCTCTGTTGTCTGGCGCATCACCCAATCTATGACCGTCAAAAATAATGTTGTTGATAAGGGGCATCCCTGTCGTACTCCTGTTTTCACTTCGAAAGTTACATTGCTCGTTCCAACACTGCACGTAAAGTTAGAATAGAGGCTTTTTATAATGGAAACAATGCGGCTGGGAATTCCATAAGCCCTCAGAATTTTCCATAGGCTGTCCCTGTGTTCCTGAGGGCAAATATATGATCTGCACATCTTCTGTTCTTTCTGAAGCCCGCTTGTTCTTTCCTCAGTTTATGGTCAACTGCTTTTGAAATTCTCTGGATGATTATCCTGCCTAGTATTTTGCTGGGAACTGAGAGGAGGGTAATTCCTCTCCAGTTGTTGCAGTCTGCAAGGTCGCCCTTCTTGGGCAATTTGACAATTATTCCTTTACTCCACTCTGTTGGTGTTGTCTCAGTTTCCCAGACTTGTGCAAATAGTGGTTCTAATAGTTCTGCTGCTAGTTCAGGGTCTGTCTTGAATAGCTCAGCATTCAGATTGTCGTGACCAGGCGCTTTTCCATTTTTTAGCCCTTTGATAGCTGTGATAATTTCTTCTTTTCGTGGAATGTCTGTATTTACGTCTAAGTCACTTTCAGCCTCAGGAACATTCAGCTGAGTCTCTGGTGGTTCCTTATTCAGTGTTTCTCTGAAGTGCTCTGCCCATCTTGTTTCCTGCCCCTGTGCTGTGGTGATGAGATTTCCTTGCTTGTCTCTTACTAACGTTAAGTTTTTTGCACCTCGTTTTCCACTGATAGCTTTAGTTATTTTATAAACTGTGCTTTGTTCATTTCTCAGTGCTGCCTCTTCTGCCTGTCTTGCAAGGTCATCCAGAAATGTCCTTTTGTTAGCACGGGTTTGACGTTTTACTTCCTTGTCCAGCTGACTGTACTGTTCACTATATATTGCCTTTAACCTGGGAGACTTAGCTTCTGTTTTCTTTCTTTTCATTTCTTTTCTCTTCGCTATGGTGTTTAGCGTTTCTGGTGTTATCCAGTCTTGGCTCTTTCTTTCCTGGAATCCCAAGCATGACTTGCTACTTTCTTTGTATATTGTTGAGATGGTGTTGAATTTCTGGTCCACATCGTCGGTCTCTGTTCTTTCGTGGCTTTTGGTAATCAGATATCGTCTCTTTACGTCGACCACGAACGCTTTTCTGGTGAGGGGATCCTTAAGTTTCGTGGTGTTATATCTTTTCTGTTTGACTGCAACTGGTCCAGCAGCTCTGAGTTTCACCTTCAGTCTTGCTACTACTAGGTGATGATCACTTCCCACATCTGCGCCTCTTCTTACTTTCACGTCTTGTAGTGCATGTCTCCATCTGCCATTGATCATTATGTGATCTATCTGGTTTTTGTCTCGTCCGTTTGGTGATTCCCATGTTAACTTGTGCACTTCTTTGTGTTGAAAAAGTGTTCCTCCAATGACCACATTTGTTAATACTGCAGAAGCTTATTAATCTGTCCCCATTCTCATTTACTGTTCCACTGCCGAATTTCCCCATTACTCTTTCGTTATAATTATTGTGTGTTCCAACTTTCGCATTTAGGTCTCCCATTACTATAATAAGATCGTACCTGGGTACAGTTTCCATTTCCTTTTGTACCTGTTGATAGCACTCGTCCTTGATCTCTTCATCGCTGTCATTTGTTGGTGCATAGCATTGTATAATTGTGGTGTTGGTGAATCTCCCTCTCAGTCTTGCTCTTATTAGTCTGTTGTTAATGGGTTTCCATTCCAGTAGAGACCTTTCCATTCCTTTCTTAAGGATAATGGCTACACCTTCGTTGTGCTGACCCTCCTCTCTACCAGAATAAAGTACTGTTTCCCCTGTAGCTGTTTTTATTCTCCCCATCCCTGTCCATCTGCTCTCGCTTATTCCCAGGATATTTAGTTTGTAATTCCTCATCTCTGCTGTGACCTATCTCAGCTTTCCTGCCTCATTCATAGTTCTGACATTCCAAAAACCATTTCTGGTTTCGTGTTTTGCGGTCTCGGCATCCGTTTTCATGCCAGTGGCTTCCTTTCGGCTTTCACCACTGTCAGTCATACGAGCCTGAGACTCCGGATGTCCGTCCCGCAGCAAAGTATTTTCATTTATTGCTGTTTCCGTAACGTGTGTGATTTTTTACACAGACAGGGGTGTCAGCCCTGTGCTAAAACCCCCAACATGGAGGACCAGGGTACCAGCTTTTGTCTGACCCCTACCCACGCAGACCAGTCCAGCATGGTTGAACCTACCAGGAGTAAAACTCCCACTGGCATAGCTCTGGGGATTGTCAGGGTACACAAGCTGCCATACCGCTACAAGGTATAGGTACCATTGATACATGTTTATATGTTATATGTTATTTGTATATTTATATGTTTATATTTCAGCGGGCTGGATGGGTAGGTGACTATCATAAGAGATACCACGTCATAGAGGTCTTATGATAGCGTTCTGGTAGGAGCAATTTCCTTAATTGGAAATTGTTAGCAATATTTATTGCTATTTTTGTTAGTTGTGACGACATGTGCAGTTTTGTTTTCGGTATTTTTTCGCATTCTTTAGTTTTGTTTTGATTTGTTTGTATTTGTAGGTCTCCTCTTTTCTATTATTCAGTTCTTTACACCATTTTTGTTTATACATTGTGACGTCATTTGTTTGTTTACATTTTTCGCATCTGTCATCACATTGTTTGCGATATTTTCTTTTAGTTTTCGGTGTTTATTTAAATTACTTTTGCGAATGTTTTCGTATTGTCTTTGATCCTTGTTATTGTTTACATTGTCTTTGATCTTTGTTATTGTTTACATTGTCTTCGATCTTTGTTATTGTTTACATAGTTCTTGCATAGTTAGCTTTCACTATTGTTACATATTTGCTCATGCACTATTGTTTGTATAGTGCACTTATCATAACTAACTGGTGGATTTACTCATGCGCTATTACCTATGTAGTGCAGTTATGATAAATAACTGATGGATTTGTGTTTATGCACTAATTTGTGTAGTGCCCTGATGATTAAGAAGTGACTGGTGATATTATTATACATTTGATAATACAAGTTCTTTGTCAAAGACTTGTTTCCCACAGAGATTGGGATAAACATTGTGATTATACAAGTACTTTATTTAAGTCTTGTTACTATTAAGGTTGAAATAAGATAATTTATTATTTCAGGTTTTGGACTCATAATATTAGACATCATGTCTACACTTGAGTACTTTATTGAGCAAGGGAAATCCCTTGGTAAGACTGGTGATAAATTGGAAGAATATGCGACTACTCAATATGATAAAGCATTAAAGGTGGAAGAGACAATAATGGAAATGGAAGCTGAGCAAAAGAAATTGCAGATGCAGGTGGATGAAAGGAGATTCCAAATGGAAATGGAAAAACAGAAAAGAGAAGCTGAAGCTGAGGAGAGAAGATTGGACAAAGAGGCTGAAAATAAAAGACTAGAGATAGAGGCTGAGGCTGAAGAGAAAAAGTTACAAAGAGAGGCTGATGAGAGAAAAGCAAAAATGGAGCATGAAGAAAAATTCTTAGCTTTGGAGTTAGAGCAGTTGAAATTGTTGAACACTGGTAATGCTAATGATGCAAATAAGGTGTCAGATAAGTTCAATGCTAGTACTTTTAAGATTAAACTACCTGTATTCAATGCTTCCAGTGACGATATAACGTTTTAGCTGGATAGATTCGAACGTGCATGTAAAACACATAACATAGATAAATCACTGTATGTTTATCAGTTGTCCAATTTTTTTAGAGGTGATACGTTAAGTATGTTAAGTATGGTAGACGAGCCTGACAAGAACAATTATGAGGTTATCAGGGCAGTCTTGTTAAAGAAGTACCAACTTAACGAAGACGGCTATCGTCTTCAATTTAAAAATATGTTGCCAGATACTGGAGTTGAATTGACATTATATAATTAGCTTGTCTGAATTGTACAATGTCTTCGGAAAAAATTATGTGCGTAACAGTCACCTTACATGAAGCTTCCCTTGAAAGATTTCATTATGGAACGACAAGCCACTACTACATGTGGTCACCTTACATGAAGCTTGCCTTGAAAGATTCCATTATGGAACAACAAGCCACTACTACATGTGGTCACCTTACACGAAGCTTGCCTTGAAAGATTCCATTATGGAACAACAAGCCACTACTACATGTGGTCACCTTACACGAAGCTTGCCTTGAAAGATTCCATTATGGAACAACAAGCCACTACTACATGTGGTCATCTTACACGAAGCTTGCCTTGAAAGATTCCATTATGGAACAACAAAACACTACTACATGTGGTCACCTTACATGAAGCTTGCCTTGAAAGATTCCATTATGGAACAACAAGCCACTACTACATGTGGTCACCTTACATGAAGCTTGCCTTGAAAGATTCCATTATGGAACAACAAGCCACTACTACATGTGGTCACCTTACACGAAGCCTGCCTTGAAAGATTCCATTATGGAACAACAAGCCACTACTACATGTGGTCACCTTACACGAAGCTTGCCTTGAAAGATTCCATTATGGAACAACAAGCCACTACTACATGTGGTCACCTTACAGGAAGCTTGCCTTGAAAAATTCCATTATGGAACAACAAGCCACTACTACATGTGGTCACCTTACACGAAGCCTGCCTTGAAAGATTCCATTATGGAACAACAAGCCACTACTACATGTGGTCACCTTACACGACGCTTGCCTTGAAAAATTCCATTATGGAGCACGGAGCCACTACTACATGTGGTCACCTGACAGGAAGCCTGCTGCAGTGGTGTATGTATCAATGTGTTTGACTTTATGACGTCACTAGCCCCATGCACGCTCTCATATTAATGGCTTCTTACAACATTCCTGTCGTAACAGTAGGCCTATTATTTGTTCATCTCGTCAGACAGACTGCCATCAATGGTACCTATACCTTGTAGCGGTATGGCAGCTTGCGTACCCTGACAATCCCCAGAGCTATGCCAGTGGGAGTTTTACTCCTGGTAGGTTCAACCAAGCTGAACTGGTCTGTGTGGGTAGGGGTCAGACAAAAGCTGGTACTCTGGTCCTCCAGGTTGGGGATTTTAGCATAGGGCTGACACCCCTGTCTATGTAAAAAAAAATAATGAAGTTACGGAAACAACATCAAATGAACAAACTTTGCTGCGGGATGGACATTCGGAGTCTGTGGCTCGTATGACTGTCAGTGGTGAAAGCCTAAAGGAAGCCACTGACATGAAAACGGATGTCCTGACTGCAAAACAGGATACAAGAATCGGATTTTGGAATGTCAGGACAATGTACGAGACAGGTAAACTAAGACAGGTCACGGCAGAAATGAGAAACTATAGGTTGCCACCGACCGTGCAAAGTGGAATCAATTTCTTGTTGCCCTACAAGACGCCACTAGGCTTGATGGCCACTGACTGCTTTGACGGTCGGTGGTTAAGGATCGAAGAAGAAGAAGATCGTCAGACAGCCATCAGAACCACGGGGGGGGGGGGGGGCAAACTCCGTGACGGATAATCTAGAACAATCACAAGGTCCTAGTACAAACTAATATACGGCTCGTTTATCTACTCTTACGGAAATTAATAAAGACATTCTTTAACGTTTCATTATTAGATGTTTATAATATTTTAACGTCACTTTTGTAGTAGATTATATCCATGTAACCACTGTGACAGATAGATTTGCTTAATTATAACACAATACATGAGGTTCCGTAGTTGGTTAAAATCTTTAACGTTTTACTACAAAATTATCTTCCACTTTCTTGGAAATATAAATTTTAATTGTAAGCATACAAGTATAACAAATACATAAGTACGTAAATCAGGGAAACTAAATCATTAAAAACAAACGGTATTATAATAAAAGATAAAAGATCGAGATAAGACCTCTTGTGATAAAAGATAAAGTGTTTTTTTCCGGAGGGAAAGGAACACAACTGCTCACGTGTTCTCATATCATGTATGTTGTGAACATTTAGAGACAGACAAATAACACGGGCGTCTAACTCGTGATTAGAAGTGTTATTCAGCATTTGACTGAAGTGTACTTAATGCCCAAGTGCTACACCGGACACTACATAATGTACTTAATATATTACTTACATTAATTATTCTCGACACTGAAATAAATGTTGCGCTAATTAAAGTTTCCTGTTTGCTCAAATTTTAAAGTGCGTGATATTATCTTTAATAGCTTTGTTTACGAGATGATGAGTTAATGAAGTGACTTTCACGTCTCAACCGTTGCCATCAGCAAAATATTTTAACTTCCTGTCATGGAGGTCAAGAGTTGTTGATATTTTTAATACTCCAGGAAGGTCTATCAAATTCAGATTTTTCTTGGAATTTTTGTTTTCTAAGGAAAGTCAAATGACAAATATTTTCAGAAAATTGTTGTTCTATTCTTAGTTCTTAGGGTTCAAAGTTTAAATTATCGGTTATTGTTATTGTTGATGAGAATCGACATGACTGCAGTTCGGGCAAACCCATAGAAGCTTAGTCTCCTTCAGCAGATGTCGATGGGTGGATGTTAAAGTCTGCTATACAGAAATATAAACGCTATATACACCATAATTATAACCCACATGTGATTGAACCAGGTGTACCATGTACATGACAAACACCAATTTTCATGTCAAATTCAATACCATTTAGCTCTCCGAGGAGCATAGGCCACAAAACGCTTAACATACTATTCAACAAGCTAAAGATAAGAACTATCGAGGAGTGTAACTGTGGCACAGATAAAATAATTGTTGAACATCTACTTCAGAAATCCCCAACATATGAGGAACAAAGAAAGCACATATGACGTCACCAGTACCATTCCTTGAAAAACTCAGTGGAGATACACATAGCCTGAAGCTGACCACTGCTTTCTTGGAAAATATTCAAGTAGAAGTCAGAGTGTAAGAAGAAGAAGAAGAGGGAATACGTTCATTCCTGCTAGTCTTACGTCTGAAGTGTGACAAGTCATATATTAAGTCGTAACATTTCCATGTGACGTATTTCAACCTTCTCCTGTGCCCTTCTCTCTCTTCCTTCTCAACTACTCCTTATTGTACTTTTCAGCTTCATCGATACAATTACTTTGTCACATCTTGTCACCATTCTTGGTTTACCTGGCCGATTGACTTGTTCTGAAGCAACAAAGGCATCTGTTTGTTGCCTACGAAGTTGTTTACATACTGAACAGATTATCGCTTGTCATATTACGTACTAAACGTTCGGCCAGACGGAACATGTGTCTGATAGTTTAAAACAGCGTACAAATGGTGAAAAACACCTGTTCGATGATTCTGATATCTGGAAAACATAGTGTATTTTTATATAAAGTATTAGTTTTGTAAACATGACTTGCCCAATTACACGGCATATCTTCACATTATGTCCAGATACGACCAGCTAAAATAATGTTGGACACATGAGGAAGTTGGGAGATAAAAATCTTGACATTGGAGCACGAGGAATGAATTAACTCTTGTTATGGGTGCCGCGCTAGCGTAGTGGTTACAACACCGCTCTGGCGACCGGGTGATGCAGGATCAAACCCGAGCGACGGCATGTGAGGATTTTTCGTCGACCGGGATTTGGACTGGATTAACTCGAGACCTGGCGAGCACATTTGAAGGAGTGTCATCGACCAGGGATTGGCGGCTCCTGAGCCGACCCAGCTCTAATGGGTACCTCCGAAATCGGCGGGTATCTGCCTGAATGGCGAGGGACACCTGTCTCTGTACAAGAAAAAAAGGGATACTCACGTAAAATCAATGTCAGGTTAGAAATTAATAATAACCTGAGATTTCGCCTCGAGTATTAGCGGGCGTCCAAAAAATAAAAAAAAAAATAAAAAAAAAACTCTTGTTCTGACTTTGTTGTAATAAACAACTATGATAAAGTAACACTGTAGTAGAGATTTAACAGAACGTAATAATTAGGAAAGATCGATGATGTAGTGATTTTGGTAAACGTGACAAGAAACACGAAAGTGGCAAGACCTTATATTATCAGGGAGTATGTTCAGATGAGTTTGAAAATAACATGTAAGGGCCAATAACTGTTGTTGTCATGTGATAATGTTCACAGGAGTGAGGGGGGGGGGGGGGAACCAAATCCAAAATCAGATGTCTGGTTGGTCTGGTATTGGAACGCTAAACTAAACTACTTCTAATTGGATCTTCCCCAACGGAACCTTACGGGAAGCCATATGTGTAGAAACGAAAGTTGCGCTTATAATCTAGCGAATTTGAACTCATTCTAACCCTGGTATTTTTTCGGTTTTACCCAGGACCCAATATGCAGACATTTTTATTTCTTCACGTGATGTTTTAAAAACAGGCAGTAGACACATATATTAATTTAGTAGATATATGTATTATGCATCAAAGTTTAGGGCATTGGCTACAGAATGTTGTGAAATACTGTTGAGTTCTTATGTGATGTTATAATTATTTGTTATAGAAACAATAAAAATAATTTAAAAACGTGAATAAAAATTATGTACAACACGTAAATATTTCAGCTGTACTTAATCCCTTGGCAGGAAAAGACCAGAAATTGAAACGTATATCCAGTTGACAACTAATTCAATACGATTTTATTTGGTAAAAAACAGATGGAAATTGTATTTATATACATATTTTGTGAAGTCACATATTGCTCAACTGGAATATCACTTACTCATTCCTGTCCCATGCAAATGAATTAATTTATTCCTTTAAAATGTCACGTTTGTTTAACGTCCTTATCGGAATCGAAAATAGGTTATTATCGTTACCGATATCTCTAAAATTCATTTCGACATTATATATTGAGGTTCTTCTTCTTCTTCTTCCTCGTTCGCCTTCAGACTTCCACATTTATGACTCTGATAAAGGCAGTAGTCAACCCAAGGCTCCCAACATATCCAAACAGTTTTTCGTTGACAGAAGTGGGTTGTTGCCATATGCTACTCCGTTCATTACTGTAGAGATAAGTGATCACCAGTAGCTTTGGGTGGACCCCTTCGAGGCAGAGAGTCCGGCACTCTTCCCACCTGGCGGGACTCCTTGGGTCGAGCACCATCTCGTTGAGTCATATTTGTGTCTGTCGTCTCATGGCGGTTTGCGATGCACTATGTTGTGCGCCTTGCGGCCCAGTGCATCCGTCTTCCGCATGCATTTGTTCGGGACTGCTTCCCTAGCTTCTGGTTTACCGTGACCTTCCTACAAGGCAGCAGTTGTTTTACATCAGAGTTGTTTCTCCTAGGAGAGCTATCTTTCTGGACTAACGAGTCTTTCCTACCTGGGTTTGTGTGAAGTTGTCCTTCTCTTAGGTAGATTGTCAACCAAGACTACATGCCTTATACGAAGTGATGACATTTGTTGATGACGCCATTATAGTAAAAGCACGTGAAGAAAGCACACGTAATCTTTTTGTGAACAGAATTTTCTGACATGACAAGATGGCTGACAATGTCGTTAGCTGAACATTCCAAAATCAAAACATAGGGGAAGTCTCCTCACATGAACCCACTGGCTCGTACCAAGTCAATCACTTACGAAAAATTGCAGTAAAGCGGGAAAAAACTCCAACATCTCGAATTACAAACTGTGTCGGACATCTTGAACCGGAGGTTGATTCGTTCAAAGTTTATGAGTGTTATGTATGTGACTACACTACATGTAAACAAATAACGTTATAACGTCATTATTGATAAAGTTATGACAAAACTAAGCACCAATGTAATTATTTCGCTAACAGTTCAAAATACGATGTCCACAGGAAGTGTTTACATGATATGAACACTCTATAACCACTTATTTTCTAATTTTTTGTTCAATCTCGTATTCTTATAAAGTTTGCGTACAACGCGGCCGGCGGCTAGATCCAAAGCAACTCTAGCAACGGATATTAAGCACACAATCGTAACTTCATACATTTTTTTCGCTCACAAACTTTCACACACATGTGTCGGATGTAATGAAATAATTGTAAACTGGCGATAAGCCAGATATTCTATAATTTTCCGCACAAATGCGGCATATATCACCTTGGAGCGCATACGCCCTGGGTATAACGAAAGACCTAACTGACGCGCCATACGCCCGTTTGGGCAGAATTAGTGAAGACTTACGCACTGACTTCCATCTTCGTCAAGGAGAAAATGATAGATAGCCAGTAATATTAAGATTCTAGTATAGGACAGGCCATAGGACTGGAAGCAAACTTCTAACATTAGAAAGGGGTACTGCCAGAGTCATCCCAAGTTCTAGGATCCTGTGTCAAGTGTACCCAGTTAGACACCGAACCCACGTGAAGATCTATGGCATATTAAGCAGTTGCCCAGCATAATACGGACGTTTTCTGTGCATCAAGTTAATATATAATTCTTAACGCAAATCTATTGGGGTAAGTTGTAACATGTAAACTTTATCATTTTATATTTGCATTTGGCATGTATAGATTGCTTGTGGATTTACAGTTGGTTATGAGATTGGCAAACGCATCACTTAAAATATAATGCTACATAAACCACCACCTCTGCAAAAGTTGATGACTGCTTCATGTGGTTTCTTCACATGGAACCAACAGCAGAAGTAGCCCCAAACTCCATAGGGAACAGGGAATGGATGATGATCATATCGTGGTGCACATATTTATTATGCCAACATTTTAGAAAGTATATTTATCTATATATTTATATATAAAATGAAAAAAATGTCTTTCACGCTGTTACCTCTTAACTTGAGAACGGCTGAACGGATTGTGAAGCGATTTTCTCCAGCATATCGGTCATTTGTCAGGGAAGGTTTTAATGTATATATCGTCACGACATCATGAGGCTGTGCAGTGAATTTTTCTTCACTCCATTCATTCTTATGTCAATGGACTTCATTCATTCTTATCTCAAGGGCAAGGGACGTAACTTATAAGCTATATAAGTCATAATGTTTATCCTTTTTCGTTAAAATTACAAGACGTGCCTTGCTTTATATATGTAAGTCTTTTAAACAAGAGTTTATAACAAGAAAACTTTAAATAACACACAGCTATGTAGAGCTGTCAATTAAATAAATAGTGCACTGCAACTGTTATGCAAATTTTGCATTGCTGACATCCTGACAATAAAGGCTTGATAACTTCTTGAAATTTCCTAATCCTAGATCTAATATCCGGCTTTTGGCTAGGATCATGTGTCTACACACAGGGACCAGTAGTGACATTTATGTCATGAGGTCCTTTGTGTGAAAACACGGAAGACCACTACAATGACACATGGTGTCATTGGGTCTTCTTGTGTTGGGACATGTGGTCTTGACCAGAGCCGGGTATGGGCAGGGGCCAATGCAACCTCATGCGAGGAAAAAATATGCAACCTCGTGCGAGGAATATTAAAAAAAAACAGGGACCAGTAGTGACATTTATGTCATGAGGTCCTTTGTGTGAAAACACGGAAGACCACTACAATGACACATGGTGTCATTGGGTCTTCTTGTGTTGAGACATGTGGTTTTGACCAGAGCCGGGTTTGGGCGAGGGCCAATGCAACCTCATGCGAGGAACATATGCAACCTCATGCGAGGAAATTTAAAAAAAAAAAAAAAAAGACATTCATGTGTCATTAGGTCCCTTGTGTGAGAACACAGAGGATCACTACAGTGACACAGTTTGTCATTGGGTCTTCTAGTGTTGGGACATGTGGTCTTGACCAGAGCCGTGTTTGGGCGGGGACAATGCGACCTCATGCGAGGAAAAAAAAATATAACGGACTAGGTTGAACGGGGCGCGCCTCGCCAAAATGAGGCAAAACTTTAAAAAAAAAGTGTCAAAAAAGTTCGATTAATTCTCAGCTATGTAGAGTTCTTACTAGCAATTTCGTCTACACAGGAGCTGTCATGTTAATTATGTGTGCTAGAAAATGTGTGCATGTTCTAGATTATTTTTGTATGTTCTGACATTATAATTGCTTAGCGATTCATTTGGATATGGAGAAAAGGCAAGTAGCTTTAGTTTTTTTTTTAAAGTTACTATTCTGCGTGGGAACATTAGCTACCTACCTACATAATAATTTTCTGAGTTCATTATTAAGTTTATTTACTACTTAATAACTTTACTATTTAATTATTTTCACTTTTCCTTTAATTTCTTTGTTACCTATTTGTGTTTAATGTATCGAAGACAAGGTTTGTGTGCCTCTTTTAAAAACACCTAGGTTTTTTTGTGACATCATTTTTAGTCATTATGATCTCACTTCACGGAAATAGTAGGTTTACCTTCCTTAGTTCTTGTTTAACACAAAGGAGTATTTATGCTTAGTTGCGTACTTTAATTTCATTTTTGCTTTATTTTACGCCTATCAGATCATCCAAGAGAACGTCATCACTTGAGAGAGTTAACAACAGAGCAAACAGAATGAGAATGAGAAGGCAAGTCGAAACGATCACATAAAGGGAGGACCACCTCTTCAGAGATCGTCAGCGTCGTGCTACAAACAGGGAATCTGAGACCCCTGCAGAAAGAGAGGATAATTTATTTCAAGATAGAAAGCGCCATATTATCCAAAGAGATGCTCTGTCTTTGCCTAGGACATCGCCCCGCCTGCAGCGCGATCGGTTAGTTCACATAGACTTGAGGATTAAACCAGTGCTTCCTCCAAGCCCTAATGTAGTTCAGGTTGTCCAGCCTGCTGTAACTGTCTGGTTAAACAAAGAACGTTCTGCTCTACGTTATGACCCTCATATAAACCTGCAAGTTTAGGTCCTTGCAAAACATATGCAACATTTACTCGGCACTTAAATGGGAAAACAAGCCAAAAGGCATTTGTTGCCAATATGGTAAAGTTAAATTGGAAGAACTTCAAGCACCGCCGAAACCGCTGTTGTCGTTGTTGACTGGCCAACATCCTCTGTCCACAGAATTTTTAGGAAACATCCGCAGCTACAACAATGCGTTACAGATGACGTCTTTTGGAGCCATGGTAGTGTCTGAAACATGTTATATGCCGACATTCAAAGTTTAAGGGCAGATGAATCATTCGCTTGTTAGCATACTTCCCAATGAAAGAAATGACCCTAAATTTCTTCAAATTTATTTTATCGCTGATCATGTGTCTCAGGCTTCTACGCGTTGTGACAACTTTCAAAATATGAAATTGGAAATGATTTCTGTTTGGCAAGACATGTTACATCGCACCAATAATTACATTTTTTCATTTAAAACAGCCTTAAAGAATGTTTCATATAATGTCGAGGACTTCCGTCTAATTATCCATGCAGATATGTTTACGATGATAAGCATCGGAGCAGGTATAATGCCCCATGATAGAAAACTATTTACAGAGCGATACAATAGGAAGCAATCTGATCATTGTTACGGTAGTTTTATTGATGGCGTCTGCTAGAATTGGCAGATGCGCATGTTTAGGGTCAATGGAATTAATATAAATTGATCTTTATATGTTACGGAGTTTTGAACGCGAAATGCACGGTCAAGTCGTGACGTGTTAGCGTCGATATGGTCACGCTTGGTAACTAGGTTACCGTACCCCTTTTGTATTGACCGTCAAGCAGTGAGGACGGATTTTGTTACCCTTCCAGGGTTGTGCATGATGCTACTGCACATATATATATTTTAGTCAAGTACGGACACGGGTCAGTCCATTGTAATTGATGAAGAGATAAATGATTAAGTAGTTGATTCATTCTCGTCAAGACACATGCGCTCACTACCGGTTGTCTGAAACCCAGCAGCGCGAGTATATAGCCATGATGTTCGTTTGACAGTTTTTCAAGTACGACATGGACCCATAATAGGATGTTTGCAAGTATTCAATTTGTCATATATGCTTACCATGAACTATATTAATGATGTCGTCAAATATGTGTGTTCTTCCGTAATAAACGGTTTTCTCGTGGACTCTAACAAGGCGGACTTATTACGTTGATCATTGAGCGATTCACTTGTTAGTTATCCTTTTCACACATTCGCGTTTCAAATAATTACAGCACGATAATAATCAATGAATGAGAACCAGAACAATCCAGTCATGGACAGCGATTTTGAACATTATTTATTCATTCGATATTCCACTGTCTAAAGCAGCTTCCATGATACTTTGATCACAGACATGCTATGCTAACCGGATCGTCTGTATCAAAGAACTGGTAGGCCAGTTCTGGGATACGAAAATCTTCTCCTTCATCAGGTTAGATTTAGCGACAAATTTCTTCGCAACACGATTGTTTACGTTTACAATACGTTCACATGACTTTATGACACACTGCGCATGACTAGAGGTCAAATATACGTCATCACCCTTTTCGACCGAGTCAGTGACAACCGTTGGCAGCTTTACGAAAGTCAAATCTAATGTCCTGCTACAAGTATCGATGCAAGAAGAATATCAAGAGGAAACCCCGTCAAAACGATGAAGTTCAGCTCACTGTACCTGGTTGGCCGTTGATGCATACTGGCATTAACTGAAGAAGATCACTGGGCGCAAAAAGATAAGTGAATGTTGAAACCTTTGTCGGTTTGTCAAAATGAATTGTGGTCCACTTGATTTTATTCGGGCATGTTATCTGCAATTAATTGTTTTATGTTTCGTTTGTCATTGATTGTCTATTTGTTATTTATAGAAGCGGGCGGTTGGATTGGGAGTTTTTAGATCGACTAATACCTCTTTTCAGATGGTCAGTAGATCTAAAAAACCGTTCTAATAGGGATTCGTTGAGTAATTCCATTAGCGAAACATCTGCTGAGATCTACCAGCAGCATACTGTGTTTGCTTCTGAAGTTATTCGACTTTAGATGTTTTAGTTGTAAAGTAACGTTATATTCGTAGTAATTTTACTGTGTTGAGTTTTATTTTATTCATTTCGTAACTTGTTCGTAAACTATCTCGTTCATTCTAATCTGCCTGTCATTTATTTTATAATTGTAAAATATTTGTCAGTTATGAGTCATGTGACGTCATCATTTAATGTGTATGTGTTGTAACCTAGATTTAGTTTTTCTTCTTAACATTTACTTCCGATTTTTGCTTGTTTCAATATAATCATTTTTTCGTTTGCATTTGTCAGTTGTGATGTGCTAATGTCTTGTAACATTTTAGTTGACTAATTGTCTTGTATTTATTAACTTATAAATTGAGTATGTAATAATAATAGTGTAAATTAATTAGGTAATAATACAATATAAATATTTTAATTAATTTTCAAAAAGAAAATGGACTTGATTTTAATTGCAACAATTTGCAGTATTGGTCCAATTCACGATTGCTTATGCATTTTATGCATCATGACTAGGGCATGATAGCATTATATATGGATAAATACTTATAAAGTGAGGGTTTGTCTTGAATATAATAGGCATAGTGGATAATACTTGGTACATTAATCTTTTCATAATACTACGTTGGAAACTGGGCACACATAGGTAATTGATTGTAATATATTGTTGATTAATACATATAGTAGTTGAGTGGTTATATTGAGTAACCATACTTATTGAATATATATAAGTTGAGTGACTTGAAGAGTGAAATATATAGTTACCATGTATACCTTAGATTATTACATGGTTTATGGAGCTCAATGTGGTTTCGAGGGTGACAGTTTGAAAAATTTTGCTATGAGACTGTTTATTATAGAAGAATGGGAAGTAACAGGAAAAGCATATACTGAGGAAGAATTCGAAGCGGAGGTAAGGCATCTCGAGGAATTAGAAGAAATAAGGGAACAAAGTATGATGACATTAGAGGAGAAGAAAAAGAGACAGGATTTAAAAGAACGTCAGGCCAAATTAGAGAAGCTAGAGAAGAGGAGACAGGAATTAGAGAGGAGTTTACAGGAGTCAAAGAATAATCTGCATGCCAATGACTTTGAGAAGGTATCGGATAAATATATGGATTCGCAAAACAATTTAGTTGATAAAGAAAAGTATGTTGATGTGGAATTAGATAAGGTTGACACTGCTTTGAGGGCAGATTATATACAAGAAAAGAATGTTGAGAGTGAGTTAGAAAAGGTTGATACTGTTTTAAATGCAGATTGTTCACATACAGCTCAAATTCATGAGCTGAACTCTGAGGGTTCATTATTGAGATTAAATGGTAATACCCAAGAAGGGGTAATTCATGATGAGAAATTACTACATTGTGTAGAAGAGTTCAATTTACAGAATGTAAAGCATATTACTGACTTAAATAATTTCTCAAAGGAACAGGCGGGTGTTCAAAACAAAATAGCGATTAAAGACAATTTTATCGATGTTAGAAAAGCAGATAAAAAGATTGATGCTACGTTAAGAGAAGATGGTCATACAGACCAGGCCATTCAATGTGAGTTGATTCTCACCGGTGATATACAATTAGGTTCCATTTACTATGATGAGGAACAATATAAACAATTCTGTCTAAATAGGGGTATGAAGACAAAGATTGAAATAGGAAAAAGGGAAAATGCTAGTGTATCATTTGATGACAATAATATTTTGGATGTATGTCATTCACATAATGATAAAAGTTATGAATTTTATTTTACACAGGAAAAAAGTGGGATGACGACGTAACTTCAGTGAAACTGATGCTGAATGACCATATAGGTAAAGGGACATCTGTCACGCATGACTTGGCATTATTGCGTGCAGATAATTAGAAACTTCTGATTGATTCCCATAGAGGTAATGAAACACATAAGAAATTGTCTGATGAAGTGCAATCAGAAAATGAAGAAGAGAATACAGAATCCGGTATTAGTGTTAAATTATCAACCTCGAGTGATGATTGTTTCAATGATGACAGAGTGACTACATTAGAAGAGTTACTCTTGGATGAGAAAAATAGATACGCTGAATTGAAAAAGGAAACACAACAGCAAATTTATGAACTTGCAACTGCACTGAATACAGTTGATTCCTTACTAGCTAATGAGAAGCAGAGAACACTGAACTTAGATACGTTAAATAAGAAACAGAGGCGGGAGATTACATTTCTGACTTCTGAAAGTAATAAATTAAGAACTAGAGTTGACTGTCTACTGGACGTACTAGCAGGTAAAAAAATATTGATGAACAACAGAGGTGATAAACGTACTTTACGACATGACTCAAGTACGAGAACTGATACTACGGTATCAATACACCCAGTGGTGGTTAGAAAATCATTTCGAGGCAAATATACCTTCCCTCGACGGAATACTGCCAATTCAAGTAGCAAATCTTGGCGACATGTTCAAAATGAAATAGATCTTAAGAAAACTGGTGAGGTAGATAATATTGTAAATAATTCTACTACAAGGAGTAATAGTGCTGGAGTTGAGATGAACTTTGATAATAAAATTAATACGAATAAGTCTGTCAGCAAAGTTTACACTTTGTCGAGCAAACAGAGGTCCTCGACATGCTTCAAACCTACTGTTTTAAATGCTGATAGGTCTCATAATACATTCAATCTTTATGAGACATCATCTCATAAGGATACCATATCCAGGGGAATGAGCAGAGTGAATGGTTCTTATATCAATAAACCTACACATCTCTCATATTCACAGTTTCGGGACAATGAGACTACCTATATTGGAAAAGGTGCCTATTCTCGCACCGTGTTAGTGCGTAATCTGCCACAAGGTACAAATTGGCAGGCACTTGCTAATTTTTTTAATTACAAGGCGAACGTTAAGTTTGTTCGTATTCTGCCATCATTCAATGGTCAGAATAGTGAGGCTGTGGTTACATTTCGTAACAATAGAGCTGCTCGTATGGTCATCGAGCTTGATAATGGTGCATACTTTCATCACCATTCTCTAAAGTTGCAATTAGTACCTGATTCTGCGTCACGCAGATAACAGGTTGCAATAACACTGTTTATCTCATGTCTTTGATGACTCAGCATAGTCAGTCATTATTCCTTTTCTTTTTTATTCATCTATTCTTGAATAGGTTGATTAGTGTGAACTTTTCTTCTGTATAACATTTTAAAAATCTTGTCTACAATGACACTTTGTCTTTTTGTCTGTATGTTATTTTCGCGCATGCCTACGTTAGACAGTAATGTCATTGTTTGGTCTACTCATGTTCAGCCAATGCAGCATGAGCTATTGTCTTGTCTTCACTATTGCAAAAAGACAAACCAAATAAAATTACGTGGACAACAGACTGTGACAGAACATTTAATAACATTTTGACAATCTTCTCTAGGCCACCAATTTTACGGTTGCCAGATGTTCACACAAACCTTTTTCTTCGAACAGATGCCAGTAATTACGGTATCGGAGCTTGCCTACTTCAATATCACAACGATATACTTCATCCGACTATGTATATTTCAAGAAAACTGAAATCGCCTTAAATGAAATACTCCACTGTTGACAAGGAGTTGCTGGCAGTTGTTTGGGCAATCACAAGGTTGGAAAAATTCTTGTTGGGAGCGCCTTTTACCATTCAAACCGACCAGAAGGCGGTTGCTTCATTACGACGCTCTAACCACAAAAGCCCGAAACTTGCCAGGTTTTCGATTTTACTTCAGCCATATGACTTTGTCATCGAAGCTATACTCGGAAAAGAAAACATTCTCGCGGATGCACTTTCAAGACACGCAACGGAAGTCGAATAATTATTGTCTACAAGTTAAAAGATTAACGGCTAAACAAGAGCGATTTTGGAACTCTAACTGATTCCTGCGACAAAATTGATATGAACCACTTCTATATGGAAAAACATTTCAAATAATTCGAATTCAATCATTCAAGATATTCATTTTCCAAAAGAAAATTTGTGATAGCAAGAAACAAATTTCGATGGTCTTTTCTAACGTTTGGACTTTGGTTAGTGTCCAATCGTTCTCTAACTCATTACGATATGGTCTTGAATACGATATGAATCCAAGCTGAACATATAACGTTAGGTTACAGAAATTGACTAACTCAAAACGATCAAGTTTATATTCAATCAGGAACGAAGTTTAGTTGAACATTATTAAATTTCTAAGGAACTTTCCATAGATTCCCAAGGGACATAACGACGGATGGATCATCACATCCGACATTAAGTTTAATAGTTATTAAATTAATGAAGAGTATAATAAAATTGAAGTTTGATTAAAAATAATGAGAAAAAAAAAAGAAGAAAATATGTCAAAGAAAGAAATGATGAAAAAGAAAAAAAAATCACACAAGCAAATACTCTGAAAATTTTATGTATAAATGAGATAGCTTTTATAGGCATTTAGTTAAGATGTTCACATGAAATGTATTAATATGTTATTTTCTCTCATTATGTCATTAAGTTAATTATGTTATAATTACACGACACTAATAATTAATTGTAAACACACATAACTAAACTAATTTATATTTTATTTTTTTTCTCTTTCTTTACTTTAGCTGTCCTTACTTCTCATGTCTTTTATTATGACACTATCTATCAGGTTCTTTAATTAGATGTTAATTAATTAATACATTACATACTTACTATCATTGATTAGTTTAATTTTTATTAGTTAGAATAATTTTCTTTGCATAACACTTCATTACTCACTCACAACAGTCTTCAATAGTTCAATAGCTAATTATTAGCGACAGTTGACACCCCTTTGTATAATAATGTTATATGACTTATGTATTATCAACATGACCACGACACTGTTCTAGACAGAACATCGTAGGCCATATGTCGGGTTTTTATTAAATTTTTCATATAATTGAGTAAGGTAGTAAAAAAATATATCTAATAGATTTTTTTCCCACGGCGGGCAGGGAATTGTTACGGTAGTTTTATTGATGGCGTCTCCTAGAATTGGTAGATGCGCATGTTTAGGGTCAATGGAATTAATATAAATTGATCTTTATATGTTACGGAGTTTTGAACGCGAAATGCACGGTCAAGTCGTGACGTGTTAGCGTCGATATGGTCACGCTTGGTAACTAGGTTACCGTACCCCTTTTGTATTGACCGTCAAGCAGTGAGGACGGATTTTGTTACCCTTCCAGGGTTGTGCATGATGCTACTGCACATATATATATTTTAGTCAAGTACGGACACGGGTCAGTCCATTGTAATTGATGAAGAGATAAATGATTAAGTAGTTGATTCATTCTCGTCAAGACACATGCGCTCACTACCTGTTGTCTGAAACCCAGCAGAGCGAGTATAAAGCCATGATGTTCGTTTGACAGTTTTTCAAGTACGACATGGACCCGTAATAGGATGTTTGCAAGTATTCAATTTGTCATATATGCTTACCATGAACTATATTAATGATGTCGTCAAATATGTGTGTTCTTCCGTAATAAACTGTTTTCTCGTGGACTCTAACAAGGCGGACTTATTACGTTGATCATTGAGCGATTCACTTGTTAGTTATCCTTTTCACACATTCGCGTTTCAAATAATTACAGCACGATAATAATCAATGAATGAGAACCAGAACAATCCAGTCATGGACAGCGATTTTGAACATTATTTATTCATTCGATATTCCACTGTCTAAAGCAGCTTCCATGATACTTTGATCACAGACATGCTATGCTAACCGGATCGTCTGTATCAATCATCATAAGAAGTCCCCCCGTCCGACAAGTGTTTCAGCCCGATATACTCCTTTAAACTCTAAGGGGGGCGGGCCCACGGGTCATGACTCTTAAGCGTCTCAGCCTCCTGTTGTCTTGTATCGAAAATGAACCCATTATCACTTATGATAGCAACTTTAAATCCACCACTCCACTAGCCGTGGAGGCAATTGTCACTAATGAGGTAGCTTTTTTGAAGGCCAACAATTCGACGAAGAGACATAGTATTGCACGGACGTGTTAACTCTTTACACCGAGTATCGGAAACCCCGAGAACTTATGACGCTCTGCATTACCCATTAATGATGTGCCGTAGTGAAGAAGAGTATTACATTTCTATACCTCAAGTCAATCCACAGAGTGGAGAAAAACTTCCTAATAAGACAGTGCCGTGTATGAATTTCTATTCATGTCAAGGGGTTAATCACTTCTGTTTATCCAGACATTATAAACTTAGGAAGTAAATCTCCATCATGGTTTAAGGAACGCGATATTTTGGCACATAAAAATGATACTGTAACTAATATAAATAATGTTATATTACATCAGTTTGACGCTCCGTCCCGTACATACAAGTCCGTTGATTCCACCTTGGACGAACAAGTCTCCATATATTATTCATTCGAGTTTTTAAACTCTTTAAATCCTTCTGTGTTTCCGTGTCACGAACTACGTTTAAAAGTTGGTGCAACAATCATTTACTCTGCAACTTAGTCCACTTAAACTATGTAATGGCCCTAGACTCAAATACGATCTTTGAAGAACTACATTGCCGAGACCACCATTCTGACAGGTTATGGTAGCGGGGAGAAAGTCTGCATACCAAGAATCCTGATGATTCCCTCCGATCTGTCCTTTAATTTTAAGAGACTCAAATTCCCTATAAAAATCTATTTTTCAATGTCTATTAATAAAGCACAAGGTCAAACGCTTCACATGGCCGGCGTCGATATAAGCGATGAGTGCTTCTCACATGGCCAACTGTATGTGGAATTTTCCTGAGTTAGCACACCGGAGCACTTATACGTGTTGTCACCAAGTGACTGTACTTCCAATGTCGCCTACCAAGAATCCCTTTTTTATTTTTTTTTTGCGTTAGAAGCACACCTCAATGCAATAGCACAATTAAAACCACAATACTAGTTAAAACGGATTGCACCAAACTTGACTTGCACCCTGTCTGTCTGTTACCTCATAGTTCGAGAACGGCTGAATCGATTTTCATGCGGTTTTCTCCAACTTATTGGAAATTTCTCTGGGACAATTTAAGCTACTTATCACCATGGTGCTACATCAGGAGGCTGAGCAGGGAAATTGTCTCCACTCAATTCATTCTTATCTCCAGAGACAAAGAACGTAAAAACTATACCTTAGCTTACAAACTGTATAATTCATCAATTGTATCCATTTACTTATAAATTAACAAAAAACAATGCGTTGCTTTCTCTTATGCAAGTTTTCTAAACCAAGACTACTGACAAGGACAGTTTTAATAACACTCAGCTATGTAGAGTTGTTACTTAAATTTACAAATGCGCTGCCTTGTGTTATGCGAATTTTCTAGCAAACACACAACTAAGTCTCCAGACCTAAATGTCTTTTATACTTCGACATGCGTCCTAATATAACCGTCTAGGTTGAATTGACGCGCCTCGCCAAAACGAGGCAAAACGTAATTTTAAAGAAAAACCGGATTCCTCAACAGTTTCTAATTTTTAAATAAGCCAAGGGAATTGCGCACATGTGTTATATTTTATTCTGCAAATGGTTTTGTAGTTAGAAGTGTGAGAGGTTATATGCAACTTAAAATGCACTTCCCGTGTATCTCATTTTGTAAAATGTACATGATTTTGTAAATCGCAAAAGCAATGCAAATACAAGTTAACCAAAAAAAAAAAAAAAACCAAAAAATCATGTTTTCCTGTTTTGGGATTATTTTCCAACCTTCCCTTTCAAAGAAATCTCTTCCTAATTGACCTATTAAAGTCTTCCTTTAAAATTCTTTGACTGTTTCTTACACTTCTGGTTTCTCGCTACAAAATAAAAATAGGAGCGCAAAACATTTTTGAATGAAATAATTACTTTAATTTTCTCCTTCCTTTTTATGTTTAAGTATGTACGCGAAACTACACGTGAGTGATGTTATATGTAACGCATCCACTCACAGCATTATTTTATAGATGAAAGGGCATTAATAGTGTACGTGCATACATTTCAATACATAACAGCGTGTTTTTGGAGGTACGTATGTGCATTAATACACATGCATGTTTGTGCGTGTGTATATATATATATATATATATATATATATATATATATATATATATATATATATATATATATATATATATATACTGTTCAAAAAAAAGCAACGCAACATTATTGCAGTGGTAATGGACCCCAAATTTCAAACTTGTACCAAAATTTTATTTTACGGAATTAATGTTTCAATCTTGGCATGAAGAAACTGTCAGACTTTAACAATGAAATGATGTTCATTTGGTTTGGACTTTTATTCTTTGCGACTGAGGCCTCCGTTTCAGTAAAGTGTATGGCCTCCTCTGACCTCTATCAGAGAACGACATCTCCTTGACATGGATCCGATTAGCCGTTGGATCTGTTGTTGTGGAATGGCTGCCCACTCTTCCCGCAGTGCAAGAGACAAATTTCGGAGAATGGCTGGAGCCACATCTCGCTGACGGAGTCGCTGTCGAGTTCATCCCATAAGTGTTCTATGGGGTTCATGTCTGATGACATGGCTGGCCACGGAATGGTCTGGACGTTGTTGTCAGCGAGGAACTGGGTGGTGAGTTGTGCCACATGAGGTCGAGCGTTATCCTGCTGAAAAATCGACCGTTGTTTAGCCAGAAGTGGAAGGACGTGAGGACGAAGAATTTCAGCGACGTATCATTGGGCATTCAGGCGTCCTTCGATTTGCACCAGGTCACGTCTTCCCATGAAGTTGATCGCCCCCCACATCAGTACACCTCCACCATCATATGGAGGAGCCTCATCAACGCTGTTCTGGGCGTAGCGCTTATGGACTCTGCGTTAAACTCTTCTCCGTCTATCGTGTCGCTGGAGCACAAAAAAATGATTCATCACTAAACCAAACCCGTCTATAGTCATTCCCAACGGTCCATTGACGATGCCGGTTCGCCCACTGCAGTCGGTTCTGGCGATGCCGGTCCGTCAGAACAGCACCTCTGTAGGGTCTTCTAGCCCAAAGACCAGAGTCGTGCAGCCGGTTCCTGACCATTTGTTCTGAAATTCGACGAGCTGCTGGCATTGACTGGACTGTGGAGGACGCAGATACAAGTCGATTCCTGAGGTGACGCAGCCGTATGAAGCGGTCTTCGGCAGGAGTTGTGACTCTGGGTCTTCCACTGCGCGGCCCGTCTGCAACTGAGCCAGTTTCTTGAAATCGCCTCCAAAGGCGACTAATGGTGCTTCTAACCACATTAAATTGTCTGGCCACTACACTTTGTGACTGTCCAGTCTGTAAACGTCCAATGATGATGAGTCGTTGTTCTGTAGTGAGATGAGCCATACTTGCGCATTGAATTTTCAACTGAATTTATTCGAGGAGCGTCAATCTTTTATAGGCATTCAATAATATGGTCAGAGAGTTTTGTGTTCAGTACGTTTCACGGGATCCTCATGAACTTGTCACGAGTTATTGTCAAAAATGTTGTTTTGACCTTGACCTCTTTCATGACCTCACGAATCATGAGGTGAGTACAATTCAGGTAACCACGAGAAGTTAATGACCAGATGGACACAGTCGATAGTTTGACTGATGTCCAATCAGCGAATATCTTTTATAAAAGTAACAACAAAAAAGTTACGTTTCTTTTTTTTGAACTGCATATATATATATATATATATATATATATATATATATATATATATATATATATATATATATATATATATATATATATATATATATATATATATATATATATATATATATATATATATAATATATATATATATATATATATATATTATATATATATATATATATATATATATATATATATATATATATATATATATATATATATATTTACAAGGGGCTTGACATAAGTCTTAGTCCTGACCATGAAGGAATCACAGGAGGAAGATGAAACTTGGCACATTTAAAGTTCATCATATTTGCATTGAATGTTTGAAGTACGCGTCTGTTTCTTCAATGGGTTTTATCGCTACGGTGCACGGCGCAATGTACCCTATTGACCGGATCTGCTGCTCCAAAGATTTGAGAAAACAATGGGAAAGAAGGAGGCCAGAGCTATGATAAAATTTATGTTTCAGGGAAAAACACCTACAGAAATATACAGGGAAATGGAACCAGTGTTTCGTGATTCATGTCCTTCATTTACTTCGGTAAAAAACTGGTGTCAACAGTTTAAGTGCGGCCGCTCAAATGTTGCTGATCTGCCAAGATCTGGTAGACCAGCCTCAGAGTGCAACGATGAAAATGCAACAAGAGTGAAGAAAATCATTGACCAGGATCGAAAAATGACAATTGAGGAGATAGCTAGTAGAGTAAAACTGAATGAAAGAACAATTTATAGAATTTTACACAACAGACTGAACATGAGAAAAGTGTGTGCACGCTGGGTTCCGCGACTGTTGAAACGTGAACAGAAGCAAACGAGAGTAAATTGCTGTCAACAGTTGCTCAAAAAGTGTAAGTCAAAAAACTTTTTGGAGACCATGATGACAGTAGATGAGACTTGGGTACACCATTATGACCCCGAATCCAAAATTGCCAGCATGCAATGGAAAACCCCGGGCTCCCCCAACACATGTCAAGCCGAGAGCGCAGAAATCTGTAGGAAAAGGGATGCTGACTGTTTTTTGGGACGCCAAAGGTATCCTGTTGAAAGATTATCTGCCTTTTGGCAACACAGTTAATGGACAGTACTATGCAGATCTTCTCACCAAACTAAGAAAGGTTGTGACCAGGAAGCGAGGGATAATGCGCACTCAAAATCTTCCTTTGCTTCAAGACAACGCGCCCTCTCACAAAGCACGGCTTGTGCAGCTAGCAGCCAACGATTTGAATATTGAAATTCTTCCACACCCACCATATTCTCCAGATTTGGCTCCATCAGACTTTTTTCTATTCCCAAATCTTAAAAAACAGCTAAAAGGAAGTCATTTTGACAGCGATGAAGAAGTTATACTGGCATGTGATGACTGGTTTAGTTTGAAAAATAGGGTGCTTTACTCCCAAGGTCTTTTCAAGGTCAAACAGAGATGGCAGAGGTGTGTGAATTCAGACGGTTGCTATATTGAAAAGGAATAAACACTATTCAAAATTTCAGCTCTCTGTGACATGTCCTTCATGGTCAAGCCCAAGACTTATGTCAAGCCCCTTGTATATATATATATATATATATATATATATATATATATATATATATATATATATATATATATATATATATATATATATATATATATATATATATATATATATATATATATATATATATATATATATATATATATATATATATAATATATATATAAATATATATATATATATATATATATATTTATATATATTTATATATATATATATATATATATATATATATATATATATATATATATATATATATATATATATATATATATATATATATATATATATATATATATATATATATATATATATATATATATATATACAGTAGAACTCCATTTATCCGAACCCCAATTATCCGAACATCCAATTATCCGAACACTTTTTCCAGAAAAAAAAAAAATCAGTCTCCACCAGTCACGTTAGACTACAGTTCTGAATCTTTTGATGCGGCAAGCTTCAAATGTGTGCGAACAATTTGTAGACAATGAGATGGGCTAATGGACGGTCGCTTACGTACATGAAGTCAGTTAGATCATAAAGTCCGTTAATATCTGGTTTACCAATCCAGTGTACGTGTGAGTTCTAGGCAGAACACTGGCTAAACAGACAGTTCAACTTAAAATACTTGTGTCTGCTACTACAGCAGAATAATTTTGGTGTACACGTATTTCTCTGTGCGACCTGGCATCTTCCAGTAGGCCTAAAGCATATAAAAGGAACCGCAATGTTTTGTCAATTGAAACGAAAACAGAAATTATCAAGAGACTAGGAAAAGGTGAAACTGTGTCTTCATTTGCGAGGATTTTCAATGTTGAGAAAGCTACCGTCTCTGACATCAAAAGTAACAAGGATAAAATTATGAGTTTTGCATCGAAATTGGATAGTGAAAATGGGTCGAAGAAACATAAAACCATGAGAAATGCGAAAGATTTGAAATTGGAAGAGGCTTTGTATATATGGTTTGTGCAAAGAAGAAGCAAAGGGGAACCTATCTCTGGCTCTCTATTGTGTGAAAAGGCACTTCAGTTCAACAGTCAACTTGACGGTCCTCCTGACTTTAAGGCTAGCCAGGGATGGTTAAGAAACTTTAAATCTCGTCATGGCATACGAGAATTGGAGATTCAAGGGGAATCTTTATCTAGCGATGCAACTGCCGCTGAAAATTTTAAAGAAACATTCTTGGCTTTTTTGGAAGAAGAAGGTTATTTACTCGATGATGTGTATAATGCCGATGAGACTGGCTTATACTGGAAATCATTGCCTCAAAAATCACTTGCATCTCAGCGCGAAGCAGCTGCCCCTGGGTTTAAAAAGTGCAAAGAGAGAGTAACAATTTTGGTAGCCGCGAATGCCAGTGGAAGTCATCGTTTACCGGTGCTAATGATCGGCAAAGCCAAAAAAAACACGTTTAAAGAATGTGACATGTCTCCCATTGTGCTACAAAGCACAGAAGAGTGCTTGGATGAATAGTGAAATATTTCTTGATTGGTATACAAATCAGTTCATCCCAAATGTGAAGAGGTTGAAAGAACAAGAAAAGAAAACTGGAAAAGTAATTCTTCTACTGGACAATGCACCATCTCATCCAGAGACGGATACATTGAATGCAGTTGATGCAAATTTTAAAGTAATTTTTCTGCTTCCCAATGTAACAGCACTGATTCAACCAATGGATCAGGGTGTTATAGCAAAGCTTAAAAAGATGTACAAGAAGGAAGTCCTGCGTCGTTTATTGTTGGCTGAAGATGAAGAAAGTGTGGTGGCGTTTTCAAAAAAAGCTTAATCTCAAAGACTGCTGCTATATGTAAGCTGATGCTTGGACCACCCTGTCACAAGATAATCTCAACAAGGCTTGGAATAGATTGCTTGGGAAAAAAGGAGGAAATGAAACTACTGCAGTGGACACAAATGATGATTGTATAAATGAAGTTGTGGAACTGTTTCAAGCAATGCCCGGATTTTCGGACTGTGACAAAGATGATGCACACATGTGGCTAGAAGATGATAATGATTCTGGTTTTCAGTTTTTGAATGACGAAGAAATTTTGTCTTTTGTGCAAGAAGAAAACCAAATACATGTAGTGACCGATGATGAAGACTCCTCAGAAGTACATGATGTACTTGTAGATTATGAAGAAAACCCAAAACGTCGACCAAGTCCTGAAGAGGCCTTTATAGCACTAGAAACAGCGATGGCTTGGTACGAGCAAGAAGATGACAGCTGTCCTACACAGCTTCTGCTGTTGAAGAGAATGCGGGACTTAGCAGCCAAAAGCAGACTATCCAGTTTGGCGCAAAAGAGGATTCCTCATTATTTTAAATAGTGGGCTACATCTGTGCAAGTACATGTATACGTAAGTTGCGCCTGGTTTTGAATCGTTTGTAATGTTATTTTGAAAACATTTCTCTTTCTTAACAAAAATAATTAATACAAGTAGTACATGCACTGCAGTGTAATGAAAGATTTTGGTGATACAGTGATCTAATACAGTGTGGGTATTATTATTACAGTACAAGTAAATATGTTTTATAGTGTATTTTCCTTGTGACTGTTAATTATTTTTAGAAATATGTGTACATGTACTCGATACATCATGTAATCCAATTATCCGAACATTTGATTATCCGAACGATGCTCGGTCCCATGGGGTTCGGATAAATGGAGTTCTACTGTATATATATATATATATATATATATATATATATATATATATATATATATATATATATATGTAAAGATACATCTACTTTTTCTCTTCTTTATTCCTATTTGTAAATGATTTGACTTTTTACGATTTAAAAAAGAAATCTCATCCTTGAAATAAACCAATTAAAAAAGTACACTGGTGGTTGTGGTAGCGGGCAGAAAGTCTGCATACCAAGAATCCTGATGATTGGCCTGCGTCGGAACACTTACACGCCAAGTGACTGTAATACCAGTATCGTCTACAAAGAAGCCCTTACTTCATTTTTTTCCCTTAGAAGCACACCTCAATGCAACAGTATATTAAAACCAAAAAAGTTAAACCTTTCTAAAACGATTCGCACCAAACCCAACTTGCACTCATTCTCACATGGACCCTGGCTGGGCCGTGTATGACCGCTAGTCTTAGTATACATGTTCAAGAACCACATTTTTTTACAGTTTATTTTAGGGAGTACATTTGAGACATGTCTACTGTTACTGATTTTACATTAAATAATTTAGTAAAAATAATAACATTCAGTGTACTTAATTGAATTGGTCAGTGATTTTAAACATGCATGCAATGTACACAGCACTGAGTGTAGAAACATTTTAAGAACTAAAAAAACATGTTGTACTTACCTTACTTATTTAGTCGTTCCCCTTCTACCGTGAGGTGTAGAGGTGTTGTACTTACCAGTGTGTATAATTCAATATGGAAAACTGTTTTAGGAGTTAACCACTTTCATTTTAAAGTAAGTTTAGTTTTACTTACACACACAAACACGCACACACACACACACACACTCATATATATATATATATATATATATATATATATATATATATATATATATATATATATATATATATATATATATATATATATATATATCTTCTTCTTCCGTCCTTAGCCACTGACCGTCAAAGCAGTCAGTGGCCATTACGCCTAGTGGCATCTTAGGGCAACAGCAGATAGGTTTTCTTTGCCATTGTTTCCCATCACGCCTAGTGGCGTCTTTAGGGCAACGGCAAATCAACCCATTTGCTGTTGTTTCCGTAATCGAAGTGACTGGCAAACGGGTGATCAGCCCGTTGTGATATATATATATATATAATATATATATATATATATATATATATATATATATATATATATATATATATATATATATATATTATATATTATATATATATATATATATATATATATATATATATATATATATATATATATATAATCAGTTTTACAAATACACGGTTCACAGGAAACAATGGAGGTGTCGGGTTTTATCCTTCTTCAAGCTCAGTTACAAATAGGCAATAAGGACAACACATATAGATTTTAGACTAAAATACGTAATATATATTAACACAGATAAAGAGCAATAATAAAGCAAAGAAAGTACAAAACCAAAAAGAATGAATAATTACAAGAAATTCAACAATCAAAAATCAACGAAAATTAAAAGATGAAAAAGGAATTAAAAAACAAGAAGTCTTGCTTTATTTCTCCTCTGACAGAATCGAGCAGTTAATGAACAATGGTCACAATGGCGCCAACAGCGATGAATAAAAATGACGTCATAGAAATGCGGAAGTAGAAACTCAAAACCATATACAAGAAAGATAGTGAAAAAAGCGACGGATGAAATAAAAAAAGTCTGAAATACAGGAAAGCCAATAAACAACGGAGTCAAGCAAAATTATGTTGAACGTTAAGACCGTTAGGAGAAAGACAACCCATTTCGAAATTAAGACGATTCTCTAGAGAAAATCGATTACTGTCGTCGAGGAAGCAACAGCGTAACCCAGTATACTGGAAGTCAAACGAACCGAAATGGTCTGCTCTATTGAAATGAACAGCCACATGTTTCTGTTCTCTGTGATAATATCATATAAGTGCTCGCGGAATCTATCTGCCACACGTCTGCCAGTTTCACCAATATAGGTAATATTGCATCTTTTACAGATAATGGCATAACGAAGATTCCTAGATTCACACGTAAAAGACTCCCTAATAATAAAATTGCCCTTCGGAAATGAAACAGGTCGGAGTCTGGAGCAAACGTACGACATCTTGGGCGGTGGCAGGCATGTGTGCCAAAATATGGAGGGCTAGTATTCGTTGTGGAGTAAACAGATTCTCTGGCGGAAATACTGGTTCTCGTCCGTAGAGTAGATAAAAAGGTGAGAAACCGGTTGTATCATTGCTATTAACACTGATGGCTTCTATCGCCTGGTTAATGTATATATCCCAATATTCATGATTTCCGTCGATGTATTTGGAGAGAATATCATGGAGTGAACCGTGCATCCTTTCACTCTGGCCATTTGATTGACGGTGGTAGAATGATGTGGTTGTGTGTTGGATGTTCATGCGCTTAAGTGCTGACTGGAACAGCTCTACTACAAATTGCTTTCCGTTGTCCGTTATGATGCGACGTGAGCATCAATGACGTGGAATAAATTCCTGCAAAAGGAAATCTGTAACCAACGCAGATGTAGCATCCTTGAGTGGGAGACTTTCTGGCCATACAGTATACTGGTCTACTAGATGTAAGAGGTACTTGTTCCCTGCTAACGTGAGGGGGTATGGTCCTGACAGGTCAATACTGACTGTTTCCATGTGAAAATGTGAAGGTGTCATTTCTTGTAACGATACTCGAAGTCCTTTCATATTTCTTATCTTGCAAGTCCTACATGTGGCAACGAATTCAATCACGTCTTTGCAAAATGTTTTCCAGTAATAATGTTTTCTGATCACTTCAATCGTTTTGTCACGTCCCGTGTGTCAATTTTCATCAAGAAACTGTTCCAATATCTTTGGTATCAAATGCCTTGGGATGCTTTTCTGTAATTTAACATCGAGTCTGTTGTCGATGTGGTATAATACATTGTCTTCTGGAAGTATAATAAAATCTTTATATCTGGTCAGATTTGTGTGTATTTGGGTGAACAACTTCATCAACTCGTCATCTGTTAACTGTTCTTGTTTCATGTCCAGACTCGTTTCATCAGTGTCGGAAACATCATTGAAGTTTGAATGCGTGTCATATGTTTCTTCAAACTGATAAGATTCACTTCGGCATTTTCATCGATGTCAGAAGATAAATAATGATTGTTCGTGCTTGCTTGATCTACTTTGTTGTCATACAGGTATATTATTCGCTATAAAAGATCAGCACAAGTGTTCAGTTTTCCTGCTATGTAT
This sequence comes from Oreohelix idahoensis, assembly GCA_024509875.1. Lineage (NCBI taxonomy): Eukaryota > Metazoa > Mollusca > Gastropoda > Stylommatophora > Oreohelicidae > Oreohelix > Oreohelix idahoensis. The sequence continues at coordinate 123,291 of JAMPIV010003032.1, forward strand.
TCAATCTGAAAATCATAACTCTGAAGGTTCAATGCCCAGGTCTGTAATTTTCTGGGTTGTTCGGCTGTTTTGGAAAACCAGTTCAGTAATGGCTGGTGATCAGTGAGAATAATAAATGTTGTACCTCGCAAGTAGAATTCTAGATTTGGATTTATTTATTCATTCATAATCCTGCACTCCTAAAGGAGCATAGGTCTTCAACAAACACATGCCATGTCCTCCTGTCACGTGCCATCATCTCAAGTTATTTCCACGTTTTCCTCATCATTTTCACCTCTGTTTAAAGCTCTCTTCTCCATGTGCATCTTGGTCTACCTCTACCTCTCTTGCCCTGGGGGTTCCAGAACAAGGACTGCATTGTAATGCTATCAACAGGTTTCCTCAGTGTGTGTCCTATCCATCGCCATCGTCTTCTTCTCATCTCTTGTTAAACTGGCGCTATGTATAGTTCTTGTCCTAAGTTCCACATTGGTAACCTTGTCATATCATTGTAATCCCTATATTCTACGCAAGCACCCAGTTATGAAAGTCTGTAGCTTTTTGGTTGTTGTCTTTGTTGTTCTCCATGTCTCAGAGCCATACAATAGGACTGACCACATTTTTCAGAAAAGCTTTTGCGGCTGACATAAAGAAACGATATCAATTTGCCAAAAGACAGGAAAAGACATTGACTGATGAAATAGACCAGAAATTAAACACCATTTCAACAATATATAAGGAAAGCAGCAACTGATGCTTGGATTCCAGGAAAGGAAGAAGCAAGACTTGTTAACACCAGAAACATTAAGCACCATAACACTGAGAAAGGAAATGAAAAGAAAGAAAACAAGCGAAGTCCCCCAGGTTAAAGCAACTATATAGCGAACAGTACAGTCAGCTGGACAAGGAAGTTAAACGCCAAACCCGAGCCAACAAAAGGAATTTCCTAGACGATCTTGCAAGACAGGCAGAAGAGGCAGCACTGAAAAATGAACAAAGAGCAATATATAAAATAACTAAATTCATCAGCGGAAAAGGAGGTGCAAACAATATTACATTAGTAAGAGATAGACAGGGAAATCTCATCACAACAGCAGAGTGACAGGAAACAAGATGGGCAGAGCACTTCAGAGAAACTCTGAACAAGGAACCACCAGAGACACAATTGAATGTTCCTGAGACTGAAAACGATCTAGATGTAAGTACAGACATTCCACGAAAAGAAGACATCATCACAGCAATCAAAGGGTTAAAGAACGGAAAAGCTATTTAAGACAGACCCTTAGCTAGCAGCAGAACTATTAGAACCACTATTTGCACAAGTCTGGAAAACGGGGACAACACCATCAGAGCGGAACAAATGAATAATTGTCAAATTGAACAAGAAAGGAGATCTTGCAGACTGCAATAATTGGAGAGGAATCAATCTTCTCTCGGTTCTCAGCAAAAAAAAAAAAAAAACAGGCAGGATAATTATACAGAGAATTTCAAAAGCAGTAGACCACAAACTGAGGACAGAACAAGCAGGATTTAGAAAGAACAGAAGATGTGTAGATCATATATTCACTCTCAGGAACATTATAGAGCAGTGCTCAGAATGGCAAAGACAGCTGTACATTAATTTCGTTGATTTTGAAAAGGCTTTTGACAGCATACATAGGGACAGTTTATGGAAAATACTGAGGGCTTATGGAATTCCAAGCTGCATAGTGTCAATTATAAAATACCTCTATGCCAACTTTACGTGTAGTGTTGGGCAGAGCAACCTAACCTTTGAGGTGAAGACAGGAGTACGACAGGGATGCCCCTTATCAACCACTCTATTTTTAACAGTCATAGACTGGGTGATGCGCCAGACAACAGAGTGCAGTCCAAGAGGAATAAGATGGACTACATTTTCTACATTGGAAGATCTGGAATATGCAGATGAATCTGCACTACTAGCACATACACATCAACACATCCAGGAAAAAACGGATAGACTTAATAAGTTTAGCCAGCAGGTGGGCTTGAACATCAATTTAAAGAAGTCAGAGGTCATGACGCTCAATGTCAGCAACCCTGAACCTATATCCAGTATAGAATCAGTAAGGAATCGGCAACTGCTACCGACAGACGCCTTCACATACCTAAGATGCAAAGTAACACCAGACGGCGGGGCAGGCAAAGACATCAACATCAGAATGAATAAAGCAAGAACTGCCTTTTTATAGCCTAAACAACATCTGGAAGTCCTCTCATGCCAGCACAAGCACAAAATTAAGATTATATCAGAGCTGTGTGCTTTCTGTGCTTCTCTGTGGTGCGGAATGCTGGAGAGTTACAGAGAAGGAAATGTAGAAATTATCCTCTTTTCACACAACATGCCTAAGAAAAATTCACCGAATCTTTTGGCCAAATACCATTACCAACCAAAATCTGCTTACTCGGAGCAAGCAAGAGGACATGCACACCACCATAGCTGGCAGACGCTGGAGCTGGGTTGTCCATGTCCTCAGAAGTGACCCCGATGCCATCGCAAGAACAGCTATGCTTTGGAAACCTGAAGGAAAACGAAAGAGAGGCCGACCAAAAACAACCTGGTGGAAGAATGTGGAGGCTGAGAGAGATGCAAAGAATGAACCAGAGTTTGGGCACTGTACGAAGGATGGCCACCTACCGAGCAAAGTGGAATCAATTTGTTGTTGCCGTATAAGACGCCTCTAGGCGTGATGACCACTGACTGCTTTGACGGTCGGCGGCTAAGGATCAAAGAAAGAAGACATTTGTGTTGAAGATTCTTATTTTCGTGTTGGATCCAATTTCTCTTGATCTCCATATATTTCCCAATGCAATAAATGCTCCTCTCGGCTGTTGTATTCTTAATTTAATATCACTGTTCAACCCTGTTTTCATTAACAGCATTTATTCTCATTATTTTATTCTTGTGTATTTTCAGACCCAATTGCTGTGATCTCTCGTCGAGTGTTTTCAATCTGTCCTGCATTACGGTTATGGGACAGAAAAGCTAAGTCAGCAGCAAAATCCAGATCATCTAACTGCTTAGTCAGAGTCAGAGTCCACTAGATTTCATTTCTGTTGTGTGTTGTCGATGTTCTCATAACCCAGTCTATTGCTAGTAAGAAAATAAATGGAGACAATAGGCATCCCTGTCATACTCCTGTTCTTATCCCAAACGGTTCTGTAAGCTGTACTTCGTGAAGAACTCTGCATGTCATGTCTTTATATGTTTTCTTTATTAAATTAATGATCTTCAAGGGAACTTCATAATGCCTCATCAATTTCCAAAGTGATTCTCTGTCTACACTGTCAAAGGCCTTTTCGTCGTCCACAAATCCGATGTATAGTGATGAATTCCATTCCATACTTTGTTCAACTATTATTCTCAAAGTAGCTATCTGGTCTGTACAGGATCTGTTTTGTCGAAAACCTGCTTGTTCATCTCTCAGTTTCTTGTCTATGGACTCTTTTAATCTCTCAAGGATAATCCTGTTTAATAATTTTCCTGGCACTGACAGTAACATTATTCTTCTATAATGTGTGCACTCTTGTAAATTTCCCTTCTTAGGCAACTTAACCAGATATCCTTCCTTCCATTCTGCTGGTATCTCTTCCTTTTCCCAGACTTTACCAAGTAATTTATATAACATCTCTGTAGCCGTGTCGATATCTGCTTTGATGGCCTCTGCTGGTATGCCATCAGGTACAGACGCTTTACCATCTCTTAGAAGCTTTATGGCTTTCTTTATTTCTTCCTTCGTTGGTCTTTCACCGTTAACTTGAAGCTCTTCTTCTGCTGGCTGGATGTCTGAGGGGTTTTGTGGAGCTGGTCTATTGAGAAGGTCCTCAAAATATTCTGTCCACCTCTTCATTTGCTCTTGTATATTGCTGAGCAGCTTTCCATTCTTGTCTTTTATGAGGCAGCTTGTTTGCTTGTATTTCCCTGTTAGCTTCTTTGTGCTGTTATACAGTTCTCTCATATTTCCTTTGGCTGCAGCTTCTTCTGCCTCTCTTGCCAACTCCTCAATTTACTTCTTCTTGTCTCTTGTGATACTTCTTTTTACATCTTTGTTTGCTTCTGTGTACACCTCTTGAGCCTTGGCTTTGGAACTTCTGGTTTTGCATGTGTTTAAATCTGCATTCTTGTTTTTCTGTCTTTTATCTTATTGATAGTTTCTGTTGTTAACCATGGTTGTTTTGTCGTTCCATTTTTCGCAGTATTTCTTCACATGTCTCATTCCATACAGTTTTGATTTACTGCCAATAGTCTTGGAATATGTTAGATATTGTGACCGCAAATTTGTCTCTTGTGTCTTGATTTCTTAGATGTCCTACATTAAATTGTTGTCTTTTTAAATTTGCATATTTACACATCTCTTGAGTTTCATTTTTACTTTGGCTATCAGAAGGTGGTGCTCTGATGCCACATCTGCTCCTCTATATACCTTTACATCCTGCAATGATGATCTAAGCTTCTTGTTTATACATATATGATCAATCTGAAGGGGTATGGTGGTCAGCGCATTCTTGAGATAATCAAAATCCTGTTGGCATTTTTCGTTCCAACGAAATCTAGCGTATTTCTTCTTGAGGCTGATGAGAGGTTCGGCTGCTCTTGAAATATTCTCAATATGTTTTATGAAGTATGAGCAACAACCAATAAATCCTCGTACCTGGCAAACACTTGTAGGTCGAGGGAATCGCACTGATCGCTGCTACTTTGTCCTCATCCAGGCGTATCCTTAGTTTGTTGATGATAAAGCCTAGGTACTTTGTTTCTTGCTTCAAAAAGTCGCATTTACTCAATTTAAGTTTGATATGATGTTGTGGCAATCGGTTAAAGACTATGTCTACATGCAAGTAGTGGTCTTTGATGGAGCCAGGTGTATGAACAAGGATATCATTTTTACGCACAGAATTTTTTCCAAAGACATTGTATAATTATTTTCGAAAGACATTGTAGAATTTTTTCTAAAGACATTGTATAATTAACTTGCCTGAATTGTACACTTTAATGTTTCCACGGTCTAAGCTAGATAACTCTTGTTTGACTGTGATTACATTTTACAATGATGGTTACCTTCTCTTGTGACGGGACGCGTCGGTCCATTTTTTGAACGATGTGTTGGTCATTCTCCTTATATGGTAGTATCGGTCAACTGTTTCTTAGAATGATTGAAACCAGTGTTGAGGATTCTTTTGCTGTCCATATAAGGCGCGATTTCTTACAAAATCTTTCTGGAATGTCTTCAACCATCGTCTCGTTCTCATTCTTACTCAGGTGTATGCGTTCTGCGCATGTCCGTGACGTTAGGGGTTTGAGAAGCCTTCCCGTCAATAAGTCTATGAAAGTTGTGAAGCAGAGAAGACGCTTCTCGCGTCTGTGATTTTTTTGATAGGGAATTAGGAGTCCTATTGTGAGTTAGTTTAGCTTACAAGGTCCTTCCCTTGATGATTCAAAACGCCTGGAGGCGTGTGTTTTTGTGGTGTTGATTTCGAAGCAAGGTAATACCTCATTTATGTTTCAAATCTGTAATCTAACTTTATGTTGACAATGGTCAATCTCTGCTCACTCACGTATTACAGAAATAGAGGTTCTTCTACTAGAAGTCACACCCCGGGTATCTTCATACCTGAGATTTATATGTACACGGGATATACTAAGCCCGAAGGACAGTTCTATGTTCTATGAACTTCGCTATACCAGCGATTGCACCTACGTCGAGGTTAGACTTAGGAATGCTTGTAAAGGTCAGCTTGACCTGTACTCCTGAAATGCCATTCTCGTGCGAACAGTAATAGACTTATTCTGTACATCTGATCTTCCAGCATCAGAAAGGAGTATTGATATTTATGAATATCTATGAGATGAAGCTGAGGCTATCGTCAGCTAGGATTACCTGTATCAACTTAGAGAATGTATAAAGATCCATGAAGAAGCTTTAGAATGCTGAATAATATGAACTGTCATGTCCATGACTTTTGTGAATTGGATGTATCATTACCTGTCATTGTGGCGTCCAAATAAATGATGGAAACGTCACCAGCAGTTATAACATTCTATGACTTATACATGTCATAACTCTCGTATTGTGGAACTGTGAATCTACGTCAAATCTACACACATAGCAACCTACTTCAAACCAGACAAGACACCATCACCACAGCCTATATCTATATATCCTGGTGTCTATAGGGGTGGTGTTTACTTGGCTACAAAATTAACGACTTGGACCTATGCCTGTAAATGTTCATAGTGACCAGATTGTGGCTTATCATCATTAGTGGTCAGTAGTCAGCATAAAACCACCCTTAACAATCATCTTTGGAGGCAAGCACAAAAGACTGCATTCCTTTGAGATCTTCGTCCATAAGGGACATATAAGTTGCTGGGCTGCCCTTTAACCGGAAGTGCTTGACGTTCCATGAATAGCTTCCAGTGTGTGTACAAAAGGTTGACTTCTGCTTGGAATCTGAAGCCATAGAAATACAACAGAAACCTGAGCGAGCATCAAGTGTTGCGAACCATTGCGAGTGACCGAGAGTAGCGAGAAAAGCATCAATGCAGGGAAGCGGGAATGTTGTAGTTTTAGTGATCTTGTTAAGGGTTCTGTAGTCACAACACAATCTATGGGAGCCATCTTTCTTGTAAACTATAAAGACAGGTGATGATCATTGGGATCGAGACCATTCAATAAACCCTACTGCGATCATTTCGTTAATGGCCTTTTCCACTTTTTCTCTGATCTGCAAGGGCGTATGATACGGTTTGAGATATATAGGCGTATCAGATATAGTCGGTATCTCCATTGTAACTGGTTCTGTCATATCTTACTCCATGTCTGATAGTGCGAATAAGTCTTTGTGCTTCTTTTACGAACTGTTGTAACCTCGATACAGTGGTTCTGTGGCATGTAGTTGTTTTAGCTTTTGCGTTAGCCGCGCTGTGTTTGCTTCCGGAAACTTGTGATTGCCATATGGCGAGTAACTAGACCTTGTAGTCACCATATTAATCTCCTTGTTTCCTCTGAAGTAACTGGGATACCTTCTTGTAAACCGTGGTAGAAAGCTTGGAACTGAGGGTGTTATATGACGTCGTTTGGACTGGTTAACACCATTTCTGTAGACTGACTGTCGGTGTGCGGCTCTGATTAGTGCCTGGTCTATTGTGTCCACATAGAAAACATCTGGATCACGGTCATGCATACTCTGATATATGGAGGGTTTTCGTGGAAAATATGACCCATGTCTAGTCAAGAGCGAACTGTCATGTGTCTTAGATGAACCGAGGTATGGAGTGGGGTAATGTGTGGAGTATGGCGCGGAGGTTTAGAATGATTTGGGGTGTGATGTCTCTGTAGCATAGTTTCACCAATACATCGTGAGGGGGAAGAGTCAAGCGTGTTAGTTTGTACCTGTGGGATGATGGTGCGTCGGGATATAGTCGGGCTCTTTCCTGAAGTTTTGGCAATCATAACTGGAAAATATCTCCTTGTGGTAACTGTGACTATTCCTTCAGTAACTGAGATATGAGGTTCATCATTCATGTCTTTGTTGTACAACTCCTCAACGTGAATAGTCGGGTCTATTCTTACATATGGTGAACTTTTAATTCTGCCTTTTACAAGGGTTATGAAATTTGGTTGCAGTGTAACGGGAGATGTAACTCTTACTAAGGACGCAATATGTATGTCCTCCTGTAGAGGTATTACTCATTGTTGATCCTAGGCTAGTTAAAAAATATCGCCCAAGTGTGAAATTCCTGGACATATCTCGCATGATGATGAATGGGTGAGTAATCGTCTGTTTTCCCAACTGCAGGGCGATATATGCAGTGCCAATGGATATTAGGGTTTGTCCAGTGACAGATGACATGTGCGTTTTAGACTTGGAGAACCTTACTAAATGTTTAATTTGATGATATAGCCTTTCGAGAATCAAACTGACAGTAGCTTCTGAGTCCACAAGTGCGCTAAAAGGTCGGTGTTTGATGTATACAAGGCAGGAACTTGGATCGGACACAAAGTTAACTTCGTGGGAATGGTTGTTTCGGGTGTTATCATTAGGAGAAATGCTATTCTGTTTATGAGACTGAAAATCTGTACCACTTTGTGCAGTCTACTTCATTAAGCGGTATGTTTGTTTCCATGACGACCATATCTATTAGATCGTGAAAAATGTACTGCCCTTTTCTGTGGTTGTGCACTTTGGATTGAATTTACGCCATAAAGTCCACGAGAGTCAGTGGTGTGTTGACTGAATCTAAGTACATTTTCTGGCGAAATGTCCTGGATTCTCGCAACGATAACCAATGATCTGTTTATTCCAATTAGAATAAAGCATACTGACATATAGTTATCAGTTATATTATGACTAGCAGCAAGTCTTATCTCAATAGAAGATAATCTCTATTCACACTTTTACACGACTGGTGCTGATACTTCTCTCTGCTAAGTACTTCTTGAACACTGTAAGGCTGGACGCTCACTCTAACTCTCTTACCAGAAATGTTGTGGTTTTGAAAAGGTGATGGGTGGAGAGCGGGCACTTATCGGCTGACCATTTATTGCATCTTCTTGTTCCATCGTGGTCTACCCTGTTCAACCTGAAAATTAGTTATAATTGGGGTATTTAGTGTCATTTTATTTACTAGTTTTGTATTACATTTTAAAAACTATTGTCTTTTGCAGTTGCTGGTTTTAATTTATATTAGTATTTGTCATTTTATTTTCAGTTTTGTATTGGTTATTGATAACTATTGTCTTTTGCACTTGGTTTTGATTTGTATTGGTAATCGTTGTTTTTTGAGTTGATTTTTTATTAACCTCGTCATCTTTCCTTGTCTTATGAGTAGTTGAAACGTTTGGTAATTTAAAAAAAATGATTTGTTAATTTTTGTTGCTTAATTTCTATTTGGTTGAATGTCTTTTCTGAAGTATCATTTTTGTTATTGTTGTTAATATTGTCACTGTTACTAACTTGATATGTTTTTCTTTGTTTTAAATATATCGCATAAGTATTGATTGGGCTTCACATGTGGCATCTATACTTAAAACCGTATCCCCTATCACGTCTATATTGTTTTTTCTATAGTAAGTTTTTAATTCAAGCCTTTGTTGTTGGTACTTTTTACCGTGGATCAGGTAGTGATCTATGTCATTTTCTTCCTAACATGCTTGGCAGTTTGGTTCCTCTATCATAAAGTACGCTGCACCAAGACAGAGATATCACAGCTTTTTGTTCAATGGTACCTTCAATTCTTTTCTCTGACCCGGCATATCCTTGTTGGTTCTTTTAGAAGTGTGAATGCATGTCTACCTTTACTACTGTCCTTCCATTCCTCGTTTATGGTTAGCTTCACTTGGCTCTTAATCTCCGATATATCAAGTCATGCACTTATATTGTTTTTATTTATTCTTCCTCTGTTTCCTAGTGAAGTATTAATTGCTAGAATTTCTTCCTTTATGTTTGGCCAGCTGCACTTACCTCGGTGTTCTAGTGCTTGTAGTGATGACAGTGAGTTTGTAAAAATCGTTACTGCTTCTGGCGAATTATCTTCGATTATTTCTAAACTTTGTTAAAATTGCTACCATCACAGCAGTAAAAATCGAAGCCCCTCCAGTTACGCTGTAAATATTCTTAATTCCCCACTGTGGTATAACTACTTCTGCACTTAGTTGTCCACTGTCACCCTTGGATCCATCAGTGTTAACTGCCAGACTTTGTTTTGTTAGTTGATTTATGAACTGTCTACTTATCATTTAGGCTTCCCTTTCTTCTATGTTCTGCTTAGTCTTGTCAGTAACTGTGTAGTCTATAATTGGTGCTTTTAGTTCCCAGGGTGAAATTGTGCTTCTATATTTATTATTATTATTGATTGTGTTTGATAGTTCTTTTAAATGTTTTAGATCTTCTATAGTTCTTAACCCAGTTGGATATCTTTCTTTTTTCAAGGGAACTTCCCATATACTTGGTTGGTTTTTTGACAAATGCGTTATGTGCTGGACGGGTCACTTTTTGTGCTACTTTGCTTCAATAATTTTGACTTAGTTCTTTCCGTTTTAGATCAAGGGTCGGAATGCCGAGCGCTACTTCTAGCGCTTCTACTGATGTTGATTTAAATGCGCCTAAAATGGTTCTCATGGCAGCATTTTGAATTCTGTCCAGTTTTTCTTTGATATAAATTGAAGCTGAGTCGTAGACTGTGCTAGCATAGTCTAGTTTCCTCCCTGATGAATGACTTGTAGAACATAAGCATTACTGTGTTGCTGCCCCCCACCCATTACCTTTTATTACCCTTAACATATTTAGGAGTCCCCTACAGCTTTCTACTAAATTATCTAAATGTTTATTCCAATTTAGTTGTTGGGGAGGTGCCTATTTTCTGTCCTTTAATGGTTATATTGATTTTTTTTAAAAATCACTTGCTGAATATCAGACCAACTGTTTGTTTATTTTAATTTGGAAGCCCCAAGTGTTCATCTATTCCGAAACTTTGTCTATTTGATTTTGCAATTTGTTCTATACATGGTTTAGGTTTTTTCCAGACCGCCAAATGGTACAGTCATCTGCAAATTGCGATAGTGCAATCTTAATATCTTTAAACTCATCTGCTAGATCATTTACAAATATTGTGAAAATAGAAGGTGAAATCACTGATCCCTGGGGAAATCCCATTCTGTTTTTCGTATATTTCTGACTTATCGTTATTTACCTGTACAATAAAATACCTGTCCTGTAAAACGTTTTCTAGATACTTGTAGGTTTTGCAGTAATACCAGTCTTTTTCATCTTGTAAAGAACTCCATCTCTCCAGCATTCGCTATATGCTCTAGCTACATCTAAAAAGACTGCCACCGTTTTCTCTTTCCTCTTGAATCCTAATTTGACTTCATGTTCTAGTCGTACAAGCTGGTCTACTGTACTTCTGTCTGCTCTAAACCCTGACTGGGTTGGGCTATATAACTGATTTTTTCTAGAAAGACTAGAAATGGCGCAGTCGTCTCCTTATAAACCTAAATAGTTGAGCAGTGCACGTCAGTAGTCTCTTTTCCATTGGTTAGTCTTTTCCAATGTGACATATTACGATTTATTTTATTAGTCTGACGTCACGCGTTGTACCACTACCTATTTAAATTAGTAATGGCGTCTTGTGACAAATTTGCATAAGCTTTATGTTATGTAGCTAACCTGTTCGGACTTGTTTGAACTGTGGCGTGGTTTTTTTTCTATAGTCCGTTTCTACTGTAAAACGTTAACTTGTTTAAGCCACGGCTTGTATTTTTTATATTCTGTTTTCTATAAAGTGTTCTTATCGTCAGTAATATCTTACGTTATTATCCTTTCTGTTATTTTCCTATAACCATTAATTCAAAACTAAGGATGTTATTATTTACTATCTTATTTGTCTATGACCATCCGGTCACACTCTTCGTCATCCGAGAAACGTTTGCGTCAAGGTGAGTTTTTAGTCGACCAAACAGGTGGAAATATCTCGGGGCTACGTCGCGGCTGTAAGATGATGTTCAAGATGTTGTCATCTTAGTTGTTCAATTTTCTCTTGGGCTAATCGAGCCGTGTGTGATTTGGCATTATCGTGATATAACCCACGAAAGCAATATTCAAACCTGAAAAAGGAGATATCTGAAGGAGGTTGTTGAAGTATCAAGAAGAGAAATGGTCCGCAACCAGACGATACTTCAAGGCCTAAAAACCCAACCCCTGCACACCCAAGCAGAACAGTCCCAACTAAGATGGTTTGGCCATGTCTGCAGAATGGGAGAAGATCGGCTACCACGGCAAGCATGGGAAACAAAGAGCCAGGGATCCAGACCTCCAGGACGACCCAAAGTCTGCTGGGAGGACAACATTAGACAATCTTTGAAGTACTGAGGACTAGAATGGAACCAAGCCAGGAGGAAGACAGCCGATAGAATAGTATGGCGCTCTCTTTTACAAACCTCTACACCTCAAGGTAGAAGAGTAACGACTAAATAAGTAAGTGATGGAACAGTATTCCTCTAGTCAGCAGGCCTGGACTTTTTCTTCGAATTGCATCCCGAGGCATCAACAGAACCCCCCAGTATGATGCAGCATTCGCATTATAACTTTTCTTCTGGAAATGGGTTAACAGCACGCCTTGAGAATCTTAAAACACTGTAAGGATAACCTTCCCTGCTGATGACCAAACCTTGAATTTCATGGCAGAAGGTGAAGGGAGGATGTTTGCATTGCATTGGAGCACGCTTTGATTCGGCTAGGTAGTGACGCACCCATGATTCGTCCCCAGTAACAAACCTGTTAAGCATGTCTTCTACATTTGCGTACCGAGAGAGATGTTGGAAAGACAGGCCCAAACGGTTTATTTTGCGTTCCTTGTAGCGTAAGGGTTTTTATAAGTGTGGTCATAGTGTTAGAGAAGGAATAGACTAAACATTCTCTCCAGAATGTGTGAGGTTCCAGCGACAGAGATGTACACTGGTATCACTTGTTTGTCACGGCTGTGAATGTATCTGTAACAGAAATAGAACACTCAGAGCTTACTGCGCCACCCTGCTGCGAGACCACTAATGATAACAATTCAACAAAGCTCAAATTCAACTTTAATAAATGAATAAAGCTGTTGAAAAGAATTTATATCTTCCTGTTTATTTACATCTATCCAATTGTGTAATGAAGGATGAGTGTTGGGAGATTTTGTTCAATGGATAACTTACGATTACAACATATTATTGCACAGTTATATTTTTAAAGTTAATATTGGATCTTTCCAATTAATTTATGTAAAACAAATGTTCTACTAAATGTTTTCTGACACTAGTCTTTAACTATCCTGGAAATTACTGAACTTTTCATCATCGACAAAGTTTTTGATGGCTCACGATAATCACTGGAATTAGTCTTATGGTACTCATCATTTGAATCACAATGTCCCTTTATAAGTAGTGACACACCACTCTCTTGCTGTCCGTCTTGTCCGTTACCCCACACAGCAAATTAGGGGGACAAAGGTCTGTTAGAGATTCAATCACTGTGCTCCTTAGAGGTTATAGGCAGCGCCACATATTCCTTCTGGATGTCCATCACTATACGTATCCTTTCAAGAATTAAATCACATTCAACAGTTTTATATACTACATGCGCTTGTAGCTTTTACTTTTCTTTCCAGTAGATACTATTTTGATATCGCCATGTTTCTGCTCTCATCCTTACACCACTTCCCCTTAACAAACCGGATAGGCGTTTGACAATATTTGCTGCCTTGCGGTAACCTTCAAAGCAAAAAAAAAAAATAAATAAATCGACGCCGTGTCATACCCCAGTCTGCGCTGCGTTCAGTCTTTCTTTCCATGAAACGAAGCATGTGTTGACAAATTACGCCACATTCCTCAGTCAGTTGTCTGGGCACTCACAGTGAGTACACTCCACGAGCACGGTCGCCATTTTTATCTGAGCTGCTACAAACTGGTTGTTGCTGCCACCTAATTGTCGTGAAACATTCTAAATCCACATATATAAATTAAAGAGTTAATGAAAAGCCTAATACATAAATTCAATAAAAGGGAAAGAAGAATGGTAAAGAACAGTGCTGTCACAATGACTGTACTCGAGATCCCCCTTTTATGCTTCGTCTGCAACTTGTAACGTTTCACGTTGATAGTAAAAGCCTACTGCAGCATACACGCGTTTCCACAAAACAATAAAACGTGTACTGTATTTCTTAGAAAACCTTGAGATACGCAAGCTGACCTATATTTAATTTTTCATTCATGTCATTTTATAACACTACGTTACCATACACGAAAGGACAGATGAACTTAGGATAGAAAGAAGGGAGGGCTGAAAGCGGAACGCATGCAACTAACACGCGTCTCGCTATACAATAATGCCACCCTCCCCACGCGAAAGGCAAAAGTACTAAATTTTTTTCAAATCGACAGTGATAAAAAACACTACCCATACGAGAGTTAGGTTTAAAAAACTTACAAAACGCTTATTAGGAAACATGACATTCTACTGTTTTTTGTATAAAATCCTGACATTAGTCTGACAGTACGGCAGGACAAGTGGCGGTTCTAAACATAAAAAATAAAAAAAAAACAAATACACGACTATCCTAGAAAATACATATTTTGAACGCAGCCACTTAGCTCCCTTAAACTTATATATTTGGGTTCCTTGAGACTTGCTGACAAAGAATATGTTAAATGTTACGCAAATAGTCTAGGAATTAACCAATTATAGCCAAAAGAAAATGGTAATGCTGTCAGACAACACCAAGTTAGATTTGCACAGTGGCACGTTTTTTGAAACCTCCATTGTACGGGAAATGGGCCAACATGTTACCTCCTAGGTGATTGGCCGGAAGGATATGTAAGGCTAAACATGATTAGTTGGACTGCAAATACTATTTTTGGTTGTCAGGGGAAACGTAGGAAGGTTGAATTTTTTTCAAACACTTTAGTAAATAAGGTTCTATTGGATAGACCCGCTGATATACTCAATTAGAAGCGTCAGTTCGTCGCCACATTTTCAAATAAACTTACCAAGACACAGTGCGTTGAAAACCGGCTCATATTGTCTAAATAATAGCCTGGGACAGAGGCAGATCGGAGTTTGTGCCAAAAGTCATTGCCAGTCAACGTATCTGTATATTATTTCCATAAATTGTGGTAAGATTGATCTCTTTGATATCTTTTTGATGAAAATTGCATGTAAATTAATAATGTATGTCTGTATATGTGTGTGGTTCAGTAGCAAACATGAGGCAAAGCCTAGATATTGCTCCAACCTGAACAAAACTTGTCGGAGAAACATATATCTGCATGAGATCGCCAAATAACACAATGAAACCTATCTTATTGACTAGAAGGAAAGACTGCTGGTATTGCAGAGGCGTAATAACATGTAGGGAGAAGTATATGGGAATAAATTGTTTCAGATGAAGCTAGAAGTTGGCAAAACGCTCTGAACTCAATGTTTGTTATGTATTGTGTTCAGTCTGGAAATAGATTATAAATTAGTTCTGAAATAGGAGGTACAACCATCTTGTTTCAGGGGACGTGGTCCTAAGTTATTGAGCAGCACCTGGTCTGAGCTTTACTGAATCTGGAGGCTGACAGCATACTCCTGGGTCCAGATAGCGACTAGTGAGGTGTCTCCAGAATACAGGGGAGCAATCGAGCAGAGGAGTCCTTTCCTGCCACCATCACGAAAGTTAAGCCTATGTGGCCAGTGGAGCTCAACATTATGTGCCCCCTCAAAAATTGACATTTTAGTTAAAGCAAAAGAGGGACAATACCTGGTTTAAATTGACACGAACTGTGATCTTTTCCCCCATACGATTTCCCAGATAAACAGACACTTGAAATCATGATGACAAATAACAACATAGCTTGAAAAACAAAACCAGTCTTACCTCATAGTACCACTACACAACTGACACACATAGGATAATATTAATAAAATATGTCACTACAAGGTTCATATTTATAAATTATATATATATATATATATATATATATATATATATATATATATATATATATATATATATATATATATATATATATATATATATATATATATATATATATATATATATATATATAAATTGTGATTACAAATGATTGTGATTCCTGGTTCACTTTGTAGTTGAATCAGGATATATATATATATATTAATGAAAGTAATTAATACATAAATATTTGAGAATTCACCAGTGACTCATTTAAGATAGTCTTATAGAGTGTTAAATGTGTGTGAGTGTCACAGTGTTGTCAAGTGTGGTGGAATAAATGAAATTGTTTATCTGTCTGTTGTTGTTGTGACTTACCCTGCATCATTTACATACCCTAGACATTTAACGTAGTCATCACTATATTCCAGAATAACTCTGACTGAGGTATAAATGTGGTAGCAAGTAAGGTTATTTGTAAAACATTACACATATTGGATACAGATACCTTCACAGCTAATCTCAGTCAGTACACTAAGTCCCCTATAAAGACTTATATCACCCCACTTTACCACACTAATGACACCTTTAGAAACAACCAACTACAATTGTTAGCTATCCCTTATCAGTTTGTGACCTACTTACTGACTTCCCCTCGTATTTTTGTTCACTTGTCTCTTCAGAGATGCCCAAGTACCACACAGGTTGGAATGGCACACGTGCCTCTATTAAGTCATGTCATAAAACTAATATATCATATATGTCCTCTAAATTATAGATACGTTTGATTACAAATGCTCCTGAACTCTTTTCTTAACCTTCTGATAAGTTTAAGATACAGATACATCTTCATAATACCGACGATTCGGTTTTGCAAGGAAATCTGTGTAATGTGAATATTGTACAGCGAAAAGCTGTAAGGTCCTTCAAAGGATGTTCAATTTAGTTTTCACATTGCAATGTGCGACTTTACAGAAAACAGTTTTCGGGAATGTGTCATTGTTCGGTACGTTTAACTAAGTTCGTTAAAAAAAAAAAAAAAACTCGCACTGTCTCGAGTTCTCCTGTCCCTGCTTGTAGCTGATACCATTTCGCCCAGATTCGGTTACGAGAAGTTCGTTCCTGGCTTCGCCTGATTATTTCAACCACTGAGCTCAGCCGAGTAATATTGTGAGTTCCACTTTCATGAGAGAAAGTTGAATTGGCAGCGTTTATATAGAACTTAGCTGCCGATGATAATTCTGCTCCCTCTGATGGGTTAGTTCTGATTACACTGATCACGCTCGTCGCTGGTCCAGGTTAAAGGTGCCGCACGTTCCCAGAAAGTCAGGGAGTAACGGCCAAGCTCGTCCTGCGTCTGTCTACAAGACCTTCTTATCATGGCGTCTCGCACAACGTCAGTCAACTTCTACCTTCACTTGGTTCCTGAGATAAGTACCCGTAATGGTACAACTATCAATAACTGTTTTTTCTTTGATCCTTAGCCACCGACCGTCAAAGCAGTCAGTGGCCAGCACGCCTAGTGGCGTCTTGTAGGGCAACAACAAATTGATTCCACTTTGCTCAGTCGGTGGCCATCCTTCGTACAGTGCCCCAACTCTGGTTCATTCTTTGCATCTCTGCCTCCACAGTCCTCCGCCAGGTTGTTTTTGGTCGGCCTCTCTTTCGTTTTCCTTCTTGTGATGGCATCGGGGTCTCTTCTGAGGACACGGCCAACCCAGCTCCAGCGTCTGCCAGCTATGATGGTGTGCATGTCCTCTTGCTTGCTCCGAGTAAGCAGATCTTGGTTGGTGATGGTATTTGGCCAAAAGATTCGGTGAATTTTTCTTAGGCATGTTGTGTGAAAAAAGGACAATTTCGACATTTCCTTCTCTGTAACTCTCCAGCATTCCGCACCATAGAGAAGCACAGAAAGCACACAGTTCTGTTATAATCTTAATTTTGTGCTTGTGCTGTATTGAGAGGACTTCCAGATATTGTTTAGGCTAAAAAAGGCTGTTCTTGCCTTATTCATTCTGATGTTGATATCTTTGCCTGCCCCACCGTCTGGTGTTACTATGCATCCTAGGTATGTGAAGGTATCTGTCTGTACCAGTTGCTGATTCCTTACTGATATGGGCTCAAGTTTGCTCACATTGATAACTGTGGTAATAGAATATAAACGAAACGCTCTTCTGAGTATTGCGTTTCCCGACACATACGTGCGTGCCCCCTCTTCTGTTCTACTATCCCATTTAACTCAGAATTTACCCTCGGTAAGAATTAAACTGAATCTTCTCGAGATAAAACTTTCTTTTCATTTAAATTGAAAACTTTATAGTTATTTATACATTCAAATGAAAAGGCTAAGCGTACAGATATAATATGTGTTACATGTACATCTCCACGGTTTGACAAGTGATTGCAATGTAAATTGAATATGTTTCATTCACATTTACACTTATTGAATAGCTTGAAACTTCATTAGCGTTAAAGTGACAATGTTTATATTACATTTACACTGGTTTAAAACTGTAAGTAACATAATTAGAATGCACATTATTTCTTTAAACTATTTCTCCCTGCTCCGTATGGAACTCGGGACTCTTTATGCGTTTAGTTCTCGGTAGAAAATAGCAATAAAGCAATCACCGGCCCTTGCAGTGGAAGGTCATGAACTAATCATTCTAGATACTGAGGTTGCCAGTCTCAAATGACTTGGGCGTCCTGAAGCAATTTTTACACAATAAAATTCACAAATTTTGACATTCAATAACGTTTTAAATTTAATGAGTTAAATGTTCAAATTGCACGCAAGAATACCTTAGGGTTAAACCAATCAATTGACAGTTAGTTTGCATCTGGGTCACGAGAGTTTTTTAGCGTACGGGCTTTCCCGTTAGTTTGGTGTGTGGCCTCCTCTTGCATCGATCAGCGACTGGCATCTCCTGGGTATGGATGCGATCAGACGTCTGATGTGGGTCTGTGGGATGGCTGCCCACTCTTCCTGGAGTGCCTGGAACAGATCACGACGATTGGCTGGAGCAACGTCTCGGCGACAAACACGTCTATGCAGCTCATCCCACAGGTGCTCAATCGGACTCATGTCTGGAGACAGGGATGGCCAGGGAAGGGTGAGAATGTTGTTGGCAGTCAGGAACTGCGTGGTCAACCGTGCACAATGGGGTCTGGCATTGTCCTGTTGAAACACAGATCTTTGGGCAGCCAAAAGTGGAAGGACATAAGGTCAAAGAATTTCATTGACGTATCGTTGCGCATTCAAGCCTCCTTCAATGTAGACCAATTGACTCCTTCCGTTGTAACTGATCATTCCCCACACTATTGCACCTCCACCACCGTGCGGAGGAGCTTCATCAACGCAATTTTGGGCAAAACGTTAATTTCGCCTACGGTAGACCTTACGCCGTCTATCATATGGCTGCAACAAAAAGAAAGATTTGTTACTAAACCAGACACGTCTTCATTGATTGTCAGCTGCCCAGGGACGATGCTGCTTTTCCCAAAGAAGTCGATTTTGGCGATGGCGGCGCGTAAGGACCAGTCCTCGGTGAGGTCGTTGTGCCAAAGTCCAGGGTCATGCAGTCTATTCCGGACAGTTTGATCACACACATGACGTCCTGCATGCAATGACTGGGCAGTAGAGGACGCTGTTGTAAACCTGTCTCTGAAGTGACGAAGCCGAATAAAGCGATCCTTTGCTGCTATTGTTACTGTGGGTCGTCCACTGCGATGCCGGTCTTCAACTGAGCCAGTGGCTTGGAACCGGTGCCAAAGTCGACTGATGATACTCTGATGCACGTTTAGATGCCTGGTAACCTGACTTTGACTTTCGCCTGCATGCAGTTGGTCAATAGCAATGTTCCTTAAATTTATCGATAGAGACGCCATAAAAGTCTGCTTGAAAATGAACTGAATTTTTTGTGTGTAGCGTTATCCTTTTATTGGGTTTCAGTTGTGTAGTAAATGAATAGTGTTCACCCCAAATTTTGTTGCTTTCACGTGCGCGCAACATGAGCTGTGGTCAAAAATTGCGTCATAAACAATATTGACCACTGCGTTGTAACGATTACAAAAACAAACGCAATTCAGGTCAACACGTGCATTTGACACTGTAAAGAACATTTGAGGTTGGTTTTTATATACCCTAGCACCAAATTTTACTCACAAACTCATAAAAACGCGCCCTCGGATAGTTATGCGTTTCTTTTTTGAACAGTATATATATATATATATATATATATATATATATATATATATATATATATATATATATATATATATATATATATATATATATATATATATATATATATATATATTTGTTAGTTCACATGTTAGTAATGAGACATAGAATGAAAAAATACACTACTTAATCTTAGCTCACAGATGTTTTTGCATTACTTCCCGTGTACTAGGGGTCGTTAATTTTAACTTCAATTCCCTCACTGACTCAGTGTGCTTTCAGTTTCCTAGTCCGGTTGTCCTTATTAAAATGGTAGAGATTTCCTGTGCTGTGTAAATCTTTTAAGGTTCTCCAAGAAAAATGTCAGGTTGAAAAGGAATACAGAATACTAAGTCTGGCTAGGTCTGGTGTTGTCTTGGCGAGCGTGAAATTCACAGTGAAATAAAACTGCAAAATGATCAGGTTATATTCCTATCTTCCCATGCAGACTCGTATGACCATGTGTCTCAAATGTAACAAATCCAGTTATTACTGTCAAACAAGTATTGCCGGTGTATCAACGATGACCGGAAGCAATTATGTCATACTTGTCTGGCCAGAATATGTCACACAGACAGTAATCACGTTATCTGTCGTATCAGTACGAAAAACTCCGAGTCTGCCCAGCTTATCATCAGTTTAATCTAAACACGCTGGAGATTATCTTATCTTAGTTGCTCCTCGCAAACTAGAATGAACGGGTAACAAACAGATGACATCATTGAAAGGAGTGTCAAAAATGTTTGCGCCTACAAAATACTTGCCACACAAGCAGAGAAAGAAAGAAAGTGATGACCACGGAAAAAGAAGTAAAAAAGCAGTACTTCACTTAAAGTGAGTACGACCGTGATGAATGATAGATCTAGAAGTGTTCGCACCAGGTTCATTTCGTGACATATGTTTGGATTGCTGTCAATTAGATCCAGATATACGGTGGCCCAGGTAAAAGCGTTTATGCGTGTAACCACAGACAAAAGGCATCCCCTGCGTGGAAACATAGCTGACATCAAAGGAGAGAGAATAAAGAGGGGGATGTCATGGATGGCGCAGGCAGAGGAGACTATTAGACAGGTGACCACAGTTGAAAATATATTCAAGGGAGAAGAGTGGAGTAAGTCTGATGAAAGCGGGAAGGACTACCAGCACGTCATCATCAGCTTTGGTAGAGAATGTAGAACTTATGGCAATGGGAGAGCAGAGCTGGAAATTAATCTGCTTATACATGATAATGCTAGGGATGATGATCCCATTGTGTTCACCGATGGGTCGGTGATCTGTGGTAATAAATCAGGGGGGGGGGGGTGGCTTTTCTGCTAAAGTAAAGGACGGAACTGTCGCTGAACATACCGGGAGTTACATGATAACAACCTCCAGAGTGAGAATGGAGGTAGAGACAGTTACTGCTGCTTTAATTAATCTACTATCCTGGTCATGCCGGGGTACGTGGCAATTAAAGAGCTGACAGACTAGCTTCCATAGCCCACATAATAGGTGCATTGGCCATGGATAAGACAGAAATACTGAGGGCATTTCATGTTCGTCTGTTAGAGAATGACACTGCAATCAATGAATCATCAAGGCCAAGACAGCTGGAATTGGGCATCAAACGTAAGACCAGCAGGGATAGATATATGAGAGGACAAAACCGCCGTGTATACAACCAGTGGGCAACAGGAACAATTAGTATTCATACACTTGGACATTTGCTGAGGGAGACTGAGCACTTTGAATTTGCCCGGAGTGTAGTGACGTCGATTCTGATTAACATTAACATTAACATTAACATTAATACTTCAACGATATGTAAATTATGAAAATAATAGAAGAATAATCTTACTGGACCGCATGTATGTCAACCACATTCTATTTTAAGTATTGTAGTCTTCATCGGCCACTTGATGTGTGGGAATTGAACAAATTAAGTATAAAAACGTTAACAACAAACACAATACAGGTGAAAGTTGTCCCATAGCAGATACTGTTGTAGAGAGTGACGTGTTAGAGACTTCACCATTCTAGGCACTATTTTATTATACTGGTAGACCAGTTCCTACCATCGCTGGCTTTGCATTGCCTTACTGAATATCAAACGTAGGTAGCTATTTACATGCAGGTAGAGTGGATAGTGACTACGTTTATATGCAGGAACTCAGCAATTTCGCTGCAAGAGAAAAGCGCTCTAACAGATTAGCCAATCAGACAAACATCCATCATTTATGGGCTCGAAGAAAGGAATCAAAGACAACAACAGTAACCGGTCTTCAATGATGCAATAAGAATCAGTTTCCGACTAGACTTGGGTTTATTATCAACAACATAATAATAATAATAATAGCCCCTTCAGTCATAACTGACTATGGGAATGCGCCCCTGAGGTGACAGCCCTCAGCTGCTTATTTTCCTGATGCTCCTTTCGACGTTTTCTCCTCACCTCTGCTTCTTGTGTGAGCCTCTCTTCGCCCAATCTGAGGTGGCGCCGTAAATAGCATCGCCACTTAGTGCGATCGGCAGCTTCATCCTCCCATGTTGCTGGATCCATGTCCAGTGCCCTCATATCTCTCTTGCACACATCTTTGAACCTCAGCTGTGGTCGCCCAACTGTTCTCTTGCCATCTGCTAATTGTCCGTAGAAGATATCTTTTGGGATGCGACCATCTTCCATGCGACGAACATGGCCAAGCCAGCGAAGTCTGCGCTGTCTAAGAAGCGTATACATACTTTGAAGGCCAGCACGTGACAACACCTCGACATTTGTCACTTTATCTTTCCACGAGATGCCGAGGATGAGGCGTAGACACCGCAGATGGAAGGTATTGTGCCTTCTTTCTTGCTTAGCATAGGTCGTCCAGGTCTCGCTGCCATATAGGAGTGTGCTGGTGACGCAGGCATTATATACCGCAGCTTTGGTCTTCATTGTGAGTTTAGAGTTTCCCCAAACACGCGATGTGAGGCGGGCAAAGGTAGCTGCAGCTTTGTCAATGCGGCTGTCGATTTCTGTATCCAGTGAGAGTTTGTCATTGATGGTAGACCGTAGGTATGTGAAGTGGTGCACCACTGCCAATTCATAGTTATCGATAGTGATAACTGGTGCAGCACCCACATCCTGACTCAGCACATTCGTTTTCTTTAGACTTATTGTGAGGCCAAAGTCCTTGCATGCTTTAGTGAGGCGATTCATCAAGCTCTGAAGCTCCTGTTGGCTTTGAGTGACGACTGCAGCATCATCAGCGAACAACAAGTCTCTTATAGTGACCCTTCTGATTTTTGTTTTTGCCTTCAGCCTTGAAAGATTAAATAGACGGCCATCTGACCTAGTGTGAAGGCATATTCCTTCAGTTGCATCTCTGAATGCATGTTTCAAGAGTAAGGCAAAGAAGATTCCGAAGAGGGTCGGAGCCAGAACACAGCCTTGTTTAACGCCACTTCGTATATCAAAGGGCTGTGACGTGCTTCCAGCATATTGGACTGTTCCCTTCATGCCGTCATGGATTGACTTTATCATTTCCAGCATTTTAGTAGGGCAGCCTATTTTCAGGAGGATTTTAAAGAGTCCATCCCTACTAACCAGGTCGAATGCTTTTGTGAGGTCTATAAAGGCAATATATAATGGTCTTTTCTGCTCTCTTGATTTTTCCTGAAGCTGGCGGAGAGAGAAGATCATGTCTGTTGTTGATCTGCCAGCTCGGAATCCACACTGTGACTCTGGATATATGCGCTCAGCTAACTTGTGTAGTCGCATTAAGATGACTTTGGCAAAAACCTTACCAACAATACTAAGAAGAGAGATGCCTCTGTAGTTATTGCAATCACTTCTGTCTCCTTTATTTTTATACAGTGTTACAATCTTGGCATCTCGCATGTCTTGAGGAATAGTTGTCTCTTCCCAGCACTGGCACAGGATCCTATGCAAGGGATGTAATAGCGTGCTCTTACAGCATTTGATTAAATCAGGAGGAATCCCATCACTGCCTGGTGCTTTGCCAGAGGCCAAGCTATCAATGGCCTTGCTGAGTTCCTCTAATGTTTGTTCGGCATCCAGCTCCTCCATAGTTGGCAGACTGTTGACACAATCAAGGGCTGCAAGCGTAACGGTATTGTCTCTAGCGTAAAGCTCAGAGTAGTGCTCGACCCACCTCTCCATCTGCTTACCCTTATCGGTTAGCTTCTCTCCGCTGATGGTTTTTAGCGGTGCCGTCTTACTTTTATGGGGGCCAAGTGCTTTCTTTATACCGTCATACATTTGTCTAATGTTGCCTGTTTGCGCTGCGATCTGGATGCTCTCACTGAGCTGGAGCCAGTAGTCATTTGCACAGCGTCGAGCAGTTTGTTGAACTTTGCTTCTCGTAGCCCTCAGGATCTGTAGGGTTCTGACACTCGGTGAACGTTTGTATTCATTCATAGCACTGCGCTTAGCTTCAATGACAGGTGCCATCACATCTGATGAAGCATCAAACCAGTCATTTGACTTTGCTGTTTTCTTACCAAAGGTGGCAAGTGCAGTACTTTGAATGGTGTTCCGTAGATGCTCCCAGTTCTCTGTAATAGTATCACCATGCTGAGGGCTACTGAGCACTTTCTCGAAGGTCGCAGTGAATTGAGCGATCATGAAAGGGTCTGACATCTTGCTGGTATCAATGCGTGGTTTCCCTTCATGTCTGACACGATAGAGTTTTCTTGGTTGTGCTCTGATTTTGCAGCAAACCAAGGAGTGATCTGTATCACAGTCTGTACTATGGTACGAGCGCGTGGAGAGCACAGACCTGAGGAGTGGCCTTCTGACGAGAATCAGGTCAAGTTGGTGCCAGTGCTTGGATCGTGGGTGTCTCCATGATACCTTATGCTGGGGTTTTGTCTGAAAGTAGGTGTTGGTCACGCAGAGGTCATGGTGGACGCACAACTCTATGAGCCGTTGTCCATTTTCATTCATCTTGCCAATACCAAACCTGCCCAGACATGAAGGCCATGAAACATTGTCGGCACCCACTCTAGCATTAAAGTCACCAAGGAGAACAAGCTGTTCTTGCCTAGGTATGCTTTTGATAATTGCTGTTAGATTCTCGTAGAACTCATCTTTAGCTTCTGAGGCAGAGTACAGAGTAGGAGCATACACACTGACAAGGGTGATGGGACCTGTGCTAGTTTGCAGGCGGAGCGTTAACAGGTGTTCTGATCCATTCTCGCCTGGTTCAACCATTTTGACCGCAAAACCTACTCCGTGTTCTCTAGCTTTATTAAGATCTTTCCCTTGCCAATAAAATGTGTAGTCCTTCTCGCTCACCGTTCCAGAGCCCGCCAGGCGCGTTTCCTGAAGTGCAGCTATATCCACCTGAAGTCGTTTAAGCTCATCATTAATTATGGCTGTCTTCCTTACATCGTTTACATCCTGTAGGTTTTCGGATAGTCCAGTCAACATAGTCCGGACGTTCCAGCATCCCAATCTGAGAGTTTGCTTATTTCTATTTTTTCGATAATTGCTTGGTGCAAAATTTTCTGTCCACAGTTCGGGTTTGACCCTAATCCCCATGCACCAAATGGGGAAAGAAGACAGTGGCGGGACAACACCTTATTGACTGGGGGCTGCCCAGCTTGAAGCGGGCGGTAGCTGTCCTGTGAGATCCTAGAACCTCTCCCACTGTCGGAAGTAGCCCCTGGCGCCATGCCCTACGCCAATTGGGCAAAATGCTTATAACCGGTAACTGCTACTTCCCGTGTTTTGCCGACACCTATAGGGTGAAGCTGGAGTGTCCTCTCCAGGGCGTGAGCTTGGGCACAGTTATATGGAGATCAAGCTGTTGCCCATGCAGCATGTTCCCCCTCTCCACACAGCCGGTAGATCCAAAGGAACGGCAGTAGCCGATACAGTTTGGTACCAGCCATGTCGCAGGAGTTGCCAAAATAATGTCGAATCGACATTAGACTGCCTTAGGGACTCCGACTCCGGATTTATCCTCAGGGTTTACTCCCGATCAACAACATAGACAACTACATTTTTAACTATGCTCTATCTTGACGTAACCACCATATATCTAGTTTTTTGTGGGGGGGGGGGGGGGGTTTTTCAATCCCAAACGATTAAAGAGTGATTTATGATATTACTGTAGCAAGAGAGTTAAACTAAATGAGAAATGAAATGAGAGAATTACGTACGGGTATATTTCTTTCAGGATAATAATGAATATCGATAAGTTTTTGAATCATATCCATAAATCTCCCTGAAAGTAGCATTTTTTTCGACCCAATAAGTATAAATAATTGCACACCATCATAGCTGGCAGACGCTGGAGTTGGGTTGGCCATGTCCTCATAAGAGACTCTGATGCCAACACGAGAACAGCTATGCTATGGACCCCTGAAGGAAAACGAAAGAGAGGCCGACCAAAAATAATTTGGCGAAGTACTGGGGAGGCAGAGATGCAAAAAAGAAACCAGAGCTGGGGCACTGTACGAAGGATGGCCACCGACCCAGCAAAGTGGAAACAATTTGTTGCTGCCCTACAAGACGCCACCAGGCATGATGGCCACTGACTGCTTTGACGGTCAGCGGCTAAGGATCAAAGAAGAGGAAGAAGAAGAAGTATAAATAAGCACATATGAGACAATGTTATAAATTATATGAATTATAACTATAAGAATTAAACTAATAATCATGCGAATTAATAAAAAAAAATATTGTACTTCCTTGTTTATCTTTCCAGAAATTAGGATGCTTTATGTTTCTATATACTTGTATTTGAAAAATCGGGCAACGCCAGGTACTTAATCTCAGTGCTAATATACTATTACACAAAAGCACATTTTGCCAACCAGTCAGGAAGTATCCTCTCTCCCAAAATAGAATATGCAATGATGCACACAATAGGATGCACTTGTCATCTCAAAATAACATACCAGGATGTCAACTTCTCCTAAAACGGTTATGCCAAGTGTTCATATAAATTCAGTGGTTTAAAAATGTTGGCATACTGTAATTTTGTAGTTGTGAACGGTTAGAACACCCAGGGTGTGTGTCATTCTTACTCAACATTCAATCAGAAATAATGTCGATCCAGGTTGATAGTTTGATATTTTGTCTACTGCTGACATTCATCTCTCACAGTCAAGGTATGTTAGCTAAATATACTCACAGTCAACATATATCTGCATGATTTACTCACAGTCAACTTATGTCTACATGATTTACTCACTGACAACTTATGTCTACATGATTTACTCACCATCAACTTATGTTATTTCTGCATAATGTACTTACAGTCAACTTATGTCTACATGATTTACTCACAAACAACTTATGTCTACATGATGTACTCACAGTCAACTTATGTTTGCATGATTTGCTCACAGTCAACGTATGACTACATGATTTACTCACTGACAACTTATGTCTACATGATTTACTCACCGTCAACTTATGTTATTTCTGCATAATGTACTTACAGTCAACTTATGTCTACATGATTTACTCACAAACAACTTATGTCTACATGATGTACTCACAGTCAACTTATGTTTGCATGATTTGCTCACAGTCAACGTATGACTACATGATTTACTCACAGTCAACATATGTGTGCATGATTTACTCACAGTCAGCGTATGTTTGCATGATTTACTCACATTCAAAATGTAATAGTCACATTTACAGGAACTCGAGGTGGGCTATTTCAATTTACTTAAACAAAAACATGACCTAGGAGATTTCAATTGACTTAAACAAAAACATCAGCTAGAAGATTTAAATTGACTTATACAAAAACATGACCTAGGAGATTTCAATTGACTTAAACAAAAACATCACCTAGAGGATTTCAATTGACTTAAACAAAAACATCACCTAGAAGATTTCAATTGACTTAAACAAAAACATGACCTAGGAGATTTCAATTGACTTAAACAAAAACATCACCTAGGAGATTTCAATTGACTTAAACAAAAACATCACCTAGGAGATTTCAATTGACTTAAACAAATACATCACCTAGGAGATTTCAATTGACTTGAACAAAAACATCGCCTAGGAGATTTCAACTTCCCCTTCGTATCTTAAATTCACATAACCAGTTCAAACGTCAGGCTTACCTTGCGGACAAGGTACCTGTTTCGAAATACGGTGACGTCATGCTCCAGTTTATCCATTGTAAATGGGTACCTGACCTTGTTCTTGAGTTAGGGAAGACGAAGGCAATGAGGAAAGTAACTGGTCACCCCACCTCTCTAAGCTAGCCTTATTATAGTGACATCTCTAACATTTCACTCCACTATGACAGTATTCGCTATGCGGCGACCTTTATTAGTTTATAACCAATCCTGTTTCTCAATTTGATGGAGCGGTTTGACTTATGACGTTGTCGTGGATCGTTTGTAATGGATCTCGACCTTCTTCTGTTGTGAGCCGCCCCTGACAGGATGTCTTTTGTGTCTTGATGTTGATTCCGACCCCGTCTAGTTTCTGAGGGGTCTCTAGAGAGGCAAATACAGAATATAACTACTACACACCCAGGATCACCAATACGAGGTTGTCAATGTTGTAATATTAACATCATCATGTCAAACTAGTTGCTACAGAAACCATCACTAGAAGATAATGTGAATGTTTGGTTAAAGGTTCCTGTAATGAGGGCCACATTCAATGTTGGCTCCCTGCTCGATAGCCAGCGCACAAGAAAATGATGGTGATAACGATAATGATGATGATGGTCTTCTGACTTATAGCGCTGTCCTCTTCATCAAGTTCAAAGAACCGACACTCCCTACTTCAGTTGCGATTTTTGCAGTCCTTGTCAGGGCTACCTTGTCAGGGCTTGATTTCGCTAGCTAGTGCACAACATAAGTTTTTTTTTCCTACAGAACTTAGTTTGTCTGAATCCTGAACACAACAGAAGTTTTTTCCTTCAGAACTTAGTTTGTGTGAATCATGAACACAACAGAAGTTTTTTTTTTTCCTTCAGAACTTAGTTTCTGTGAATCCTGAACACAACTATTCAACTCCCCACGGCTCATGTGCACTCAACAAACGTTTGCCAAGTCTTCCTGTCCCCCTACTAGATCATGTGATCAGTTCCACATGAGTCATATTACTCAACCACTTCCTGTCCCCCGACTAGATCTTGTCATCAGTTCCACATGAGTTATATTACCCAACCACTTCCTGTCCCCCTACTAGATCATGTGATCAGTTCCACATGAGTCATATTACTCAACCACTTCCTGTCCCCCGACTAGATCTTGTCATCAGTTCCACATGAGTCATATTACTCAACCACTTCCTGTCCCCCTACTAGATCATGTGATCAGTTCCACATGAGTCATATTACTCAACCACTTCCTGTCCCCCGACTAGATCTTGTCATCAGTTCCACATGAGTTATATTACCCAGTCACACGTCAATTCCACGTTTAAGGGTCATACAGTTATAACTAAGGCTAGGATTTTAATGAGTTTTCATCTCTTTTGTTTTCGTTTTCTTTCCTTTTGGCATAACAGAGACGTTGCTCAGTTAAATATAAATGTGCTTCATAAAATAATAGGCTGATCTGTTTGAGAGTCATTGTTAAAGCATTATTTTTCATTGTTTGCCATTTTTGTAGCTCGATAAGGCAGTTTGTTTTCATTTTCGGTCATTTTAAAGCATAACAAATTTGAGTAGTAAAATTTTTGGTGTTAACGTGTTCTTAGTTATTATGTTATACATTTGTCTTTTACTTCACTGTTTTCCCCATGATGTTTAATAAATTTATCTAAACCCCTGAAAACAAATGTTTAGTTCTATAGTGTGGCCATGAATTAACTCGTCCAAAGAACCAGTCTGGGCTTGAGAGGGAAGAGTAAGGAAGAAGGGGTGTGAGAGGACAGTTCCTTGAAGCTGATCAGCTGACTGAGAGTGTGAAGAAAGTTTTGTTCTGACAGCACCATTCCGTGTGACGTCACTCACGTCAGAGGTTTCAGGACGTACCATTGAAGCCAGCTTTCATTTTAACCAGATAGGGCACTTTGATCGATGCATGCAACTATTACTTTGAGAACTTCAAAGTGGTGAACGTAGATTATTAACTTTCTTGGCATCAGTGAAGCGGGCTCAATTAAATTTGCGCAAGGGTTAGCTACTATCGCTTCCTGAAACTGCTGGCAAATGTTTCTATATAAAGGCAAATTTTAGATTTCTACCTGTTGCCATTACATCCTTATCCTTGGAGAAGTCAGAAGTTCTGTTAGTGGATCACACAGGTGTAATGAAGAAAGTAGTGAATGACTTAGTGTGACTGGAAAAATGAGACAGGCTGTGCAAAAGAAAATTGAGCAAATATTGAAAAAAAATGTGCAATATGAAAAGCATGCTCGTACGGTGTCAGTAGAAGCGGAAAATAACTTTTTTTATGTTAACAGCTTTGCTTAACAGACAAAAGGGAGTAATTATTTTTGGAAAATCTGTACAAAGTCTTTGTTGTGTTATGTAAACCTGGAATAATCAAATAAAAACGTTCAGTCTGCCAGGGAAACTGTACAAAATCTTCAGTTGTTATTGTATGTATATTGTATGTATTTATTTTTGGTTGTAAGAAACTTTTTTTGTTCGTACAATAAACGTTTTTAGTTTGACACTGAAACTGTAAACATTTAATTTGCATTGTTAAAGTTTTTTTTTTCTGTGTGTCTCAGGTGGCATATTTTTGGTTATTAGCATAAACTTGCAATTTGGCACAAAGGCTGTAAAAACACTAAGTTGTATTTTGCCTTATTTAGATGCACTGGACTTTTTTTTGCTTAGTAAAATTAAGAAATTAAGTTTGGCATAGTAATTGTAAATAAAAACCAATTACATTTTTAGTTTTTTTTTTTTAATGCTGCTAATTATTTTCTTTTTCAATAACGCAAACAAAGATTAGTTTAGCAAGGAAACTGAAAGAGAATGTTGTATTTCTAGGCCAATAATTAAGATATAGGGCGTTTTGGGGGTTTATTGAGTCATAATTGAATTTTTATACGTCATTTAAATCAATTTTTAGGTCACTAAAATCCTAGCCTTAGGAATGACGATTACATGTGACAGACACATAATTATTCTTATTTTAATGTGTTAGTTACATGCTATCACATAACTTTTGGGTCGATCTCTTGTCCTTTCCGGCCGTATTCTGTTACATTTGTTGTGCGTCCTTAATTCGTTACATTTTTGTGGTTGGCACATTTCTTTCTCTGCTATTAAGCAGATATTTGGTATTTTCAAATAGTCGTACACTCCCTTAGATGATAATTCGTAATGTTGATTTAAGCTTCTCGGCTTTGCTAAGATTAGGGACAGGTAAAAATCACAGATGGGCCGGTCAGTTTCGTGAAGTGG
This sequence comes from Oreohelix idahoensis, assembly GCA_024509875.1. Taxonomy (NCBI): domain Eukaryota; kingdom Metazoa; phylum Mollusca; class Gastropoda; order Stylommatophora; family Oreohelicidae; genus Oreohelix; species Oreohelix idahoensis. The sequence goes on from JAMPIV010003032.1 coordinate 154,285, forward strand.
CCGGGCGTTGTGTTTACCTAAGGCGTGCCGGGCGATAAATCATCTGCTTGCGGATAGATTACAGACACACACTTGACATTCGGAATATTGTTATAAGCTTCCGGCAGAATTATTACGAAGATATTACTTATTATAAAAGTAAGAAATTATTTGTAATCACTGAAGAGAATAGTACGGAAATCTAACTTCCATATTTGGAAGTCATGACCTTTGTGTTAACACACATACATTTCCTAGTGGAAATATTTTGAATTACCCCACCAATACACACCGGTTTTGAAACGATTGGAGGACATTCAAAACAAAATTCCTGACTGGACCCTACCTACATCGTAACAAAGTACGGCAAAGAGGAGGGTTGGGGAGAAGTGTAATATACCCTGACACTTTAGTTAGTTTATAACACTGTGAAAAATCACCCCGCGCCAAGAAGACAAGCAGACCTTGCCAGAGTTAAGAATAGCAGTAGATCTCATTTACCAGACTGGACCTTTTTTTGAGCATCTTGAGGACTTATAGCCCAGAAAAACTCTACCAATTTAACACAGAAAACCGGAATCTGAGGAAACTAACACAAAGTCAAAATGGGAACTTATTGATGAAATAACAACACCCCAGACCACGTGTAATAGGCATCGTCAAGCTGACTTAAACTATTTCTCTGAGCCAGCAGTCATTGCGCCTAAAGATTGGCGTAAGTTGTACATTTTAAATTTTATATTTTGCACTATTAACATGTGAACTCATATGTATATATTGACATGTGAATATTAATATGCAAAAATTGCTAGTGGATGTCTAAGTCATTTGAGGCTGGCAACCTCAGCATATAGAATCATGATTTCATGAACCACCACTGCCAGGGCTGGTGACTGCTTTAATGCGAGTTTCTTACAGAGAACCAAAAGCAGAGGTAGTCCCAATTCCCATATGGAGCAGGGGGTGAATGATGAAAGATATGGTTACATAATCTAGATTATTAACATTTTCAACCAGTGTAGATGTCAATGTAAATATGTTTAATCTATATGGTTAACATTTTCGAACATCGTAGATGTAAAGGAAAACATATTTCAACCAATATACAAGGTAAAGGTAAATATACAGCTGAGGATACTATCTCTAGAACAAGTGAGGGTATAAGTTGCCTGATGTCGACGCTAGACACCATCATCAGTCGGATCATAAAGACGCGGGAACAGCTTGGTAGTTACTACCTGACACATCTTGGAGCGTGCTACAACTTTCCAACTTGACCAGTGACGAGTGTGATTTAGTCATCTACCTACAAAAAACAAAATATCAGCTAAAGCGGAACAGACAAACTCCTTGGGTGCTAAGTAGAAAGATAAAAGCTGCCAAGTGAACTATACATTTTTTTACACCATAACATCACCCAATGATGATACTATTTCTATAAGGAATAATTAATTTTTATAACTGTTAAAACATAATTAATTTTTAAATTTGTTACTTGTATAAAGACAAATATCAAGTTGATTTAATTATTTTTAATGTATTACGTCCTTATGTCTCAGGCCATTTCTTAAATACAATTAAACAGAGCTTTACAGTAATACTAAGAGGAATTTCGTTGAATTAACTCAGCTTGGGGCCTGAACGAGCTAATTATAAGACAATGGTTCACAAACGTATACGGCAGATACTAGAGTTAACATTTGCTCAGCCTTATGCAGCATTGCTCTCTCTTTACTGAATATCTTGTGAAGACTCATTGAGGTAGAAGCATAATTATCATTCTACCTACAATTCTGCAAAGAGTAATCGTGTGCGAAGGTAGACACCTTTGAAGACCCACATTAGTTACTCTTGAGTTTCGGCCACTGTTGGACCACGACTGCAGAGCTAAGGGGAGGCAACCAGTAACACATGCCTCATGTTGTTGAATGTAGTATTAGCCATTTCTACTTTTATAGTGATTGTTTTAGCATCAGTCACACTCTGTTATTATGTGCTGTAGAAACTGGAAAATTCGGACTTTTTTCTAAAGTAATCTCAAGTAATCTTAAAAAAAAATGTCTTTCCTCATCTGTTGTCCAAGTTATCACAGCATATTTTTTCATCTCATCATCATCTCAGCCCGTAACCCGTCATGGGTCGTAGGGGTGCCATGGTGGAAGCATCAGCAGACAGGGTCCTCCACTGCTCTCTATCCTCAGCAATGCGTACAAGAGTGGAAAAACCGTGTCCTGCCCATTCTTTGATGTTATCAGCCCAGGATTTTCTCTGCCTTCCTCTTCTCCGTTTACCTTCGACTGTTCCCTGAAGGATCGTTTTCGAAAGGGAGTCATGACGAGTTACATGCCCAAACCAGGCAAGCTTTCGACGTTTCACTATTGACAAAAGTGGTTCTTGGTGGCCTGCATAGGTGTTTATCTTCTCTCTAACATAGACATTTGTTTTGTGCTCTTTGTAGCAAATGCGCAAAATTCTTCTATAACATTTATGCTCGAAAGCCTGAATCCTTCGCTCCGTATCTGCAGTGAGTGTCCAGCCCTCACACCCATACAAGAGAATAGATAATACAAGTGATTTGTATAATTTGATCTTCACAGGAAAACTGATGTTACTTTTCCAGATCACATTCAACCTTGTCATGGCAGCTGAGGCCATCTCAAGTCTTGTCTTGATTTCTTTGCTTGATCTTCCATCACTACATATAGTGGACCCGAGATATTTAAAGGTGTTAACTTCTTCTAACGTTTGCCCATTTAACGTAATGTTGGTCGGAACATGTTTCTTATGGCTATTCACCAATATCTTGCTTTTTTCTACATTAATTTCCATCCCATACGTTCTTGTTACTTTCTCCAGTCTAGAGGTAAGGTCTTGAAGTTCTGATTCTGATCCAGCTATCAGATCAATATCATCAGCAAAACGTAGGTTGCACAGAGGTCGGCCTCCAATCGATATGGTTGATTTATAATCGTAGAGAGCCTCCTGCATAATATGTTCTAGATATATATTAAAGAGCACTGGTGACAGGATACACCCTTGGCGAACTCCTACAGTTGTTTTGAAAAATTCTCCAATGTCGTTGCTTGCAAAAACAGCACTGCTTGCGTCCTTGTATAGTGCTTCAATGATATCTATGATGTTGGTATCAAAATTGAATTTTCTCATTACTTGCCATAAGCCTTCATGCCAGACTCGATCGAAGGCTTTTGTGAAATCGATGAAGTTATGGTATAAATCGTGTTGATGTTGGAGATGTTTTTCGATAAGTAATCTAATATTGAAGATTTGTTCTGAGGTACTTCTTTTTGGTCTAAAGCCAGCCTGTTCCTCTGACAAGATTTCTTCTGATTTCTGTTTTATTCTGTTCAAAAGTGTCCTTAACATCACCTTACTTGGATGACTAATAAGGCTAATGGTTCTGTAGTTCTTGCACATTTTTAGATTTCTTTCTTTGGAAGCGGTATTACTAATGACTGCGTCCATTCTTTTGGCCATTTTTTTGTACTCCATATCTTCTGGCAAATTGTTGTCATAATTTTTACCATATCTGGTCCTCCATATTTCAAGAGCTCTGCTGGGATATTATCCACACCCGGTGACTTCCCTCCTTTCATCGAACATATAGCCTCTTCCACTTCTTCCCGTAATATTGCTGCATTTCCGAGTTCCCTGTTTTCGCACTTAATGTTTTTTCATCTGTTCAATATCAAATCTATAATCGTGACATATCTAGTATATCAACTTCGCTCGTTCTTGCGATTAGTGTTCACTGTCTCCAGTTGGGTTGGGTTCTTTGCGTGAAGAAAATCTGTGTATATCTAACCGCTCTTACAGCAGAGTTAAAAAGAAAAAGATAAACATTCTACAGTTACTACAAAGGATCAGGATAAAAATGAAAAAAACTAAGGGGAATTAACAACACAAACAGTGGGACTTCAAAAGCAAAATGTAAAATGACGTAGAGATATTTTTAAAAAGTGAAGTGAAGTGATGGAGGGAATATATTGCAGATCTTCTGCTCAGAGCTCAACTGATCTTCTAAACATATCTTCAGCACAGAGCTCCACAGATCTTCTAAACGTATCTTAAACACAGAGCTCCACAGATCTTCTAAACATATCTTCAGCACAGAGCTCCCCAGATCTTCTAAACATATCTTCAGCACAGAGCTCCACGGATCTTCTAAACATATCTTCAGCACAGAGCTCCACAGATCTTCTAAACATATCTTCAGCACAGAGCTCCACAGATCTTCTAAACATATCTTCAGCTCATAGCTCACAGATCTTCTAAACATATCTTCAACACAGAGCTCCACAGATCTTCTAAACATATCTTCAGCACAGAGCTCCACAGATCTTCTAAACATATCTTCAGCACAGAGCTCCACAGATCTTCTAAACATATCTTCAGCACAGAGCTTAACAGATCTTCTAAACATATCTTCAGCACAGAGCTCCACAGAACTTCTAAACATATCTTCAACACAGAGCTCCACAGATCTTCTAAACATATCTTCAGCACAGAGCTCCACAGATCTTCTAAACATATCTTCAACTCAGAGCTCCACAGATCTTCTAAACATATCTTCAACACAGAGCTCCACAGATATTCTAAACATATCTTCAACACAGAGCTCCACAGATCATCTAAACATATCTTCAGCACAGAGCTACACAGATGTTATGCAATAGCAGATATAGTTAAAACAAGTGTAGACAACTGATGAGGTAAATATTAATGTAGTAAGTAAAATGAAAAACGAATCTACACTAACTATTATTATTAGTTGTTGTAGTAGTAGTAATAATAATAGTAGTAGTAGTTGTTGTTATAGTAGTAATAGTGGAAGTGGTAGTAATAGCCGTAGAAGTCGCCGGTATCTTGGCAGTAGTAGTGTTAATACTAACCCATAATATTAGTAGTAACATTAATTGAAGAGAGAAAGGATTGTATCCTAACGTATCTGAACATTTCATATTGCAGGAGTATTTGTTATGTAAGCATTAGCTGAACAATTGTCACGTAGGTTTCGATCATTAAATTGCCTACATCTTCTTCCTATTCTTTCACCCGAAATTCTTTATTTTGTTATCTCTCTTTATTCTTTTTTTTTTTTTGTATATTTTGCATCCATACGTTTGCGAAATATATTTTCCTTACAATTCTTAAACTTTACCTGTTTTGTTTCTCAAAACTGAGAATCGCAATAGTGGTTCTATTACAGAGATGTCAGTAGACGAAAGGTGTGATTATGTTTCCTACCCAGACTAAAGAGCAGACTTTTGGGCTACCATTCTCACCTGACACTAGCGTAAGGTGTTAAAACACGACACTCCTGAGTTAGATTCTCGACGTAAACGCGTGAGAATGCTAGGAGAGAGCCGACATCCGTCTGCATTTTCACCGGTCAGTAACGAGTTGCATCGGCCGAAAGCTTAAGTAGGAGCGAATATTTACACCTTATAGTCGCAGTTTCAGACGGTTGTCTGAGATTTGAAACTGACACGCGCTTTTCCCAGTCAGTTTGTTAACGCAGGTGCGTAATCGCTCAGGGGCAGTTACGACACGCTTCTAGTTAAACGAAGATTATGGAGAGGGGGAGAGATCGGGGCGCGGGGGAAATAGTTCATCATTTGACTGGTTTTAAATATTAACCCACGTTTGAAACTTTATTTCATTTCACTCAGTAACTTTGCAGTTAGACTAGAACAACCTTCATTCGATTTCTAAATAATCTCTGTAAATAGAGATGGCCTTTAGTTTGGTCGAAGTGGTTATAGTTCTTAGTATTTCTGTGTTTGAGGTAAATATTACATATAATAGTGAAGGGATTAAATGTTAAATCGCCGATTTCATTCTATTAGTTTTGTGCAGATTAAAATTTATATAGTCTGTATTATTTTCTAGTGACGCGTTTCAGTGGAAAGCAGAATAAATTATAATTTTTAGCTTACTAAACAAGTAGCTGTAATGAATTTGGTTTAACTGCTAAATAATCAGACGAGATCATATTTTTCTAAACTAACTTATAACTGCTAAATGTCCCATGAGTATTGACGAAATATATTTATATGTATTTCAAATTCATGGAAATTGATTTTAAATATAACTTATTTCACGGGAAGTTTTAAATGTAAGTCAAGCTGTAGGCTTGCTTTTAAAATATAAGTTATATCCTTATACACCGTATGTATAATTATTTGATATGTGTTCTTTCTTTTATATAGTGTAACGGTGGTACCCAACTTGCCAGCGTTTAGTAAAGAGACATATTTGTGAGAAGCATAGACATTTCCTATCTTTAACCACGTGGGTTTTTTTTCAAGTAACACTGGTCTGACAGTGCATGCTGCCATCAGAGATAGACAGTAATACAAATCCCACTAACGGTTTCTAAAGACTAGAAATATATATTGGGCTTTTTGAGCCAGTTCTTATTGCTCCACAAAACTAAATGTACATGCTGCCTGGCGGCGAGAATAATTACAAGAATAACATTAACATTCCGACAGAGATTGTGACTAGTACTGTGGTGACCAAATATAGTACCTTCCTGGAAGAAGACACCGATCTGACATTACTTAAATCCTAGAATCCAAAGCTAATGACATTGTGCTCTGCTAACTTTCGTGCCGGGACAAATTTTATGCGACTTAATCAGACATTCGAAAAAAATTAGAACACCCAAGGAATCGTTCCCTGAGACAGAGAGTTCAGTACGTCTTTTGGAACTGGGGATTTCTTGGTCGAGGACTGCATATTCGGGTCTGTGTGAAGGTCCTAGAATTATTATGTTCCCAGAGGCAGCGAGCAAAGTTGTGAGTATATATGTGAGAGCAAGGCCATGGCTGAATGAATGAGAGTACACAGGTCTGAGTGTTATTGTACCAGTGTATTATTGTCACCCATTTGCTGTCTTAATTTTTTTTTAATCTGCAGAATTTGTTACAAAAATTGCTAGAGTTTCTTTTTTTCCTTAGGTTAAATCAGATTTATCCAACTCTGTTCATACATTTACGAGGAAAAAGAAAAAAACTCATAGACTCAAACCCTATGTATTTATAACTCTTTGGGCCATCATCTGTCATCCTAACGGGGCTGTGGGCTAAACCTAGAGTTAAGATCATAACGGGGTCTATCATCCGTGTAGCATTTTCTTGAATTTTTATGACTATTTGTATATGTTTTGGTGTAATTTCTATGTGTTATGATGAAACTTTACATGATAATTAAAGCTTCTCTTGAAATTAATCAGCGCGTTGGTCAGCTCGTTCTAGAATATTTATATATTCATTTGTTATAGTTTTCCCCACGTCTGCGTGTCTACCTGTCGTCACTTGAATGTGCGTGCACGTGATTGGATATATATATATATATTTAATGTATATGTGTTAGACTTTCTGACTACTTTAGATCTGTCGTAGAAGATAGGTGAGAGAGAGAGAAAAGATTTTCTGCTCTCATAGACAGCCTCTATCACTATTCCACCACCTCACTCGTGGAAATCTATGTTGTATTTCTAACTCACCCCGTGACTATCACTCAATCTAACCTATTTAGAAGGGACCAAACCCAAGTCTTAATTCTCCTATCAAAAAATCTACGACAAATGGTCGCTCGTTACCGGGAATTGAACCCAAAATCCTAAGACGAGTACGACAAATATTGGTCTCGTCTATCTGGATTTTGCACTTTAGATTCTTTATTCTGATTTAGAGTAGGAGTGATGTCTTGTGAGTTGTTATATCTTTAAATAATTTATCCCCTAGACTAACGATCTGTTTACGGGCGTGCTGACCACACAAACTGATAAGTTTTTTCCACAGCATTTAAATAATATACATTGGAGTTACAAGTGTATTTTGTCGGAATATGTTAATTGTTGATTTGTAATACTAAACGCTGGTAAAGTGGTGAGTGTATAACATTCACAAGGGTTTTGAAGAAGTAGGTGTTTGAGCAAAAGCTAAGGAGTGCGTTTCGGACTATTTGTCCAGATTAATTGCCTCCCTTACCCTAACTGTCTTCAGGGGTGAACTTATAGTGGATTTTAAAATTAAGGGATTATTTTTCTCTTTAATTTTTGCAATAATTTTGTCTTCCACTGTAGCAACTTATTTTTCAGTGAGTAATCTTAACTACCATTTATTTGGCGTAGTCGTGTTTGCATTAGGTGCTTTATTGCCGATTAATAGCAGCGATAGTTAGATTTTAATTTTTTGGAGGAGGTATCCCAGGTTATAAGTATATCATCTTTTTTTTTAATTTGGTATTTTCTCGTAAGTGGTAGGAACCAGTGTATCCTTTCCTTCTTTTCGTTCTCCACTAGTCTCAGTCACTGACATAATATGGCCGAGAGGGCAAAGCTTAGACAACTCCTCAGGGACGAAGCGAGAGAGGAGGGACTGGAAGGAGAGGAAGCGAAAGCATTTGTCAGAGACGAACTGGAGGGATATGATGCGGAGAGGAAAGCAGCGGAAGCTAAGGATAAAGCTGCCGCAGATTTACAGCAGAAGAAGATGGACGAGGAAATGGAAATCCGCAGGATGCAGCATGAGGAAAGAGAGAAGGAGAGACAGCACGAGAAGGAGAGGGAGGAGAGACAGCAGGAGAAGGAGAGGGAGGAGAGACAGCTTGAGGAAAAAGAGAAACAGAGACAGCACGAGTTGGCTCTTAAAACTCTAGAATTCCAAAGTCGTGGTGCTGCCTCTACCTCCAGCAATGGAGAGTCTTCTCCTCATTCTTCCTTAACTGATCCTTCTAACACTAAATCTCCTCAACTCAACGCTATGTCTTTCACTTTTGAGTCTTTTCCTTGTCCAAATGAGAAGATTGACACATGGTTAGAAAAATTTGAGAAAATTGCAACTCTGTACGGGTTAGAGAGGTCGCGTTGGAATATGAAACTTTCCCAGGCCCTAAAAAGTTCTGCGTATGATGTTTACGCCAAACTGGAAAGCAGCCAACAAGACAACTATGATGTGTTGAAGAAAGCGTTACTGGAGCGCTTTGAAATGAACGCTCGCAAGTTTTTGCAACTGTTTCGCAACAGCCGGAAAGAGAATTCTGAAACTTTTCAGCAGTTCTCATCTCGTTTGAAGGGTTATCTGACAAAGTGCCTAGAGCTCTCGCAGCTCCCCTCTACCTACGAAGGTCTTGAGGAATTTGTTTTAACAGAACAAATAAAGAACACATTGTCTGCAGATACCCGGAGATTTCTAGCTGAGCAGGGAGCAGAAAAACTTGAAGACATCTTAGAGAAGTCTGAGCGTTACCATAATGCGCTGGCTGAACTACCGGCCACTAAGCGGAAACCGACAGAGGAGCATTTTCGAAAAAATAATCTAGATCAACCTTCTCATGCTTCGAATCAAAATAACCACAGAGAAACTGGACCTCAAAACCCCCCTCCTGAAAAATCCAAGTTCTACAAGAACAAGTACCCCAACCACCCCAAACAGTCTGATCAACCCGACCGTCCTTCATGGCAGCGTGGCCAGAAAGGTCAAGGTGGCAAAGGGAAAACCCCTGAGCACGGGACATATGATCAGACCGAGCACACCGAGCCTAAACGCATCGGATGCTTATTAACAGTCTCGCAAGGCGGAATTATTGACAGTGATTCCCAACCTGTTGGGGATAGACCCTCAACGCGAGGTACGGTTATTTTGAACGGTTCTCAAACTTCTTGTTTATTTGACACGGGGCTTTCTTACGACTGCATTGTTGCCAGAAACCTGGTTAAACCCGGTCAAGAGACAGCAGAGACCGTCCAACTTTGTGGAGTTCGTAAGAGTGATGCACCTACAGCGCTTCCCATCGCATTGGTGGAGATACACTCTGACTTTGTCAGAGGCGTGATCAAAGCGGCTGTTATGGATGATCCCATCTACCCAGTCATACTTGGCGGGAGATACGTGTGTATTGGTAAACCGGAAGAGCCGATTGTGGCAGCAGTAACTACAAGAGGGCAAACCAAGAAGGAACGGGAGCCTGCGCCTAATTTGTTACCCATGGAACTTAAAGAAGCGCAATACAAGGACCCTACTTTGGCACCCTGCTTTAGGAAACTGCCCATGGCTAAGGAACCCAGACAGCACGGGGACATTTTTTCTAAGGATGGCGTACTTTATCGGAGAACGGGCAAGCCTGACCAAGGTTACAACCAGCTCCTAGTACCGAAACAGTACAGAAGCCAAATCCTAGAAATGGGGCACTCTCTTCCCTTCAGCGGACATATGGGACAGAACGCCACAAACCAACGTATAACCACTCATTATTGGTGGCCAGGAGTAAACACTGATATTATCAGGTACGTCAAATCCTGTGCCCAGTGCCAACGTGTACCACCCAAGCAACGGACACCCCCAGTCCACATGGGTGAAATGCCAATAATGGAAACACCATTCGAACGGGTTGTGATCGACATTTTAGGACCCCTAGAAAGGACTAAAAGAAGGAACAGGTTCATCCTGACCTTGGTCGATACATGCACTTTATGGGCAGAAGCTATCCCGCTAACATGCGCAGATGCCAAGCATGTCGCAGAAGCCCTCGTGCAGATTTTCACTCGGTTGGGATTCCCTCAGCAAGTGTTGACGGATAACGGATCTCCATACCGAAACCTGTTGATGGATGAGATCGTTAAGATCTTGAGGACCCAACACATCCACACTAAGCCTTATACTCCGGCCGGAAATGGGCTCGTGGAACGTGCTAATGGAAACCTCAACATGATGCTAAGTAAACTGGCACAAGTGAAACCTGAAGATTGGGATCTTTGTATTCCTGCAGCATTATTTGGCTACAGAGAATCTCCTCATACTTCCACAGGATTTCCGCCAGCTACGCTCTTATTCGGCAGACCCATTAAGGGCCCGCTTGAAGCCTTACTTCAGTCTCTGACAGACGAGAAGGCTGATGAGACAGTTGTCTCAGCAAGTAAATATGTGTCGGTTTTAAAGGAAAGGTTGAAACTAGGATGGGACCTAGCAACGACTAACTTTAAGCGAGCACGCACAAAGCACGCTAACCGATACAGGAAAGTCGCGAAAGAAAGAGAACTGGAAGCAGGAGAGAAAGTTTTGGTGTTACTCCCTACCGGAAACAACCAACTGAAGATCGGATGGCAAGGGCCGTTTACCGTCCTGAAAAAGATTTCTAAGGCTAACTACCAGATCTCTATTCAAGGAAAGGAGAAGGTTTTCCATTTAAATCTCTTAAAGAGATACTTGGAAAGACCAGTGCCAACCTCCGACCATCTCCTGACGATCGCAAAAGCTGACGAAGATGATGATAGTGGCAGGGATATTCCACCACAATCAAAGGAAATCTTTCAAAAATGTCAGAAGCGGCGACGCTCTTTCAAGCGCGCATGGGAGACATTCCAGAGGAAGGAAACTTGAGTAGGAATTGGAGAGAGATGGAGGGGGAAGATGAGAGAGAAGAAGACAGACACCCCGAAGCTACGGTTATAGGAAATTTAATTCCATAACGTAGACATGGAGTGCTTCCATATCTTAAGGGGGGACGTCCTGTCACGTAGGTTTTGATCATTAAATTGCCTACATCTTCTTCCTATTCTTTCACCCGAAATTCTTTATTTTGTTATCTCTCTTTATTCTTTTTTTGTATATTTTGCATCCATACGTTTGCGAAATATATTTTCCTTACAATTCTTAAACTTTACCTGTTTTGTTTCTCAAAACTGAGAATCGCAATAGTGGTTCTATTACAGAGATGTCAGTAGACGAAAGGTGTGATTATGTTTCATACCCAGACTAAAGAGCAGACTTTTGGGCTACCATTCTCACCTGACACTAGCGTAAGGTGTTAAAACACGACACTCCTGAGTTAGATTCTCGACGTAAACGCGTGAGAATGCTAGGAGAGAGCCGACATCCGTCTGCATTTTCACCGGTCAGTAGTTGCATCGGCCGAAAGCTTAAGTAGGAGCGAATATTTACACCTTATAGTCGCAGTTTCAGACGGTTGTCTGAGATTTGAAACTGACACGCGCTTTTCCCGGTCAGTTTGTTAACGCAGGTGCGTAATCGCTCAGGGGCAGTTACGACACGCTTCTAGTTAAACGAAGATTATGGAGAGGGGGAGAGATCGGGGCGCGGGGGAAATAGTTCATCATTTGACTGGTTTTAAATATTAACCCACGTTTGAAACTTTATTTCATTTCACTCAGTAACTTTGCAGTTAGACTAGAACAACCTTCATTCGATTTCTAAATAATCTCTGTAAATAGAGATGGCCTTTAGTTTGGTCGAAGTGGTTATAGTTCTTAGTATTTCTGTGTTTGAGGTAAATATTACATATAATAGTGAAGGGATTAAATGTTAAATCGCCGATTTCATTCTATTAGTTTTGTGCAGATTAAAATGTATATAGTCTGTATTATTTTCTAGTGACGCGTTTCAGTGGAAAGCAGAATAAATTATAATTTTTAGCTTACTAAACAAGTAGCTGTAATGAATTTGGTTTAACTGCTAAATAATCAGACGAGATCATATTTTTCTAAACTAACTTATAACTGCTAAATGTCCCATGAGTATTGACGAAATATATTTATATGTATTTCAAATTCATGAATTTGATTTTAAATATAACTTATTTCACGGGAAGTTTTAAATGTAAGTCAAGCTGTAGGCTTGCTTTTAAAATATAAGTTATATCCTTATACACCGTATGTATAATTATTTGATATGTGTTCTTTCTTTTATATAGTGTAACGGTGGTACCCAACTTGCCAGCGTTTAGTAAAGAGACATATTTGTGAGAAGCATAGACATTTCCTATCTTTAACCACGTGGGTTTTTTTCAAGTAACACTGGTCTGACAGTGCATGGTGCCATCAGAGATAGACAGTAATACAAATCCCACTAACGGTTTCTAAAGACTAGAAATATATATTGGGCTTTTTGAGCCAGTTCTTATTGCTCCACAAAACTAAATGTACATGCTGCCTGGCGGCGAGAATAATTACAAGAATAACATTAACATTCCGACAGAGATTGTGACTAGTACTGTGGTGACCAAATATAGTACCTTCCTGGAAGAAGACACCGATCTGACATTACTTAAATCCTAGAATCCAAAGCTAATGACATTGTGCTCTGCTAACTTTCGTGCCGGGACAAATTTTATGCGACTTAATCAGACATTCGAAAAAAATTAGAACACCCAAGGAATCGTTCCCTGAGACAGAGAGTTCAGTACGTCTTTTGGAACTGGGGATTTCTTGGTCGAGGACTGCATATTCGGGTCTGTGTGAAGGTCCTAGAATTATTATGTTCCCAGAGGCAGCGAGCAAAGTTGTGAGTATATATGTGAGAGCAAGGCCATGGCTGAATGAATGAGAGTACACAGGTCTGAGTGTTATTGTACCAGTGTATTATTGTCACCCATTTGCTGTCTTAATTTTTTTTTAATCTGCAGAATTTGTTACAAAAATTGCTAGTTTTTCTTTTTTTCCTTAGGTTAAATCAGATTTATCCAACTCTGTTCATACATTTACGAGGAAAAAGAAAAAAACTCATAGACTCAAACCCTATGTATTTATAACTCTTTGGGCCATCATCTGTCATCCTAACGGGGCTGTGGGCTAAACCTAGAGTTAAGATCATAACGGGGTCTATCATCCGTGTAGCATTTTCTTGAATTTTTATGACTATTTGTATATGTTTTGGTGTAATTTCTATGTGTTATGATGAAACTTTACATGATAATTAAAGCTTCTCTTGAAATTAATCAGCGCGTTGGTCAGCTCGTTCTAGAATATTTATATATTCATTTGTTATAGTTTTCCCCACGTCTGCGTGTCTACCTGTCGTCACTTGAATGTGCGTGCACGTGATTGGATATATATATATATTTAATGTATATGTGTTAGACTTTCTGACTACTTTAGATCTGTCGTAGAAGATAGGTGAGAGAGAGAGAAAAGATTTTCTGCTCTCATAGACAGCCTCTATCACTATTCCACCACCTCACTCGTGGAAATCTATGTTGTATTTCTAACTCACCCCGTGACTATCACTCAATCTAACCTATTTAGAAGGGACCAAACCCAAGTCTTAATTCTCCTATCAAAAAATCTACGACAAATGGTCGCTCGTTACCGGGAATTGAACCCAAAATCCTAAGACGAGTACGACAAATATTGGTCTCGTCTATCTGGATTTTGCACTTTAGATTCTTTATTCTGATTTAGAGTAGGAGTGATGTCTTGTGAGTTGTTATATCTTTAAATAATTTATCCCCTAGACTAACGATCTGTTTACGGGCGTGCTGACCACACAAACTGATAAGTTTTTTCCACAGCATTTAAATAATATACATTGGAGTTACAAGTGTATTTTGTCGGAATATGTTAATTGTTGATTTGTAATACTAAACGCTGGTAAAGTGGTGAGTGTATAACATTCACAAGGGTTTTGAAGAAGTAGGTGTTTGAGCAAAAGCTAAGGAGTGCGTTTCGGACTATTTGTCCAGATTAATTGCCTCCCTTACCCTAACTGTCTTCAGGGGTGAAACGTATAGTGGATTTTAAAATTAAGGGATTAATTTTCTCTTTAATTTTTGCAATAATAATTTTGTTTTCCACTGTAGCAACTTATTTTTCAGTGAGTAATCCTACTACCATTTATTTGGCGTAGTCGTGTTTTGCATTAGGTGCTTTATTGCCGATTAATAGCAGCGATAGTTAGATACTTTATTTTTGGAGGAGGTATCCCAGGTTATAAGTATATCATCTTTTTTTTTAAAAAGTTTGGTATTTTCTCGTAAGTGGTAGGAATCAGTGTATCCTTTCCTTCTTTTCGTTCTCCACTAGTCTCAGTCACTGACATAATATGGCCGAGAGGGCAAAGCTTAGACAACTCCTCAGGGACGAAGCGAGAGAGGAGGGACTGGAAGGAGAGGAAGCGAAAGCATTTGTCAGAGACGAACTGGACAGATGTGATGCGGAGAGGAAAGCAGCGGAAGCTAAGGATAAAGCTGCCGCAGATTTACAGCAGAAGAAGATGGACGAGGAAATGGAAATCCGCAGGATGCAGCATGAGGAAAGAGAGAAGGAGAGACAGCACGAGAAGGAGAGGGAGGAGAGACAGCAGGAGAAGGAGAGGGAGGAGAGACAGCTTGAGGAAAAAGAGAAACAGAGACAGCACGAGTTGGCTCTTAAAACTCTAGAATTCCAAAGTCGTGGTGCTGCCTCTACCGCCTGCAATGGAGAGTCTTCTCCTCATTCTTCTTTGACTGATCCTTCTAACACTCAATCTCTTCAACTCAACGCTATGTCTTTCACTTTTGAGTCTTTTCCTTGTCCAAATGAGAAGATTGACACATGGTTAGAAAAATTTGAGAAAATTGCAACTCTGTACGGGTTAGAGAGGTCGCGTTGGAATATGAAACTTTCCCAGGCCCTAAAAAATTCTGCGTATGATGTTTACGCCAAACTGGAAAGCAGCCAACAAGACAACTATGATCTGTTGAAGAAAGCGTTACTGGAGCGTTTTGAAATGAACGCTCGCACGTTTTTGCAACTGTTCCGCAACAGCCGGAAAGAGAATTCTGAAACTTTTCAGCAGTTCTCGTCTCGTTTGAAGGGTTATCTGACAAAGTGCCTAGAGCTCTCGCAGCTCCCCTCTATCTACGAAGGTCTTGAGGAATTTGTTTTAACAGAACAAATAAAGAACACATTGTCTGCAGATACTCGGAGATTTCTAGCTGAGCAGGGAGCAGAAAAACTTGAAGACATCTTAGAGAAGTCTGAGCGTTACCATAATGCGCTGGCTGAACTACCGGCCGCTAAGCGGAAACCGACAGAGGAGCATTTTCGAAAAAATAATCTAGATCAACCTTCTCATGCTTCGAATCAAAATAACCACAGAGAAACTGGACCTCAAAAACCCCCTCCTGAAAAATCCAAGTTCTACAAGAACAAGTACCCCAACCACCCCAAACAGTCTGATCAACCCGACTGTCCTTCATGGCAGCGTGGCCAGAAAGGTCAAGGTGACAAAGGGAAAACCCCTGCGCACGGGACATATGATCAGACCGAGCACACCGAGCCTAAACGCATCGGATGCTTATTAACAGTCTCGCAAGGCGGAATTATTGACAGTGATTCCCAACCTGTTGGGGATAGACCCTCAACGCGAGGTACGGTTATTTTGAACGGTTCTCAAACTTCTTGTTTATTTGACTCGGGGCTTTCTTACGATTGCATTGTTGCCAGAAACCTGGTTAAACCCGGTCAAGAGACAGCAGAGACCGTCCAACTTTGTGGAGTTCGTAAGAGTGATGCACCTACAGCGCTTCCCATCGCATTGGTGGAGATACACTCTGACTTTGTCAGAGGCGTGATCAAAGCGGCTGTTATGGATGATCCCATCTACCCAGTCATACTTGGCGGTAGATACGTGTGTATTGGTAAACCGGAAGAGCCGATTGTGGCAGCAGTAACTACAAGAGGGCAAACCAAGAAGGAACGGGAGCCTGCGCCTAATTTGTTACCCATGGAACTTAAAGAAGCGCAATACAAGGACCCTACTTTGGCACCCTGCTTTAGGAAACTGCCCATGGCTAAGGAACCCAGACAGCACGGGGACATTTTTTCTAAGGATGGCGTACTTTATCGGAGAACGGGCAAGCCTGACCAAGGTTACAACCAGCTCCTAGTACCGAAACAGTACAGAAGCCAAATCCTAGAAATGGGGCACTCTCTTCCCTTCAGCGGACATATGGGACAGAACGCCACAAACCAACGTATAACCACTCATTATTGGTGGCCAGGAGTAAACACTGATATTATCAGGTACGTCAAATCCTGTGCCCAGTGCCAACGTGTACCACCCAAGCAACGGACACCCCCAGTCCACATGGGTGAAATGCCAATAATGGGAACACCATTCGAACGGGTTGTGATCGACATTTTAGGACCCCTAGAAAGGACTAAAAGAAGGAACAGGTTCATCCTGACCTTAGTCGATACATGCACTTTATGGGCAGAAGCTATCCCGCTAACATGCGCAGATGCCAAGCATGTCGCAGAAGCCCTCGTGCAGATTTTCACTCGGTTGGGATTCCCTCAGCAAGTGTTGACGGATAACGGATCTCCATACCGAAACCTGTTGATGGATGAGATCGTTAAGATCTTGAGGACCCAACACATCCACACCAAGCCTTATACTCCGGCCGGAAATGGGCTCGTGGAACGTGCTAATGGAAACCTCAACATGATGCTAAGTAAACTGGCACAAGTGAAACCTGAAGATTGGGATCTTTGTATTCCTGCAGCATTATTTGGCTACAGAGAATCTCCTCATACTTCCACAGGATTTCCGCCAGCTACGCTCTTATTCGGCAGACCCATTAAGGGCCCGCTTGAAGCCTTACTTCAGTCTCTGACAGACGAGAAGGCTGATGAGACAGTTGTCTCAGCAAGTAAATATGTGTCGGTTTTAAAGGAAAGGTTGAAACTAGGATGGGACCTAGCAACGACTAACTTTAAGCGAGCACGCACAAAGCATGCTAACCGATACAGGAAAGTCGCGAAAGAAAGAGAACTGGAAGCAGGAGAGAAAGTTTTGGTGTTACTTCCTACCGGAAACAACCAACTGAAGATCGGATGGCAAGGGCCGTTTACCGTCCTGAATAAGATTTCTAAGGCTAACTACCAGATCTCTATTCAAGGAAAGGAGAAGGTTTTCCATTTAATTCTGTTAAAGAGATACTTGGAAAGACCAGTGCCAACCTCCGACCATCTCCTGACGATCGCAAAAGCTGACGAAGATGATGATAGTGGCAGGGATATTCCACCACAATCAAAGGAAATCTTTCAAAAATGTCAGAAGCGGCGACGCTCTTTCAAGCGCGCATGGGAGACATTCCAGAGGAAGGAAACTTGAGTAGGAATTGGAGAGAGATGGAGGGGGAAGATGAGAGAGAAGAAGACAGACACCCCGAAGCTACGGTTATAGGAAATTTAATTCCATAACGTAGACATGGAGTGCTTCCATATCTTAAGGGGGGACGTCCTGTCACGTAGGTTTTGATCATTAAATTGCCTACATCTTCTTCCTATTCTTTCACCCGAAATTCTTTATTTTGTTATCTCTCTTTATTCTTTTTTTGTATATTTTGCATCCATACGTTTGCGAAATATATTTTCCTTACAATTCTTAAACTTTACCTGTTTTGTTTCTCAAAACTGAGAATCGCAATAGTGGTTCTATTACAGAGATGTCAGTAGACGAAAGGTGTGATTATGTTTCATACCCAGACTAAAGAGCAGACTTTTGGGCTACCATTCTCACCTGACACTAGCGTAAGGTGTTAAAACACGACACTCCTGAGTTAGATTCTCGACGTAAACGCGTGAGAATGCTAGGAGAGAGCCGACATCCGTCTGCATTTTCACCGGTCAGTAGTTGCATCGGCCGAAAGCTTAAGTAGGAGCGAATATTTACACCTTATAGTCGCAGTTTCAGACGGTTGTCTGAGATTTGAAACTGACACGCGCTTTTCCCGGTCAGTTTGTTAACGCAGGTGCGTAATCGCTCAGGGGCAGTTACGACACGCTTCTAGTTAAACGAAGATTATGGAGAGGGGGAGAGATCGGGGCGTTGGGGAAATAGTTCATTCTTTGTCTGGTTTTAAATATTAACCCACGTTTGAAACTTTATTTCATTTCACTCAGTAACTTTGCAGTTAGACTAGAACAACCTTCGTTCGATTTCTAAATAATCTCTGTAAATAGAAATGGCCTTTAGTTTGGTCGAAGTGGTTACAGTTCTTAGTATTTCTGTGTTTGAGGTAAATATTACATATAATAGTGAAGGGGATTAAATGTTAAATCGCCGATTTCATTCTATTAGTTTTGTGCAGAGTAAAATTTATATAGTCTGTATTATTTTCTAGTGACGCGTTTCAGTGGAAAGCAGAATAAATTATAATTTTTAGCTTACTAAACAAGTAGCTGTAATGAATTTGGTTTACCTGCTAAATAATCAGACGAGATCATATTTTTCTAAACTAACTTATAACTGCTAAATGTCCCATGAGTATTGACGAAATATATTTATATGTATTTCAAATTCATGGAAATTGATTTTAAATATAACTTATTTCACGGGAAGTTTTAAATGTAAGTCAAGCTGTAGGCTTGCTTTTAAAATATAAGTTATATCCTTATACACCGTATGTATAATTATTTGATATGTGTTCTTTCTTTTATATAGTGTAACGGTGGTACCCAACTTGCCAGCGTTTAGTAAAGAGACATATTTGTGAGAAGCATAGACATTTCCTATCTTTAACCACGTGGGTTTTTTTCAAGTAACACTGGTCTGACAGTGCATGGTGCCATCAGAGATAGACAGTAATACAAATCCCACTAACGGTTTCTAAAGACTAGAAATATATATTGGGCTTTTTGAGCCAGTTCTTATTGCTCCACAAAACTAAATGTACATGCTGCCTGGCGGCGAGAATAATTACAAGAATAACATTAACATTCCGACAGAGATTGTGACTAGTACTGTGGTGACCAAATATAGTACCTTCCTGGAAGAAGACACCGATCTGACATTACTTAAATCCTAGAATCCAAAGCTAATGACATTGTGCTCTGCTAACTTTCGTGCCGGGACAAATTTTATGCGACTTAATCAGACATTCGAAAAAAATTAGAACACCCAAGGAATCGTTCCCTGAGACAGAGAGTTCAGTACGTCTTTTGGAACTGGGGATTTCTTGGTCGAGGACTGCATATTCGGGTCTGTGTGAAGGTCCTAGAATTATTATGTTCCCAGAGGCAGCGAGCAATGTTGTGAGTATATATGTGAGAGCAAGGCCATGGCTGAATGAATGAGAGTACACAGGTCTGAGTGTTATTTTACCGGTGTATTATTGTCACCCATTTGCTGTCTTAATTTTTTTTTTAATCTGCAGAATTTGTTACAAAAATTGCTAGAGTTTCTTTTTTTCCTTAGGTTAAATCAGATTTATCCAACTCTGTTCATACATTTACGAGGAAAAAGAAAAAAAACTCATAGACTCAAACCCTATGTATTTATAACTCTTTGGGCCATCATCTGTCATCCTAACGGGGCTGTGGGCTAAACCTAGAGTTAAGATCATAACGGGGTCTATCATCCGTGTAGCATTTTCTTGAATTTTTATGACTATTTGTAAATGTTTTGGTGTAATTTCTATGTGTTATGACTTTACATGATAATTAAAGCTTCTCTTGAAATTAATCAGCGCGTTGGTCAGCTCGTTCTAGAATATTTATATATTCATTTGTTATAGTTTTCCCCACGTCTGCGTGTCTACCTGTCGTCACTTGAATGTGCGTGCACGTGATTGGATATATATATATATATATATATATATATATATATATATATATATATATATATATATATATATATATATATATATTTAATGTATATGTGTTAGACTGTCTGACTACTTTAGATCTGTCGTAGAAGATAGGTGAGAGAGAGAGAAACGATTTTCCGCTCTCAGAGACAGCCCCTATCACTATTCCACCACCTCACTCGTGGAAATCTATGTTGTATTTCTAACTCACCCCGTGACTATCACTCAATCTAACCTATTCATATGGGACCAAACCCAAGTCTTAATTCTCCTATCAAAAAATCTACGACTACAATTTATATATTAGTTCAATGTAGCTTCGTATATAATTTTTTTTAACTTAATCTTCAGGTCTAGAGTTTTCGATGGACATCGTTTTTTTTTTTTTGTGTGTGGACATCTTCGATGCTTGGCAGACCTCAGACACAATAAAAGCCATATGTTTTCACTAAATGGACTGAGTATCTTTGAAGTCACACAGACAAACACCACGGCTAAACTTGCATCCGTGACAGTACATGACAAAGATCCAACAGTAGAACCATACAAAATTAATACCATCAACGCCAGCGGTCACGCGTCACAGTACCATGAATATTATTTATATAGCCTATCGTGGAGATTGTACGAGTATCACTGTTCGAGATCACGTCGGTTGTAAGAACTAGATATTTATATGTGAGATGGAATTTTTTAATGTCAGTAGAAATCCTGGCGTGTACCACTAACTTGTACCACAAACGTGTACCACAAACGTGTATCACTAACGTGTACCACAAACGTGCATCACAAACGTGTACCACAAACGTGTACCCCAAACTAAATATATCTTTTGCGTATTGGTTATGTGAAACGAGCATCAGGCGCCCTCCGCCAACCCCAGTGAGTCGGATGAACGTGTTTTCGGAAAGCAGAAGACCACAATAGCAATATATATATATATATATATATATATATATATATATATATATATATATATATATATATATATATATATATATATATATAAAGTTTGGTAAAGTGCTTATATAATAACTTTGTACACCATGATGTAATCTTACATTCCCTGCTCTCTATAGAGATTCTGGGTCCACCACTTTTGTTGGCTCCTTAAGAGGAAACCCACACGACGCAGTCATCATCTCTTGCAGTGGTGGTTCATCTGTCATGCTATTTAAAGTGATGAGGTTGCCAACCTCGTGTGCCACTGCAATCCACAAGCAAATTATAGCTGTCAAAAGTGTACAATTTGAAAAGGTGCAATATAAATTACAACTTACTCCGAGTTTTTCGGGCGAGTTAAACACAAACTTGTTGCACATGAAACATCCGAATATTGTCGGGAAAGTAATTTAAGATGCTGTTTCTTCAGATGAGTTAGGTGTCTAATATATAGCACTTGAACTAGGACCCTAGAACTTAAGGCATAACGTGATTTCTCTAATCATAGAATTAACGTCTTGTCCTCTGACATGTCCTATATTTGGGTCCTGCTATTCTGTGTTAATGGCTGTCTACGATTTCTGCTTGAAATAGTTTGAAGTTAGTGAAGCAAGTGTACAAGACTCCAGGTTATAACAAGAGTTTTTGCTTTTCCAAACATATTGCTTCGTGGACGAAAAGTTCAATCAAGAGCAGTCTTTCTTTGCATCTCAATTGCCAAAGCAGTGGTAAATAACTGTATGATTTTGGTAAAGGTCTATGTCCCACTACCCTCGTCTCTCATGTAAAGCATTCTACATGACAACATAAGATGTTGTATTCCAACTATATTACCGTATATGGTCTTCCTACTGCAGGTTGTATATACCATGTTCAAAACTCACTTCTTCATTGATCTTTTACTAATAATCTCTTTCAAGATGTCACTGTCTTGTAATTATTGATCACAACAAGGTTTGGGCTGAAGCAATTACGTTTCATACTGTGCTCCAACAAAATCACCTGTTATTTTACTGTCCGTGTCTTAATCTCACCAAGGTTGTCATCGACCGTGTTTTTATGTACTGCATACTTGCTAACTGCTGCTTTATCTCAAGGAGCCGCGCTAGCGTAGTGGTTACCACACCGCTCTGGCGACCGGGTGATTCAGGATCAAATCCGGGCGACGGCATTTGAGGATTTTTTGTCGACCGGGATTTGAACTGGATTAACTCGAGACCTGGCAAGAACATTTGAAGGAGTGTCGTCGACCAGAGATTGGCGGCTCCTGGGCCGACAAAGCTCTAATGGGTACCTCCGAAATCGGACAGTATCTGCCTGAATGGCGAGGAACACCTGTCTCTGTATAAGAAAAGGGATACTCACGTAAAATCAATGTCAGGTTAGACATTAAGAATAACCTGAGATTTCGCCTCGAGTATTAGCGGGCGTACAAAAAAAAAAAGAAACAGAAATAACGATTGTCTATTAATATTAGACCACTGCGAACACCGCGTTTGTGTATCTTCCCAGACAAAAAGTCTGGATTAACAATAGGGATGTCGCTCTGTGTAGATTTTTATTCCGCCTGGAGCGGCGATAAAGAAAAGTGAATGTGGTAAGATTGCTTTGCAAGAACAAAGGCAATGCTTTGTCAAAACAGGTCAAGCGTTCATGGTAATCTGTAAGGGAGTAAAGGATTAAAATAGGTTGTGATAAGAAAACCTTGAACAATGAAAGCGGAAGCAATAAATGTTGGAAGAATTAAATGTACAAAGAGTGGTAGCTAATAATACAGGAGTGGGCAGAAAAACGTATTTCGTAACCATGATATAAATTATGGCATTTGAAACGTAATATTAAGATAGGAAATATAAGTTGATCACATAACGTATAGTTTGACAATACGAAATTTGAGGATAATACATATTTTCTGACGCAGATTGCAGAAATATTATATGATAAGACGATATAAAAACGATAATGATAAGAATGTTATGAGAAGTGAGAACCATTAGTAGTATTTCAATTCGCATGGTAAAGAACATTAGCGTTTGTAACAGATCATTTTAAAGAGTTTAAGACAATTGTTCTTAAACAATTACACTTTTTTGTTTAGAATTATTTCTTAAAATATTCATTGGCGCAGGCTGTGTACTGACAAAATGTACGTGCCAACTGTAGCAACAGTCCCCACAATAGGTAGGTCTACCATAACATCCAGGTACCAGAGAAGAAAAAGTTGACACTGATCATTGTTGAAGATAGCGTTGTACATTGTTGTACATCCTGTAAATAGTACGTGTGAACACAACAACATTTATGACGTATTTGATAGAGAGCTTTTATCTTTTCACTAATAAAGCGTTTGTAGCTGTGTTAGTTATCATCAATCACTTTGGAAGTGTGGCCTACTGTAAACAGAGATAACACTACCACATATACTTGACGCTAATTTACCAAGCAACAACAAGCAGTTGTAGCTCTCTATAGAACACAGAACCTCCATTAAAACTGATACCCATAACATAACAATGCAGATACCGTTGTACACATCCCTTGATAGTTTATAATTTCTCCTGTTAGAAAGTTTGTGTTTAAGAACGCACAAGTAAAACATTATTCGTCAGTTTATTTCAACAGGTGAAATAATATTCATTTTCATAAATGATACTCACATACTGTGTCGTTCCGCTGATGCTTGAAGCGTATGGGGAGCTGAGTGTTGTGTACTTGAGATTCGTATGTCGAAATTGGCTGTTGTGGGCCATTGTTGTTGTAGGATTTATGTGATGGTGTCTTTCCATCTGCCTCGTGGTGGTAATTTACCGTGTTGCAATGTCTCTTCCTAGTTCTATACGTTATAATCTAATAACACTTTATTGTTCGATACATTATATTCTATACGTTTTGTCGTGGACAAGTCAACTCTTTGATCGTCACATTTTTCTGTGACCTCCTTTATTTTCCTTTCATTTGTTCTCACCTACCCCTTATCGTTGTTTCGCTTTCATCGTTCAACGTTTTCGTATCATAACTTGTCCTACCTCTCACCAACACCGCTCTCCTGGTTATTTATTCCTTTGTTATTGGTCACGTTTACCGAAGGAGTGGACTTGTCACATTGATTGTTTGCCTATCCGCTGGCTCTAGACTGAGAAAGGATCTACACTGAGCGACCCTTATATTGTTAACTCCGACTTCTTTTCTGGGAAGAAACACGCTGCCAGTTTGCCGCATGATAAGGTGCCAGCTCGCAAACAGTACATGATAACATATATTGCAGATGTCATTGGAATGTAGGAAATGACCATCTCGTTAAAGATTATGACACGGACTTCCGGCAAATGGACTTTGCTGTGATAAACATTTACACGGAAAGAACATCTTGGAGGAGATTATATTGTTAGATCTGTGAAGTATTGAGTTTGTGCATATGAAAAGCGAAACTGAAGAAGGAAAACTTTTTATGGTCACGAAAGACGCACAGATAAATTTGTGAATGAATTGTAAAGAAAATAGTGTGTGCGTCATGCAGAATGTTCTACAGGAGGGTGGTAAGGAAAGTCCCTTACCGATATCAGACACTATTTCGTAGTTGGATTGGCAGGGTAGTGCTGAAAAAAACTGATTAGAGTTTTTTTTTCCCAACAAAACCACATTGGCATTTGTGCAAAAAAGTTCGCTTATAATTTACAACAGTTTAAGATTGTTTCACGGCATTTTCATCTTGTCAATAAGATGATTCAGACAGTCGGGATAACGAATAGAAACAGGATGTCAACATTGAGTACTTGGCTAAGTATTAGAGGACCTTCTGATATTAGTCAGAAATAAAACTCGACTACAGTATTGGAAATCATGAATCCTGAAAGAAAACTCCATATAGAACAACAGTGGGATTATACACTTAACAAAGTTGATAACCATTCACAATCTCACAATCTCATTCACAATGTTGCGCATTCTGTTTAAATTATGTAAACCTGGACTGCCTGTCGTGAATTTATTTTATTTGATCGTAGGGACCAACAGAAGTCTGGCGTATGTTATGGTTATTCTTCTTCCCCGTACACTCTCAGACGTCTACTTGAATGTTTTCAAAGAAAGCATTAGTCAGTTTATGGCTTTATGAATCTCCGTAGAGCTTTTTTCCTGGAATGGTACTCATGTCGGTCATATGCGCTTTCTCTGTTCCTAATATATTGGGCATTTTTGAAACAGATGTTCAGCAGCCATTTTAACAGTGCCACAGTTACACTGATCGGTAGCTCCTATCTTTAGTGTGTTGAATAAATGGTATCTCAGTCTGTTGTGACCATGCGGAGTCTGAAGATTGCCACTTGTTCTCTTCTGTGTAGCTGGCAGTATGCATCATTTTGTGTAACCTGTGAGCTCTACATCCCATTTATTTCTATATTTGATTCTGATAAAACTCTTTGCCTCCTCGAAAGTTACGCTTGCTTCAGGCTGCGGTAGATTTACACCTTCCTTTGCTCATCTGTCTTCATTGCCAGTAATGTTGCAATGAGATGGGATCCATTGGATCACAACACATTTGAATCGTTGACAAAGTTTGTGGAGCACTACTCTGAGATCATCCAGGTCTGTATTATTTTGGCTTTTCAATGCTGCAGTTACTGATTGTGCATCGGTAAAGAAAGCAACTTGTTTCTCTGTGCTTTCTTCTGTCATTATAACATCTGCTGCAGTTTTCAAGGCCTCTGACTCTGCTCTGAAGTTACTTGATAATTTTTCTGTTGCCACTGACACCCTTTTTTGGTTATGATAATAGAAAACTTCGTTGAATGTGATACACATTTATAGTATTTTTAAACCCAAGTTTGCTGTGTTACGAAAGTTGGTATTTTGTATCGCTGGTGTGTCATATAATGTTATGATATTTCATAATACAATTTTCCTACCAGCTACATCAGACATGCAGACGACGTTGGTCGAAAAAATAATAGCACAAGAAAATGCCACAGAAACAAGCATTGCTGACCTGAATAATCAAAACGAGGTCACAGAGAAACAGCTGAGCGATGTGCTAATAAAATTGTCTAGGCTTGAGGAATCTCTGAACACATCAGGTAACGTGTGTGTAGACCTGGGTTTTCAGTTATGTTTTTCATTATCTATAACAAAATGTTTGACAATCTTGTTTGCGTATATTTCGTCTCACATGTTCTTTGTTGGTGACGCATGCTGGGTGATGCATGCTGTCACATTAATTAATCCTCAAAGATGCTTACTATCTTCTTACACCATAAATCACACATCCATTCCTGAATAAACCAATCAACACCGAAATTTATACCCAAACTGAACACTGTATTACGAAACACAAACAATATATGAAATAAAAATATCCAAGGTAATAATTCGTAATTCTTCCTTCAGAATTAAACAACAAGATTCAGCCCTGACATCTAGCCATCTTCTCCCTCTACACGCAACATTCCAGTTCACCTTCCAGTCAAAAACTAACTACTTCGCACCTTGAACGATTCTCCCGTGTTTTGACCAACAGTCTCGCACGAGGCAAACTCACGCAAAAACCAGACTGACTACTTTTCATTCGCACTTTACATACACACAGGCCTTCGCAATTTACTGTTCACGCAAATAACCAATCTTACTTTATCATTTGCCCACACGAAAATACATAGAACACAGAAAAAGAACTCTGGCAAACAAGATTCTCAGCATCACACGCTGTATATAACTTTAAATGTACTTTTCTGAATGCCAGTAACAAAAATCCTCCTGGTATACGCCTCCTTCCCAAGAAAAGATGATACAGATTCCGTGTAGACCAGGTTAGGTTTAGGATTCACCATCTGCGCAATCGAACAGGACTGCCATTTTGTCCGTCGTCTTCTTGATATATTTGGTTAATAAAACTTGATAGTAGGCCAACATCGGGCATAAAATATATAAGGCAAGTCTTTTCCTTTGTGAATAAGATAATTCAGACAGTCAGGAAAACGAATAGAAACATGATTTCGACATTCATTACTTGATCTTCCGATATTAGTCAGAAAGAAAACTCGACTACAGTATTGGAAATCACGAATCCTGAAAAATCTCCATACAGAACAACAGTGGGATTATACACTAAACAAAGTTAAAATAAATATTCACAATCTCACAATCTCATTCACAATGTTGTGCATTCTGTTTAAATTCTGTAAACCTGGACTGCCTGTCTCAGACGTCTACTTGAATTATTTAAAAGAAAGAAGTAGTCAGTTTAAGGCTATTTGAATCTCCGTAGAGCTTTTTCCCGAATGGCACAGATGTCGGCGTATGCGCTTTCTCTTTTCATCATATATTGGGCAACTTTGAAGCAGATGTTCAGCAGCCATTTTATCAGTGCCATAGTTACACTGATCGGTAGCTCCAATCTTTAGCTTGTTAAATAGATGGTATCTCAGTCTGTTGTGGCCAATGCGGAGTCTGAAGATTGCCACTTGGTCTCTTCTGAGCTGGTAGTACGTATCGTTTTGTGTGTGACCTGTGTTCTCTACATCCCATATATTTCTATATTTGATTCTGATAAAACTCTTTGCCTCCTCGAAGGTTACACTTGCATCAGGCTAAGGTAGATTTCCACTTTCCTTTGCCAATCTGTCAACCTCTTCATTGTCAGTGATATTACAATGAGATGGGATCCATTGGATCAAAACACTTTTGAATCGTTGATATAGTTTGTGGAGTACTATTCTGAGATTATCCAGGTCTTTATTATTTTGGCTTTTCGATGCTGCAGTTATTAATTGTGCATCGGTAAAGAAAGCAACTTGTCTCTCTGTGCTTTCTTCTGTCATTATAACCTCTGCTGCAGTTTTCAAGGCCTCTGCCTCTGCTCTGAAGTTACTTGAGACTTTGTCTGTTACCACTGACACCCTTTGGTTATGATTATAGCAAACTTCGTTGAATGTGATACACATTTATAGCATTTTAAAACCCAATTTTGCTGTGTTATAAAAGTTGATATTTTGTATCGCTGGTGTGTCATATAATGTTATGATAATTCATAATACAATGTTCCTAGCAGCCACACCAGACATGCAGACAACGTTGTTCGAAGAAATAATACCACAAGAAAATGCCACAGAAACAAGCATTGCTGACCTGAAACATCAAAACGAGGTCACAGAGAAACTAAGCGATGTGCTGATAAAATTGTCCAGGCTTGAGGAATCTCTGAACACATCAGGTAACGAGTGCGGAGACCTGGGTTGTCAGTTATGTCCTTCATTGTGTATGACATTCTGTTTGACATTCTTGTTTGCGTATATTTTGTCTCACATGTTCTTTGTTGGCAATTCTTTGTGTTATATATTCTTTTTATCCAAAGCCTCTTCGTATTTGTTTCAAACCGTGTTGTGGTTTTTTTTAATGACCTTTACTTCAGCTGTTCAAATCTGTTTTACGTAGTAAGTTTAAACTTAAACTTTAGATCTTACTCATTTTTGATTTGTTGTATATGTGACTTGTTCGTTATTCTCAATGTCAGAATGCCGTGAATTCTATTGTTCAGAATAGTCATGTCAAGTTGATGGTCGCAGTTTTTGGCGCACCCCACCTATTTGCGAAAGTAACTCTTGCAACCTTGGTATTGTGTCGCAATGACAATACTTCAACGAACCTAATCGGCGCGACCTCATTAAACGCACGTCTGAGTGTGCGCTAGCTAGCACTCGTAGGGGATATTGTGGACTCATACCTTGTGGTCACTAGCTATCAGGCCCTCAGATATGCCTCTACTGTTCATATTCATGTCCCACGGCCCCGGACTATGAGTATTCATGGGCGCCTGCAGTTAACCCAGTCTCAGGTGTACTTTTTCTCAGGTGGTGATACCTCGACAACCTGATCGTCCGCCCCGGGACTTTGGTGGTGCTGAGACCCTGCTTCAGCCCTACCCGTGGCGTTATGCACTCCCCAAACATAGCCGATGATGAAATCGGCAACTGGGTTCTCAAGGACGAACGCGTTCACTCTCCCTGATAGAAATGGGGTGCCCACATTAATACACGCCTGATAAAGACTCAACTTTGTTGCCAAACGTGGAACATTTCACAGTTTTGCCTGTAAGGCAGGATTCTACGATGCAAGAAAGACTCACCCCGACTGTGGTACATCCAGTGTCCCTCAACCCCGAGACTGGTTTCTTCTCCACCACAGCTTTGTGGAGTGCCACTTTGCCAGTCTCATGGACCGCCGACAGACATGGTACCGGATGCCTACAGTGTAACACTATATTCTTGCTCAAATGGAATAGAGGTCGACACCCCACACAGTCCTCGCTGTTGACTGTGTCTAAAACAAACACATAATTTGCGTGTTCGATTGGAGTAGCACACACGTCTGCCTTATTTCCCTACCATTGCACGTGGAACATCCGCGTTCCCTTTTTGATTCGCCACGCGGCTTCCCAATAAACTGCTAATCGGTGACGATCGCGCTTCGGAGTAAGAAGATCGACTCTCTGATGATCCACTCCTCTGCTTGACAGGTTTTTCTTTATAGTCTATGTCTTCCTTTCGAGACTTTTCAAAGCGCACTTTCTTACGCATTTGGCGCTCTTCTCCATCACTATCACTACCAGAGTGTCGGTTATTCCACCTAGGCTGAACATTCCTCTGTAGTCTAAAGTTTTCATAACTGCCCTTGCCTGACTGATATGGACGGGGAAACATACCGAACCTATGTCTCGGTGCCTTGTCGGCACTTTCCACCCGACATTGCCACGGTTGGCGCTGTACTTTGCCGACGCCTGCAATTAAGGCGTCATACAAAAAAGAACTATGGATGGGTTTGCCCGGATGGTCCAGGACATAATGGTGCCCCAATTGGGCCATAGAAGCAATATCCTTGGGTTGTCGTTCCTGAATAAATGCTACCAATTCAGTAGAACAACACGACAACACTTTGTCCCATAGCATTAGATCAACCAAGCCACCAAAGTCCTTTGTAATTCCTTCCAACTCAATCCATCTATTCAGCAGAAGCTTGATCTTCGAGATGAAGTCCTCGAAGTCCTGGTCTGCACTTGGCATAGTATTTCTAAACTGCGTCCGATACCCGTCAGCCGTCAAGCGGAACTTACGGATCAACCGTTTCTTCACCTTGTCTTAATCCACCCGCTCTTTCAGCGGGAGGCTATAAAAAAGCTCCATCTCAGGCCCCATTAGTAATGTGGATAACAGAGATGGCCACTCGTCTCTGTTAGCCTTCCAGGCCACGTATTTGGCCTCGAATCTCTCGAAGAAAAAATCTAAACTATCAATTTTGTCATTAAAATTCGGCAGACGCCGCCTAAAGGGACGATGAGACTCCCTCGGAGTCGAGTTCTGACCACTCGCTCCCACTTATAATGTCTTTAATTGTATTTCCTTATCAGCTTCTAACTGCAGTCTTTTTTCCTCAGCTTCAATCTTCTTCTCCGATAAAGCTACTCTTCTCTCCTTTTCTAATTCTAACTCTCTATTTTCTGTCATCTTCTTTTCTTGAAATTCTATCTCTCTACACTCTCTCATCTACTTTTCTTGAAATTCTAACTCTCTATCTTCTCTGATCTTCTTTTCTTGAAATTCTCTATCTTCTTTCATCTTCTATTCTCGAAATTCTAACCCTCTGTGTTTCAAATCGTTATCTTCTTTCGTCTTCTTTTCTTAAAATTCTCTATCTTCTTTCGTCTTCTTTTCTTGAAATTCTAAATTTGCTTTCTTGAGTTCTCGTTCCTCGGCACGTAAATCTCTTAACTCTTTGACTCCAGACCAACGCTCTGAGCGTTGCAAAATTAAACGCGCCGTGCCACAGCAACGCTCACAGCGTGGTTTTTAGTTTATCACGCATAAACCTTAAAAATCGTCCGTTTAATGCAGTTCATATATTAAAACTCGTAGAATGACTTCCGCTACTATCTAAACAACTAATTTGACTGTAGTTAATCAGTACATGTGCGTGTTTTGATGTTATTATCACAATTTTTGTGAAGATTTGCGTGTTTGCGTTTTTCGTTGTTATTGCTAGAGAAATATGTCTCGCTTTATATTTACATTTTCTAAGTCTCCTAAGCAAATAAATGTGTCAAACTACTTTGAAACATTGCTGACATTGATGATGATTGTTTGGTAGTCACAGTTTGTTGTCAAAATACGGATTCTGTGCAGAAAAGCTAGACACATTAGGTTTAGTTGATGAGTGGGCGTAGTCGTATTTTTGCCGATCAAAAAGCAACAAAACTAGACCTACCGTAACATCCAATCACTATTTCTTGGTAGAAGATGAAGCTAGGGATACAATTAAAACATTAAACAAGAGTAAAAAAGTTTTAATATGACGTTATTCTTCTTTATTTGTTTGAAAGTTACGTAATGCACGATTGCATAATTTATAATATTCTTACAAAGGACCACGGAAAAACTGGTGTGAATAACACTAAATGTACTAATTGTGGCCATAAGCATGTTTTTTTTTTACTTGTATATGGATTAACTTGATGTTTGAAGACTAAAAAGAAAGTTTTATTGTCTACAACAGTAATTTGTCTTTGGTAAGATCGTATTCTACAGTCAACTTTTTAGCGTTTTTTAATTTTACATGCAAAATGTTTTAAATATACCGAACATACTTGTGTTAACACTACCAAAGACATTATATATTTGAATTCTCTATCAATTTCCCTACAGTTTGGTATATAATAAGTACATGTTCAAAGGAAAATCCACAAACAAATTTAGACTGAAAGATGAACACTTCACTCTATAAAATTCTGCCCACAAAAAAAGTCTGGCACAGCGTGCAAAATAACTCTGGAATGAATGAGTTAAGGCATCATGAATTCTCTTTTGAGTGGAATTCTGCCTTGGCATAATCCAACAGTTCTTTTCCTGTGTAACCACCTTCCTTGCTTAACCGCGTGAAACCATTAAAGTCCATGATGTACACTCACGATACTCAATATTATCTATAACTCTGCTTCTTTTGCTATATATTCTCACTGTATGCACGTCTACTTCGTTGCTTCTATGCAACGACTCAATAACATGTACTATACACCCACTCACCTATAACAACACATGCCTATCTGCTTACAACGTATGCAGTAATGATATATATATATACCTAGCAATTTCACTGCTCAAAGTACAAATATATGAATGTATATATAATTCACTTCACCCCTCAATTCAGTATGACCTGTTCTCTGCCTCTTAGCTGATGTCTATTTACTCTGTAGGTTTGGTCCTTCCGACCACTTAATCTCTGTGATACAACTGAAAAGACTCTTACTGTAGTCGATAGTGGTATTTCACTAGCTGCTAATACCCTTGGTACTATATCTCCTCCCAACTGTAAATGTAAATGAAAATTGAACAATGTCAGCTTTTACACCACAGTATCTTATTAGCACCCACACTGGTGCTGTAATCTGATAGTATTTCAGTGGTACTCAGTGTGTTTACAAATAACAAAAATAAACATTTCACAGATAATAAGACACACACTAAACTCAACGATAACTACCAGTCATGATGAATAAGATGACAGACCAGGTATGAGCAGAGATAGACTGATATACATGCGTGACTGACAACGAACGAAAACAAGGGATACCCGTTAACGTATTTACAAGATAGCAAGAGGAAACGAGAGATCACACGACTTAAACACACCAGTAGAATTATTGAATGTACAGGCCAACGTAAATACAAATCACACCAGCACACGTATCAAATACTGAGCTTGGTATGTTAAGTAGGGCAGTCGCAGGAACCCCTTCTGCCTGACTCCACCACTAAACAAACACAGCCACACCCTAGAAGGAATCAGTCTATTCCAATCTTTTCCCACAAGTAAGAAAAGAAAGAATGAAACTCGCCACCCGTCCACCCTTGAAATCCCAAATATAATATTAAATGCAGCAGACTAAAACAGCAACTACACATAAGAATGAAGTGCTGAGAGCTATCTCCTTAACTACCCACTTCTAAATCATAGACTAAATAACATTTAAACAATAAAAACACTATAACATCTCAATTAAATTACTATGTATTTAATAATAATAACCCCCAAGTGAAAGGAAATTAGAGTGACAGATCCCACATAACTAACTAACACCATATAAAGATACTGCCTAAGAAAGCGCGGAAAAAGAACAAAACTAAAAGGAAAGGAAATAATGATGCACAACAAAAAAGAATACCTCAGAAACAGACGTTGAAACAGCAAAATGCTTTTTGCTTTAAGCTAACCTAACACGACCCCAACACCGATGTCCCACTAATCTAGAAGACCAGAAGAAACAAAATAAAATACAACAAATCATACACATATATTCAAACAATAACTTAACTGACGATTTAGCGATGCACCTCCACGTAGCTCCTCAGACACAGATGATGGTAGATGAAACAACACGAATTAGTCTCCACAAACTTGAATACATTCACACAATAAACAATGGTCTACACTGTGCTATCGCAGCACAGTCCACAGCAAGAGTAACGACCGTAAATCCAATAATGTCCAGTTGACAAGACTTCTTCACTAGTCTATGTGCCAGCTAATAGCAATAATGTCCTTTGGCACGGGGATGCGAATAATATATGAGTACAGTTCTACACTACATCTCTTCAGGAACCTGGCAGTCTTCACTCTTCAGTACAGTCTCTTCCAGGACAACTCAGATCAGCAGGCGTCGGTAACTGGCATCCCTTCAAGCGGTACTAGGGCCATGAACGAGGCATGGTTACGCTCCTACTGGAACAGCACATCGGTGAGGCATGATGACGACAGAACTGGGCAGGAACGCAGTAATGTAATGTTCCCTCTGTTGGTAAAGCAGTATGAACGATGACACTACTGAAGGTTGGCTACATGCACGACAATGGTTGCTATCATCTGGACCATGATCCCGATAAGATTTGTTACACACACCCTGAGATGCCATCATCACTCAAATAATGACGAACTAATCTCTTCGGACGACACCACATTCAGTCACCAGAGCCAAACTACTGCCAACAAAACTGTTGTCACTACTAATATCAACAAATATTGACGAACTAATCTCTTCTGACGACACCACAGTCGGTCACCAGAGCCCAACTACTGCCAACAACGCTATTGACACTACCAATACCAACAAATATTGACGAACTAATCTCTTCTGACGACACCGCAGTCAGTCATCAGAGCCCAAATACTGCCAACCTCAAAAGAAATGCTGATCTCATTTATATCCTTATACGGACCAACTTTAGACACCTGTCACAACTAACCTCCGCTGCTCTGTCTGGATCACCACCTTCCTAGCACTAAGCTACAAAGTGCTCCTTGTAATATATCAAACTGTGATCCTAGGCGCCAGCTGCACTTTACTCTACAATTTGTGACACTCCTTCTATCAATAATTGAACAACCTAGCACAAACGTGGCCTTTCCAAAATCATCATCTAACACAACAAATTTTAAGTACACCACTAATCTGCCACACTGCCCTCTTTCAAACTAGGTCAAATACCGCGACGGATCACACCTGACCGAAAACAGTTCACTGCTATTGTCTAACACCCAAAAACAAACACTACCGTGAACACTGGAAAACCCGCTAAGTGAACACAATGCTTTGCCACCTACTTCTCCTGTGTGTATAGAAACTACTAGCTTTCTATAATATACTATATTGGCCCCACGACCTCTAAAGAATCGGACAAGAGCTCCCTAGCT
The DNA here is from genome assembly GCA_024509875.1 of Oreohelix idahoensis. NCBI lineage: Eukaryota > Metazoa > Mollusca > Gastropoda > Stylommatophora > Oreohelicidae > Oreohelix > Oreohelix idahoensis. Next base: position 189,334 of record JAMPIV010003032.1, read on the forward strand.
GTCAGGAGCCACTTATCGTGGATAGCACTCCACTGGTTACACCACTGCAATGTGGATTTATAATAATAAATAAAGGCTCGTTCTTCCAAGGGTACAACCACACCACAATGGCTGACATAAGAAATAACACCTTTAACAGGAACTTCCCTTTAATACTTTATACACACAATACTGTCTCACACGGACCATAAACGCATCAAATACAATAATGAAATAACGACTGTAGACTTGCCTTAGCAGCTTAATCTATCACCTCCATACATGAAGGTACGAATTACATCAATCAGACTGCTATGAATATTGCACACCTGAGCGTCAAAACTGAGACAATGACACACACAGATCATTGACATCTTATTAAATTACGATCTGTCGAAATTACAACCTAGACCCTACACTGCTCTAGAATTACAACGTAATTCTCAACCAGGACCGAAATATGGCAAGCACACAGTTAATAATCCATATCTTGAATCGCCCAGCAATCTCGCTGGCACAAAGGGAAATATGCGTTCTTTCTGGACGAAGTCTAGTTTCTGACTACGCAACTTTGCGCCTTTTTGCCCCGACTTCCGGTAGTCATATGACCCACCAGTTCGGCTAACTTCGGCCTTTCCGAGTGACTTATCGCCGACGACAATATATACGATGCACTACAGAATAGTGCTGTGACACCAAGTGATATACGTTTATGGGGATGCTTAATTGGTTGACTGAAATAACGCTGTCACTTTTACATCCAACTATTTCGTTGTTTTAATGGTCTCGTTCAAAAATCCCTGGTGTCTATTACTTCATTTGATGTCTTTAAAATTTGAATTTCTTATTAGTGCCTCTCATTTAACTACCTTTGCTATGTTTACGACTAACAAGCCTTGGATGATTACACAGTGTTTATGTTCCAGTTTTGAACATTCACACTTCAATGACTCTCTCTCTCTCTCTCTCTCTCTCTCTCTCTCTCTCTCTCTCTCGCAATGGATAGTTGAGAAAAAAAATCGAAAAAAGGTGATTCGTCTTACGGGGACAAAAGAATGAGAAAATAGCCAACGATACGGCCACAAGGCCTTCGTCGGGGAAAGGAAAGAAAGTGAAGGTTAGATAGGACACATGAGAACCTAAAAAGATATATAAAAAAATAATAAAAATTAAAAAATAGGTACTTCCCTGAAAGCGGCAAAGTCCTAACGCTTATGGGCGCGTGCCAGGAAAGGGAAATGACTGCCACCACCGGATGTACACAATAACATACTTAGAAACTAAAAAACGAAACTAAGCAATAAACTACCCAAACTTAATAGAAGTTGGGACTGGAAATAGAAGGGAACAGAATGAGTCGAAGATAAATAAATAAAAAAAATACAATAAAAAATCTAGACATATTAAAAACAGTGTATTATATATTCATGCGTATAATTAGAGGGCGGCAGAAAATAGAAAAATGGGATAAGAGTGGAAAGAGTCAAAGTAGAACAGGCGAGGAAAGGGTGACCTCAGACAAAGGTGTGTAGAGTGTTGAGCCCAGCTGGTTTTAGACACCCCATGCGGTAGATAAGACGGTTCTCAAGCTGTTCTCGGCTAGCAGTGTCAGAGGAGCAGGATCTGATCGCCGTGACCTGGATGTCGATGGGACCCTGGTGGTCAGGGCCATTGAAGTGTGTGGCAACTGGTGTGGATTTGTGCTGAGAGATGTCATTCAAGTGCTGGCTGAACCTGTCCCCAAGTCGTTTGCCTGTTTGGCCAATATAGGTTTTGCAGCAACGTTTACATATGATCTTATAAATGACGTTACGCGACTCACATGTGAAGCTACTAGTGATGGTGTACGTAGCCTCAGGAAAAGACACCTTGTGGGTTGAGATGACATACTTGCACGTGTTGCGTCGTGTCCGACCACAGGGTAATGTGCCAAAGTGAGTGGCAATCTCCTTTGGGAGACGGCTGTGAACAAGAAGGTCCTTCAGGTTCTGGTCGCGTCTATATGCTACCAAAGGTGCTTCACCGAATACTTCTTGGGTCACAGACTCTGCTTGAAGGATAGGTAGATGGCGGAAAAGGATCTGTTTGACTGCAGTACTGTGTGGGTGATAGGTCAAGATTAATTTGACTCTATCCGAAGTGGATTTATAGTGAGGTATGAGGGCCTCCTGACGAGAGATGGGGAGAACACGTTGGAAGGCAGAGGTGAGAACATGTTCGGGATAAAGTCTGCTACGGAAGAAATCCAACATCTCATTGGCTCGGAAGTGGAAGACATCATCGTCTTGGCACAAACGACGGAGGCGGAGAAATTGTGAAAATGGAAGGGAGTCACGACAAGCCCGAGGATGAGAAGAGGTATACAGAAGGTAGCTATGGGCATCTGTCGGCTTGTAGTATACTGAGGTATTGAGGCCGGAGGGTGTGATAGTAATAGTAATGTCAAGAAAGTTGACAGATACTGTGGAGATGAGGGAGGGGAACTTAATAGTGGGGTGGAAGTGGTTGACAAAGTCGATGAAGCGAGATAAATCAGTCTCGGACATATCTGTGAGACCTATGCCATCATCGATATATCTGTGGTAAAACCAGGGGAAAGGACTGGAGTATTGTTGCCATATCTGATGCTCCATGTGGCCCATGAACAGGCAGGCATAGCTAGGACCCATCTTCGTTCCCTTGGCAACATCACTAATTTGGTCAAAAAACTGGCCATTGAATTCAAAGGAATTCAGTTGAAGGACCAGTTCAGCAAGACGGAGAAGAGTGTCAGTGGGAATAGAGGGACAAGTGCGCTGGTCAAGAAAAAACCGAAGAGCTCGGAGACCATCGGGGTGGGGAATTGAGGTATACAGAGAACAGACGTCTAACAAGAAAAGACGGTAGGAGCGGTCTGCTGAGAGTCGGATAGAGGAGAAAGTTGTAAGAGCATGATTAGTGTCTTTGACAAAGGAGGGAAGATTCTCAACGATAGGCTGGAAAATGCTGTCGAGGAAGTCAGAAATGGGTTCAGTAGGACAGGAACAGGCCGAGACAATAGGTCTGCCAGGGTTCTCGATCTTATGAATTTTGGGGAGCATTAGAATACAGGCTTGCCCAAAGAACTATTATGAATCCTAAGAAGAGATGCGTGGGGAGGAAGAGCTTGGCTGGTGATGAGCTGCTTAATGGTGCTGTGTACAATGCGA
>JAMPIV010003032.1:197500-320708 GCA_024509875.1 Oreohelix idahoensis
TATATATATATATAGTTACCCATTTAATTAATTAATCCCCTAGCAGAGTCAATACAAATATAATAATAACCGTTATTCAAGGGAGGATCTGGAGAGATAGCACATAGACATTCAGGAACAAACACTATCATCATACCTGAAGGTTTATACAGCTGATCCGACCTTTGATTGTCGATAAACCCTTACTTTTTTCAGAGAAGGGGGTATTTCTTGTAATAATAATAATAATAAATTCTTTAAGCACCAAACACGGCGCATAAGGCAGAAACCAGTGCTCTCCAGGTTGTTCGTTGTGACGCCACTCCTCTTAGCTCTTGCACATTATTTAGGCCCAACGTTCTTCCTTCTCTTATTATTGTTCTTCTGAGTGTTTCTTTTGGTCTTCCTTTTTTTCCTCTTACCCTCAGGAACCCAAGTGAGCGCCTGTAGTGGTATTCTGTTGTTTTGCATTCGTAGGACATGACCGATATATGACCATCGTCTTTTCCTTATATAGTCGGAGACATATTTCTGCCTAGAGTCTTCTCTTATTTGTCGATTAGTCTTGAATTCTTTCCAACTGATGTTCATGAGTTTTCTAAGACATTTGTTCTCGAATGTATTCAGCTTGTTCTCCAATGATTTTGTTATTTTCCAACTCTCACAGCCGTATGTTAACACTGAGATAACATTTGAATTAAACAGACGAAGCTTGGTATGTATATTCAATGATCGTAATTTCCAAATGTTAGATAATCTATTGAAGGCGCTAGCTGCCAAAGCAATTCTAGTATGGATTTCTCTTGTTGTGTCACCATCCTGAGTCATTTTACTGCCTAAATAATTGAAACTTTCAACTTTCTGTAGTTTTTCCCCGTTCAAGATGATATCAAAGGTCTCGTTAGAAAAGTTCATAGCTTTAGTTTTAGAGGCATTTATTTGGAGACCTATTTTAACCGAGAGATGACACAAATTATTTATTGCTTCTTGGGATTGTCTTGGTGTTGAACTTAAGAATGCTACATCATCTGCGAAATCCAGGTCCCCCAGGAATTTTCCATTTGTCCATTTTATACCCAATTGTTCATTGTGGGTATAGTTTCTCATAACCCAATCAATAGCTATTCCAAAAAGTAGTGGTGACATAATACAGCCTTGTTTCACCCCTGTTTCTACTGTAAACCATTCTGTATTCCCTTTATTTGTTCTAACACAACATCTTGCATTGTCATATAGCGCTTTGATTATATTCACATATTTTGTTGGAAAACCATAGATTGTAAGTATCTTCCACAATGATGGGCGGTGTAGACTATCAAAGGCTTTTTGAAAATCGACGAAGGTGATAATAAGTGGCGATTGCCTTTCCACTGATTCTTCTATAATTGTTCTTAGTGTGAATATTTGATCAATACATGATCGTTTCGGCCTGAAACCCGCTTGTTCTTCTCTGATCTTTTCGTCAGCATGCAATTTAAGTCTTTCTAACATCATGCAACATAATAATTTTCCAGGTACTGATAATAGAGATATACCACGCCAGTTATTACAGTCTGATAGATCACCTTTCTTCGGTAACTTTACAATAATACTGTCTTTCCATTGTTGTGGTGGTTGTTCTTCTCTCCATACTTCATTTATAATATCTAAAATTCTCAAGAGGTTGTTGTCATTAACTGCTTTAATCATTTCCCCTGAAATTTCGTCAACTCCAGCAGCTTTAAAATTTTTTAATCTTTTAACGGCTTGTTTGATCTCGTCCAGCGTGAATTCATCGCAAGTTATTGGCAAGGTGGTTGTGGGTGTTTCATTATTAAAATCAGGTGTTACTGTTGGTGGTGGTCTGTTTAGCACCTCCATGAAGTGCTCAGCCCATCTCTTCATTTGTTCTTTTTCTGTTGGTATTGAATTCCCTAATTTACCTTTAACAGGTGTTTCCATAGCAGTAGGCTGGTGACATAGTTGTTTTGTAATTTGATAAAGGCACCTACTATTACCAGTTCTTGCAGCATTTTCAGCTTCTACGGCCAGTTCATTGATGAAATGTCTTTTATCTCTTCGAGTTTTTGTCTTCACTTCTTTATTTAACAAGTTATAAGTTAGTTTGCAAGATTCAACTGCATTATGTGTACTTGCCGCTAGTAGTTTAAGTTTTGCTGTTTTCCTTTCTTGTATTTTATCCCAAGTATCTTCTCTCATCCATTTTTTCTTTTTATGTACTAGGTATCCGGTGGTCGCTACAGCTGCTTCTGTCATTGCTGTTCTCAGTTGTTCCCATTTAGTATCGATTGTCTTGGTGGTGATATCGTTGTCAATTTTGCCTAAAGCATCGAAATAGTTGTTCATTTTGACATTATATTCCTCCTTTATATCATTTGATTGCAGTCTGTGTACATCTATTCTTCTATTTTTATTCTGTTGGTATAACTTCTTCAGTTTAATTCTCATTTTAGCTATGCAGAGGTTATGATCGCTTCCGATCTCTGCACCTCTGTATGCTCTGACGTCTTGAACTGATGAGCGAAATTTAGCGCTTATGCAGAAGTGATCTATCTGGTTCTTAGTTCTGCCATCAGGTGAATTCCATGTTATCTTGTGGATATTCTTATGTGGAAAGATGGTGTCTGCCACAACGAGGTTTGATATTTCACAAAGTTCTAGAAGTCTTTCGCCATTTTGATTCATACAGCCTATGCCATGAGTACCGAGATATCTTTGTACTCCATCGTTGTTGTCACCTACTTTGGCGTTAAAATCACCTATGACTGCTATTATGTCATGCTTGGGTATTGTGTTGATGGTACTTAGAAGTGCTTCATAGAAGTCATCTTTTGTGGTATCAAGAGCGTCGTTAGTTGGTGCATAACATTGTACAATTGAGAGCTTGAAAAATCGTGTCTGAAATCTAGCTAATATTAGCCTCTCATTGATAAGTACCCAGCTGATTAGCGATGCTGCTGCTTTCTGTGTCATTAAGATGGCTACTCCCTCTGTGTGACGATTATCATTACTACCAGAGTATATAATTTGCTTTTTTTCTTCTGAAATATATTTTATGCCCTTCCCCGTCCATCTACACTCGCTGACACCCAATGTGTCCAACTTATAATTATCCATTTCTTTAATTACTTCTTCCAATTTTCCGTCTTGATACATAGTTCTTACATTCCAGTATCCAATTTTTAAAATCTCCTTAGCCCCCAAGATATTAGAGTGAGTCATGTTTACTGTCGAGCCTGGTTCTGTTTCGGTAACAATAGCTTGTTTTACGATAGTGAATTGTTAACTCACTGATCAACCCTCCGATCCAACCGACCGATTCGAGGGTTTCGAGGTCAGTTATAGGAAAATATCTACACCACTAGATACTCTGGTGTATCTTTTATTTTATAATTTAACATAACATGGTATTATCCATCGAAATATACACATTCCTGATGTTTTTCTTTCGGCGTCTAAGGTGAGTAACGAATTTCACCTCCATCTTGGAAGGGTAGATAACTCTTGTAAGACCAGTCTCTTATTTGGCACTATCCTGGTATCATCTGATACATCTTTTTGTCCAGGATATCTTACATTCTCAGTAACATCTGAACCTCTCGCGACACTGGTGTCTTCGTCCGAGATTTCATTTACTACCCGGTGGTCTTTACTTTGTGACTTTCAGTCGTAAGGGTAACAGTAGGATACACAGATGCAGCCACAAGCCCTCTTGCACCCACCTCAACAGCCATGACCCTTGCAGTGAACCCATCGCGTCTCAGATCTGCGGCCAGATCACTATACTTGGCCGCTTTGAACAAATGTTGCTCTTCCAATCTGGATTCAAATGGCACGGTCAGTTCAATCAATATAACCTGGTGCGATGATGGAGAATGCAGCACTATATCCGGCCATCTTCGAGATTTCATGATACTCTCTGGATATGCCACTCGTCCAGGTAGGTCTACCGCCATCTCCCAGTCATGTGTACAGTCAAGAGGAGATGGTACACTGCTACCTTATTTACTTGGTTTTTGGTGTGCTGACTTTCCTGTTCTCAGAAAGTATGTATTTGCGGTGTTTGGCCTGACATTGCTATTCGCCTTCATCCTTGCCAGATATATTGTCGCAGCCAGCTCACTTAGCAGTTTGTTGTGGCGCCATGTGTATCGCCCTTGCATTAAAGACACCTTGCAAGCTGAGAGCGCGTGTTCAAGTGTCTGCCTCCCATGTCACAGGCTCCCAAATATCAGACACTATTTCGTGATTGGATTGGAAGGGTAGTGTTAAAATAAACTGATTGAAGTTTTTTTTTTTTTTTCCAACGAAACCCCATGAGCATTTGTGCAAAAAATATCGCTTATAATTTACAACAGTTTAAGATTGTTTCACGGCATTTTCATCTTGTCAATAAGACAATTCAGACAGTCAGTATAACGAATAGAAACAGGATTTCAACATTCAGTTCTTGGCTAAGTATTAGAGGATCTTCTGATATTAGTCAGAAAGAAAACTCGACTACAGTATTGGAAATCACGAATCCTGAAAAACCTCCATACAGAACAACAGTGGGATTATACACTTAACAAAGTTGATAACCATTCACAATCTCATTCACAAAGTTGCGTATTCAGTTTAAATTCAGTAAACCTGGATTGCCTTTCGTTAATTTTTTTTTTTTTTTTTTAATTGTAGGGACCAATAGAGGCCTGGCATATGTTATGGTTATTCTTCTCCCCCGTACATTCTCAGACGTCTACTTGGATGTTTTCAAAGAAAGCAGTAGTCAGTTAAAGGCTACTTGAATCTCCGTAGAGCTTTTTCCACGAAAGGTTTTGATGTCGGCCATCTGCGCTTTCTCTTTTCCTCATATATTGGGCAACTTTGAAGCAGATGTTCAGCAGCCAAGTGATCAGTGCCACAGTTACACTGATCGGTAGCTCCTATCTTTAGCCTGTTGAATAGATGGTATCTCAGTCTGTTGTGGCCAATGCGGAGTCTGAAGATTGCCACTTGTTCTCTTCTGTTTAGATGGTAGTATGCATCATTTTATGTGTGACCTGTGTGCTCTACATCCCATTTATTTCTATATTTGATTCTGATAAAACTCTTTGCCTCCTCGAAAGTTACGCTTGCTTCAGGCTGCGGTATATTTCCACTTTCCTTTGCCAATCTGTCAACCTCTTCATTGCCATTGATATTACAATGAGATGGGATCCATTGGATCACAACACTTTTGAATCGTTGACAATGTTTGTGGAGCACTATTCTGTGGTCATCCAGGTCTGTATTATTTTGGCTTTTCAATGCTGCAGTTACTGATTGTGCATTAGTAAAGAAAGCAACTTGTCTCTCTGTGCTTTCTTCTGTCGTTATAACCTCTGTTGCAGTTTTCAAGGCTCTGTCTCTGCTCTGAAGTTACTTGAGAATTGTCCTGTTACCACTGACACCTTTTTTTTGGTTATGATTATAGCAAACTTCGTTGAATGTGATACACATTTATCGTATTATTAAACGCAAGTTTGCTGTGTTATAAAAGTTGATATTTTGTATCGCTGGTGTGTCATAAAATGTTATGCTAATTCATAATACACTTTTCCCTGCAGCCACATCAGACATGCAGGCGACGTTGGTCGAAAAAATAATAGCACAAGGAAATGCCACAGAAACAAGCATTGCTGACCTGAAAAATCAAAACGAGGCCACTGAGAAACAGCTGAGCGATGTGCTAATAAAATTGTCTAGGCTTGAGGAATCTCTGAACACATCAGGTAACGTGTGTGTAGACCTGGGTTTTCAGTTATGTCTTTCATTATCTATAACAAAATGTTTGACAATCTTGTTTGCGTATATTTCGTCTCACATGTTCTTTTTTGGCAATTCTTTGTGTTATATATTTCTTTTATCCAAAGCCTCTTCAAATGCGTTTCAAACCGTGTTCTTGTTTTTTTACGACCTTTACTTCAGCTGTTCAAATCTTTTTTACTTAGTTCAAACTTAAACATAAGTTCTTACTCCTAATTTATGTGTTGTATATGTGACTTGTTCGTTCTTCTGAATCTCAGAATGCTGTCAATTTTATTGTTCAGAATGGTCATGTTAAGTTGATGGTCGCAGTTTTTGTCTAATTCTCTTGTTTTCTCTACATTCTTTATGTAGCAGCTCAATGTCTTCCTATCAACTGTGAAATGTCTAATTTTATTTGTACCCATCTGATCAGCTCATAGTCAACATTAACATATCCATATGAGGGATGATTGGTTTTTTTATTGTTTACATTCTTGAAAATGCTAAAGATGACAACTCTCTTCCTTTTTTATTTTTTATTTTCAATTTTATTTCTACTCTATCTGTCACGAAATGGATTTAGGACTAGAGACTGTCTACGTATAGTGACAAGGCAATAGTAAGAAGAAAGACTGAAATGATAGATTCAGATAGAAATATAGTGCAAACTGTGAAAGTTGAGACCATTGGCTCCGAGGTTGAGAACCGAGGTTGATTCTTTCCTCGCCACTTCGGACGTTTAAATTGCTATGGCCTCGAACCACCTCTAACTACCCTATGGGGATAAGGTTCAATTAAGATTCACAAACACCAAGGTACAGACAACATATAGCTACTGTACTAAAGGAAATGACTGATGCCAGCTACAATTTATACAAGTTTATTATACACCTATAAACAACAAACATATGCATGTCCCATACATCAAGTGCGAGGATGCACTCCTGAAACAAAATCAAGCACAGTTAAAAATGCATCAACCCCAACCCTTCTCCCACAATTGCAACCTGTATGGAGAAAGAAGGTAAGGTTAACTGAAATGAACTACACTGCACTTGATGTCGCCTACACTCCAAACTAGCTGTTCTAAATTCTAACTCTAACTCTAAGTCCACTGATAGCTGGAACGACGGCGAAGTGACTACACAATCTCTGCACAGACTTCGGTTCTACACAGCCTATCCTGGAATCTCCTGAACACAACTAACTGCACCTCTAAACTTCAGCAGCTGTCCTCTGCTATGATTCACCAAAACTAACAGTTCTGCCTATCTGTGCTGACTTCAGTAGAGAGAATGTTTACCCTATCTCTCTCCACTAACTCTGGACTTGATGACTGAGGGTTAACAAAACCCCACTGGATTCTGGACTGGAACTGTAGCGGACTTCTACCACTCGGAAATTACCTGCCCGAGTACCTATAACTGGGCTGTCGGCTTTATTATGGCCGTGAAGAAACGAACACAAAATTACCACACCGCTGGCAGCCTGCCAAATCTGCGTGTGTAACGAGCGTCAGAGCTCAGGATTTATCCACAAAAATCCTATTCGCTGGAAAATGTCTTCCCCTGGTTGGGAAAACGTATTTTCTTCCTCTCCGTCCACTAACTCTGGCAACTAACGTAAAACCCTTGCGGTTCTGCGAATGCCCCAACTTTGCCGTGGGAGAAATTTTGTGGTCTCAAAATTCCGCTCTCATTCCCACAAAAAACCGGCACCTGCTGTTTAGACAAAAGCAAAAACAACAGCTAAACAAAACGTTAATACTCTATTACAAATAACAATTAACTTCCTGACAAACCCTTAAGTCTTTAACACTTAAGTCTCCCCCGTCTATAATCAATACAGCTCCCCTACTCTCTCCCGTTATGCACCACCATACAAAATCATGCAAACAAAGTCCGCTCTCCCCACTGAGCTCCCTTCTCTACCTGAGCCCACAAGGTAAACATTGGCTAACCCAGATCGCCTGTTCTGCCTGACTAACTCCGAGCAACAACCATATTTTCAATGGCCCGTCTGGGCAGACGTACTGTGGCCTACTTCTTACGCTGACACTAATGCCGTAATGTTTAACACAACTAAAACTAGCCTTCTCAAGGAATTCCTAAAATTCCCGTCAATAATAGTAATCACATTCAAAATGAAATACAAAATAATTCCCTTAACATAAATAAATGTCATCTCCATCTTCTGAATACACAGAATAACAAAGCACAATCAATAACCTATAACCCTGTTTACGCTAGCATCTACATGCCGTCAAAAGTTATACATAACCCCTGGTTATCAAATTGAAAACCCCGTAGTTCAACCACGTGTTTGTAATTTTATGACCACGTGCTTATCTCCCCCTCGTCCCTCTGAACGTCGTATCAATAACAATTCCGTAACCAACGCGCCCACGCGCTTCCAAATTATGCCTCTTTCACTCCCGTCCACAGATATATGCGTAACTATATAAATAGCGAGCATCAATACTCTCACTAAAATCACAAATAAAAATACACATTACGCGCTCCCGACTATTCTGTAAATAAATAACATTCGCAGATGCGAGTTTCTCTCCCGACCGACTTTGCAATAATACAAAGCGGTGATATCTCAACTTTTAAACCATGCCGCTATTCTTTCAACAAGGAATTAAATGGACCTAGTTTCTCATGTCTATCACTCAGATCGAATTGATGGCTCTGGAGTTAAATTAAACTAAACTGCCCAAAGAAACTTAAATGATCGGCTAGGACTAGAAAAATTAAATAAAGTCCTCACGCAAAAATTCATGCTTACCAAATCTCGAATGTCCAACTGAAGGCAATCGACTTGACTGGCAACCGGCTTTGGCAATTTTTTTTCATTAAAAGAGAAAGAAACTATGAAATATAGGCCTTTTATAATCAAGACCCCCACGCGCCGACTTCGTGACGTCATATGCGCGGCGTGGTTGTAAAGCCAATGAGAGCTCTGCATTTCAACTGCAGTTATCTCTCAGCCAATCAGAACCTAGATCGTTCTGATGTAACGTGCATGGGTTTTAGACAAAGAAACGAGATTAAGCCTAGCCCTATACTGCGGAAATGAAGCAAAAATGGCCGCAATTAATTTAACTCCCGAAAAATGCGTATATGGCCACGCAATATCTTTAAAAAAAGACAATCTGGTGCCAATCCTGATCTAGCATCTATAATCTTTCTTCTAGAAAAATACTGTCTAATTCCCTACACCCCCATTCTAAACACATAAAGAAGAACCATAAAGCAGATGAGATCAAACTCCCTCGTGATCTCATCTTGAAAAAAAACGTAAATAATAGAAGGAGAAGAAACATGGAGAAGGATTTTTCTGTAATCCCTCCAAAAATAGTGAACTAAATGCAAGGAGAAAAAGACATGGGCCATTTGAAAGACAGAATCTCAGTACTTTCGTCACATCACTCCCACCTTCGAAGATTGAGCATCGATCTCATTACTGAAATCTCTGTGTTTCACACTGGCCCTTAACTCTGTCTACAAGGCTGTCTGTCCTTACCCCTCCTATTCAGTGTTCTTCGACCTTCCTCTTTTGCGTTTCCTCCTTCTTCTCCTAGAATGAGCTCCTATGCTCCGTTGGGAGAGTTGATCTCTCTTCAGACCTGTGCCGTCTAATGGCGGGTCTGAACTTTCCCTTGCTATGACCGTCAAAAGGCTGTTCTGGTCAGCTGATGTGACCGGCGGGCGCTGTGGCGACCTGGCGATGGCGACTTCCTCGCTGCGCGTCAGCAGGGTTGTGACTGCTGGTACCGTGCGAAACTGATGCAACGTCTCGGGTTCCTCTGGTGTAGAGCCTCCGATTTCTTGCTGGGTGTCTATTGGATCACGATCGACCTCAATAGCTTCTACCTTTGAAGAAAGGTAGGTAAGATCTGCCCCTGGCAGCGGTTCTGGACTCGCTCTTCCCCTACCAATCTGAAGCGGGACAGAGCTCTCCAAAATAGCTCCTTGCAAATGCGTAAGGTCGCTTTTCTCACTCTTTTCTGGCCTGAAAAGTTGGTGAGATGAAACTGTAGACCACGGGAGCTCTCCGTCTAACACCCTGGTTCTACCTTCAACCTTGCCCTCCCCTGTGAGAGTTACTGGCGTCAGTTGGAATGTGTCCTGCAGTGACACTTGACGGTTTAAGATCCCGTTAGATCGCGGAGAATCTGAGATAAAGCTCTCAGTAACTGGTTCCAATGTTCCGTGAAACGAATTGGAAAAGATAGCCAATTTTTCAGGCTGCTCGTTACAAGAGTTGTTTCCTGTAAACGAGATACGAGAGTTGTGGGGCCCATCTCCGTTTATAGGCAAACGGATACTCAGATCACTGTCCTCCTCCGTTTGAGTAAAGTGCTGGTCGGATGGGGCTCCAGGGCTGGTTGGAACTATATGCTCGCTCAGACCGCTATCTTGTGCCCTATGAAGATGGCGCTGGTCGTTGACATATGTAATACTGCTCTTGTCAGTATGTTCCTCACTTGAGGAAGCTAATACCATCGGGGGCCTAATTCCCGACAACAAAGAGTGTACTTCCGGAATCAGAGGCGTCTTCACCACTGTTTGGCCGGTTGGCTGAACAGGGCTGGCGGGCGAATTTGCCTCTGCAAATAACATACCACTGTCGTCAGAGGCGTTGCACCTCTCCTTGGCACGACAGCTATGTTTGAGCTCGCTCGGGGCTCCGTGAATTAGGGGTTCTCCTTTTTCACTTATCTGGCCTGCAGTAGGCCCCCTTGCATCAGCAAGGATCGGTGTGGGCGGGTTCCCCAAAACTAAATATGGGTTACCGAGAATGAAGTCGTAGGCCGGCTGAGCCGTTACAGCTGCCTTGATGGTGCCAGACACGAACCTACATTTCACCTCAATATTGGCTACCGGAAAGCACTGTGAAGTCCCTTTCCTTAAAACTCCACCAATATTCACTTTTTCCTTCGTCATCTGCCAGGGCTTCACCAGATGTCGGGCGACTATGCTGGGGTATGTAAGCCCGCTGTCAAATAAGCATGTTGTCTCAGTCCCGTTCACGTTGGCTGGTCCGCTGTTGGAAAACAACTTCTCTGACTGGAAGGGTTTCCACTTCTTCCCTTGTTTCACCCTCACAGGCCTTAAACAAGCCACCTGATGAGCGGGTTGTTTGTTTGGGCACCGTGTTGTCCAATGAGAAGTAGTCCGACAGAACCTACAATATCTCTCATTATCTCCCCGGTTCCTGACGGGTTCATGAGAAGTCGGCCCCTGTGTTCTGTTAGGCGGCTGGGAGCGCATGTTATGACTGGGAGGGGGCTCCTTGCGAGACGGCCCTTGCGGTTGGTGAGCTGAAGAGGAAGGCGAATGCGATGAAGATGCTCCTTTGTCCGGGGCTGGCAGGTCAGGGTGTTTTCTTTTCTGGCCCAGTACTTCGGCCTGGGCCGTCTGGAACCTTTCTGCAAATAGAATTATCTGGTCCAGTTGCTGTGCGCCCTGCTCTGCCAGGTACTTCCTTAAGTCCGGAGACATGTTGGCCTTTATCTGTTCGCACATGATGAGCTCTTCGAGTCCTTCAAACGATTTAGCCAAACCCGACAACTCTCTCCAGCGAGTGAGGTAATTCCTCAGCCTCTCTGCGAATTGGGGAAAACTTTCTCCCTTCTCCAGTCGACTTTCCCTAAACATCGTTTGGCACTTCCGGGGAGTCCATTGGAATCGCTGTAACAGGGCGTTCCGCAGAGCCTCAAAGTTACCTTGGTCATCTACCAGCATCTTGCTATAGACCTCATACGCATGTCCTCTTAGAGATTGAGATAATTTGAGACACCAAAGACTATCATCCAGCCCGTATGCCTTTGCCATCCGTTCAAATTTTTCTAAAAATACCTCAATTTTCTCATTCCCGTTAGGAAAAGAGTCCATCGGAAAATTCATGGCTGCCATCCGGGGCCCTCCGTTTCCTGAGGTGTCTGTTGCCCCTGCTCCGGGAGAATCTCCGTTAGCCGAACTGCCTTCCGAAGATCGGTACTGCAGTTCCAGTGAACGCAGGGCAAGTTCATGCTGTCTCTCTGCTGCCTTCTCCCTCTCTTGGGCTTCCCTCTGTGCTAACTTCTCCTGGGCTTCCCTCTGTGCTATCTTCTCCTGGGCTTCCCTCTGTGCTATCTTCTCCTGGGCTTCCCTCTGTGCTATCTTCTCCTGGGCTTCCCTCTCTGCTATCTTCTCCTGGGCTTCCCTCTCTGCTATCTTCTCCTGGGCTTCCAATTTACGCAGGTCTTTCTCCGCTTCCCTTTTCTCTCTCTCCGTCTGCCGGTCCTGTTCCCTCATAATGTAAGCCCTAGTCTCGGCCTCATTCATCCCCATGCTTTTAGCTGCGTCCTTCCATGCAGTAAGTAGCTTGACCAATTCAGCCATCTTACCTGACAAATCAGCAGTACTCACAACGAGGGGAAATGACAAAAAAGGAACAAGAAAAATTTACTGTTACCTACTATGAATATGCTGTCGCAAAAACCCGCACTCAGACTAGCACCAAGTCTGACTAATAACTACCTGAAAAAAATTCAAGTTATCCAGCTACCCAAAACCCGAATTTACTTTCCTGTCAAGAAAAAAATTCCATTAGCCATCAATTACTTCTAAGTCATAAACAACCTTACAACCACTATCCTCTATACTAACTGGAACCTGTGGAAAAAAACTTATAGCTGGATCAGTCTTAATATAGCTCAAGTCTAGGGGATTTTTTTTGAAATCTATTTCCAGAACTTTCTACAGAGACAATCTATGAATCTAGAATTGATCCCAACAAAGATGATCCCAAGGACGACGCCACCACTTTGTCAAGATCACAGAATTGAACGTAACAAAGATGATTCACCGGACGATAGCACCCACTTTGTCACGAAATGGATTTAGGACTAGAGACTGTCTACGTATAGTGACAAGGCAATAGTAAGAAGAAAGACTGAAATGATAGATTCAGATAGAAATATAGTGCAAACTGTGAAAGTTGAGACCATTGGCTCCGAGGTTGAGAACCGAGGTTGATTCTTTCCTCGCCACTTCGGACGTTTAAATTGCTATGGCCTCGAACCACCTCTAACTACCCTATGGGGATAAGGTTCAATTAAGATTCACAAACACCAAGGTACAGACAACATATAGCTACTGTACTAAAGGAAATGACTGATGCCAGCTACAATTTATACAAGTTTATTATACACCTATAAACAACAAACATATGCATGTCCCATACATCAAGTGCGAGGATGCACTCCTGAAACAAAATCAAGCACAGTTAAAAATGCATCAACCCCAACCCTTCTCCCACAATTGCAACCTGTATGGAGAAAGAAGGTAAGGTTAACTGAAATGAACTACACTGCACTTGATGTCGCCTACACTCCAAACTAGCTGTTCTAAATTCTAACTCTAACTCTAAGTCCACTGATAGCTGGAACGACGGCGAAGTGACTACACAATCTCTGCACAGACTTCGGTTCTACACAGCCTATCCTGGAATCTCCTGAACACAACTAACTGCACCTCTAAACTTCAGCAGCTGTCCTCTGCTATGATTCACCAAAACTAACAGTTCTGCCTATCTGTGCTGACTTCAGTAGAGAGAATGTTTACCCTATCTCTCTCCACTAACTCTGGACTTGATGACTGAGGGTTAACAAAACCCCACTGGATTCTGGACTGGAACTGTAGCGGACTTCTACCACTCGGAAATTACCTGCCCGAGTACCTATAACTGGGCTGTCGGCTTTATTATGGCCGTGAAGAAACGAACACAAAATTACCACACCGCTGGCAGCCTGCCAAATCTGCGTGTGTAACGAGCGTCAGAGCTCAGGATTTATCCACAAAAATCCTATTCGCTGGAAAATGTCTTCCCCTGGTTGGGAAAACGTATTTTCTTCCTCTCCGTCCACTAACTCTGGCAACTAACGTAAAACCCTTGCGGTTCTGCGAATGCCCCAACTTTGCCGTGGGAGAAATTTTGTGGTCTCAAAATTCCGCTCTCATTCCCACAAAAAACCGGCACCTCCTGTTTAGACAAAAGCAAAAACAACAGCTAAACAAAACGTTAATACTCTATTACAAATAACAATTAACTTCCTGACAAACCCTTAAGTCTTTAACACTTAAGTCTCCCCCGTCTATAATCAATACAGCTCCCCTACTCTCTCCCGTTATGCACCACCATACAAAATCATGCAAACAAAGTCCGCTCCCCCCACTGAGCTCCCTTCTCTACCTGAGCCCACAAGGTAAACATTGGCTAACCCAGATCGCCTGTTCTGCCTGACTAACTCCGAGCAACAACCATATTTTCAATGGCCCGTCTGGGCAGACGTACTGTGGCCTACTTCTTACGCTGACACTAATGCCGTAATGTTTAACACAACTAAAACTAGCCTTCTCAAGGAATTCCTAAAATTCCCGTCAATAATAGTAATCACATTCAAAATGAAATACAAAATAATTCCCTTAACATAAATAAATGTCATCTCCATCTTCTGAATACACAGAATAACAAAGCACAATCAATAACCTATAACCCTGTTTACGCTAGCATCTACATGCCGTCAAAAGTTATACATAACCCCTGGTTATCAAATTGAAAACCCCGTAGTTCAACCACGTGTTTGTAATTTTATGACCACGTGCTTATCTCCCCCTCGTCCCTCTGAACGTCGTATCAATAACAATTCCGTAACCAACGCGCCCACGCGCTTCCAAATTATGCCTCTTTCACTCCCGTCCACAGATATATGCGTAACTATATAAATAGCGAGCATCAATACTCTCACTAAAATCACAAATAAAAATACACATTACGCGCTCCCGACTATTCTGTAAATAAATAAAATTCGCAGATGCGAGTTTCTCTCCCGACCGACTTTGCAATAATACAAAGCGGTGATATCTCAACTGTTAAACCATGCCGCTATTCTTTCAACAAGGAATTAAATGGACCTAGTTTCTCATGTCTATCACTCAGATCGAATTGATGGCTCTGGAGTTAAATTAAACTAAACTGCCCAAAGAAACTTAAATGATCGGCTAGGACTAGAAAAATTAAATAAAGTCCTCACGCAAAAATTCATGCTTACCAAATCTCGAATGTCCTACTGAAGGCAATCGACTTGACTGGCAACCGGCTTTGGCAATTTTTTTTCATTAAAAGAGAAAGAAACTATGAAATATAGGCCTTTTATAATCAAGACCCCCACGCGCCGACTTCGTGACGTCATATGCGCGGCGTGGTTGTAAAGCCAATGAGAGCTCTGCATTTCAACTGCAGTTATCTCTCAGCCAATCAGAACCTAGATCGTTCTGATGTAACGTGCATGGGTTTTAGACAAAGAAACGAGATTAAGCCTAGCCCTATACTGCGGAAATGAAGCAAAAATGGCCGCAATTAATTTAACTCCCGAAAAATGCGTATATGGCCACGCAATATCTTTAAAAAAAGACAATCTGGTGCCAATCCTGATCTAGCATCTATAATCTTTCTTCTAGAAAAATACTGTCTAATTCCCTACACCCCCATTCTAAACACATAAAGAAGAACCATAATGCAGATGAGATCAAACTCCCTCGTGATCTCATCTTGAAAAAAAACGTAAATAATAGAAGGAGAAGAAACATGGAGAAGGATTTTTCTGTAATCCCTCCAAAAATAGTGAACTAAATGCAAGGAGAAAAAGACATGGGCCATTTGAAAGACAGAATCTCAGTACTTTCGTCACACTATCCTCCATTCATAACTCTGTAGTCTGTTCCGACTTTTACATTCACATTACCCAGTGATATACGTTTATGGGGATGCTCAATTGGTTGACTGAGATAACGCTGTCTCTTCTACATCCAACTATATCGTTGTTTTAATGGTTTGGTTAAAAAATCCCTGGTGTTATAACTTCATTTGATGTTTTTTAAAGTTTAATTTCTTACGAGTGCCTCTCATTTACCTCATTCGCTATGTGTTTACGACTAACAAGCCTTGGATGATTACACAGTGTTTATGTTCCAGTTTTGAACATTTATACCCCATGACTCTCTGTCTGTCTCTCTCTCTCTCTCTCTCTCTCTCTCTCTCTCTCTCTCTCTCTCTCTCTCTCTCTCTCTCTAAGAGACACTCACGAACACAACATATCCTATTGGAGTCAAAATTACCAATAGATTTCAAGTTCTTGAGAATTATTCAACAGAAAATGAGCAGATAACAGCATCACTACCATGCAACGTTCCAGTGCCCGCAAACCCAATTAATAAATCTCAGACCCATCACGACAGTATACAAAAAGAACACCACAAATGGCAGCAGAATAAATCTAATAGAAAACATAGTAAAGAAATACGAACTGACGTAACACATATTATAATTGGTGACTCCCTCTTGAAAGGTATTTATTGCGAAAGAAGGTCCACTACAAGAGAAGACATCGTTTCAGTTATGACAGTGCCGGGAGCTGGTATTAAAAGACTTCTGGACATAATTAATAAGTTCGGTATTAATCACAACATATCACTATATAAACAAAACTACATGTAGGAATTAAAGATATCATGTATGAGCAGAGCCTAAGCCATTCAGGATTGGTGACTGCAGTTAAACAAAAATTTCCCAAAGCCTCCATCTTTATTTCATCAATCATACCACCATGCTATGGGTTTCAGCGTCGCATAGCGTACACTTACAACACAAAACTACACAACTATTGAAAACTAAACGGTCTTGGCTTCATCAACAATACCCGATTCTTTACATCTAACTCAGGAGCATCCAAGAAACGAATTTACAGAGATCAAATTCACATATCCACACTGGGAAGCAGCATCCTGGTCAAAAACATGAAATATCCAGAAAGGACGCAACAAGACAGTTCAACCCACATAGATAATTCTAAAAAATCTACTGTGACATTAACCTATCATCACAATACATCACACACCCTTACGACTGTCTATCAATATTGGACCACTGCGAACACCGCGTTTGTGTATCTTCATATGCAAGAAGTCTGGATTAACAATAGGGATGTCGCTCAGTGTAGAATTTTATTATTCCGTCTGGAGCGGCGATAAAGAAATGTCAATGTGGTAAGATTGCTTTGCACAAAGGCAATGCTGTGTCAAAACAGGTCAAGCGTTCATAGTAATATGTAAGGGAGTAAAAGATTAAAACAAGATGCGATAAGAAAACCTTCGAACAATGAAAGCGGAAACAATAAATATTCAAAGAATTACATGTACAAAGAGTGGTAGCTAATAATACCGGAGTGGGCAGAAAAATGTATTTCGTGACCATGATATAAATGATGGAAAATGAAACGGATTATGAAGATGGGATATATACGTTGATCACATAACGTATATTTTCACAATACGAAATTTGATGATAATACATATTTTCTGACGCGGATTGCATAAATAATATATGATAGGACGATATAAAAAACGATAATGATAAGAGAGTTCCAAAGGTTGTTATTGCCGGGAGTTGTAGTGAGGATAAGCTCTCACTGCAGATAAAATAATTCTATAGCACGCGCCTCAAACAGCCTCTGACAACCAAGTCCAGCTCCCGGCCTTCACGTGTGGCTCAATTTGAGCCCGGCGGAACTGTTTACACTGACGGGAGAAGGGGCAAAGGCGAGCTACTGGCGCCTTAAAACCAGCAGCTTCGGGCAGATAGGGCTCGTGATCCTTGGTTGGTAGCTTATCTAAGAGAAGGAACTCTGAATTCAAACCACCGCTGCCTTGCGGGAATATCCATTTATGGAATTGGCTTCGGGAGTAAACCCTGAGGATAAATCCGGAGTCGGCGTCCCTAAGGCAGTCTAAGGTCGATTCGACATTATTCTGGCAACTCCTGCGACATGGCTGGTACCAAACTGTATCGGCTACTGCCGTTCGTTTGGATCTACCGGCTGTGTGGAGAGGGGGAACATGCTGCATGGGCAACAGCTTGATCTCCATATAACTGTGCCCAAGCTCGCGCCCTGGAGAGGACACTCCAGCTTCACCCTATAGGTGTCGGCAAAACACGGGAAGTAGCAGTTACCGGTTATAAGCATTTTGCCCAATTGGCGTAGGGCATGGCGTCAGGGGCTACTTCCGACAGTGGGAGAGGTTCTAGGATCTCACTGGACAGCTACCGCCCGCTTCAAGCTGGGCAGCCCCCAGTCAATAAGGTGTTGTCCCGCCACTGTCTGCTTTCCCCATTGGGTGCATGGGGATTAGGGTCAAACCCGAACTGTGGACAGAAAATTTTGCACCAAGCAATTATCGAAAAAATAGAAATAAGCAAACTCTCAGATTGGGATGCTGGAACGTCCGGACTATGTTGACTGGACTATCCGAAAACCTACAGGATGTAAACGATGTAAGGAAGACAGCCATAATTAATGATGAGCTTAAACGACTTCAGGTGGATATAGCTGCACTTCAGGAAACGCGCCTGGCGGGCTCTGGAACGGTGAGCGAGAAGGACTACACATTTTATTGGCAAGGGAAAGATCTTAATAAAGCTAGAGAACACGGAGTAGGTTTTGCGGTCAAAAAATCGCTAACTAAAATGGTTGAACCAGGCGAGAATGGATCAGAACGCCTGTTAACGCTCCGCCTGCAAACTAGCACAGGTCCCATCACCCTTGTCAGTGTGTATGCTCCTACTCTGTACTCTGCCTCAGAAGCTAAAGATGAGTTCTACGAGAATCTAACAGCAATTATCAAAAGCATACCTAGGCAAGAACAGCTTGTTCTCCTTGGTGACTTTAACGCTAGAGTGGGTGCCGATAATGTTTCATGGCCTTCATGTCTGGGCAGGTTTGGTATTGGCAAGATGAATGAAAATGGACAACGGCTCTTAGAGTTGTGCGTCCACCATGACCTCTGCGTGACCAACACCTACTTTCAGACAAAACCCCAGCATAAGGTGTCATGGAGACACCCACGATCCAAGCACTGGCACCAACTTGACCTGATTCTCGTCAGAAGGCCACTCCTCAGGTCTGTGCTCTCCACGCGCTCGTACCATAGTGCAGACTGTGATACAGATCACTCCTTGGTTTGCTGCAAAATCAGAGCACAACCAAGAAAACTCTATCGTGTCAGACATGAAGGGAAACCACGCATTGATACCAGCAAGATGTCAGACCCTTTCATGATCGCTCAATTCACTGCGACCTTCGAGAAAGTGCTCAGTAGCCCTCAGCATGGTGATACTATTACAGAGAACTGGGAGCATCTACGGAACACCATTCAAAGTACTGCACTTGCCACCTTTGGTAAGAAAACAGCAAAGTCAAATGACTGGTTTGATGCTTCATCAGATGTGATGGCACCTGTCATTGAAGCTAAGCGCAGTGCTATGAATGAATACAAACGTTCACCGAGTGCCAGAACCCTACAGATCCTGAGGGCTACGAGAAGCAAAGTTCAACAAACTGCTCGACGCTGTGCAAATGACTACTGGCTCCAGCTCAGTGAGAGCATCCAGATCGCAGCGCAAACAGGCAACATTAGACAAATGTATGACGGTATAAAGAAAGCACTTGGCCCCCATAAAAGTAAGACGGCACCGCTAAAAACCATCAGCGGAGAGAAGCTAACCGATAAGGGTAAGCAGATGGAGAGGTGGGTCGAGCACTACTCTGAGCTTTACGCTAGAGACAATACCGTTACGCCTGCAGCCCTTGATGGTGTCAACAGTCTGCCAACTATGGAGGAGCTGGATGCCGAACCAACATTAGAGGAACTCAGCAAGGCCATTGATAGCTTGGCCTCTGGCAAAGCACCAGGCAGTGATGGGATTCCTCCTGATTTAATCAAATGCTGTAAGAGCACGCTATTACATCCCCTGCATAGGATGCTGTGCCAGTGCTGGGACGAGACAACTATTCCTCAAGACATGCGAGATGCCAAGATTGTAACACTGTATAAAAATAAAGGAGACAGAAGTGATTGCAATAACTACAGAGGCATCTCTCTTCTTAGTATTGTTGGTAAGGTTTTTGCCAAAG
Source organism: Oreohelix idahoensis (assembly GCA_024509875.1). Taxonomy (NCBI): domain Eukaryota; kingdom Metazoa; phylum Mollusca; class Gastropoda; order Stylommatophora; family Oreohelicidae; genus Oreohelix; species Oreohelix idahoensis. The sequence continues at coordinate 217,269 of JAMPIV010003032.1, forward strand.
TCATCTTAATGCGACTACACAAGTTAGCTGAGCGCATATATCCAGAGTCACAGTGTGGATTCCGAGCTGGCAGATCAACAACAGACATGATCTTCTCTCTCCGCCAGCTTCAGGAAAAATCAAGAGAGCAGAAAAGACCATTATATATCGCCTTTATAGACCTCACAAAAGCATTCGACCTGGTTAGTAGGGATGGACTCTTTAAAATCCTCCTGAAAATAGGCTGCCCTTCTAAAATGCTGGAAATGATAAAGTCATTCCATGACGGCATGAAGGGAACAGTCCAATATGCTGGAAGCACGTCACAGCCCTTTGATATACGAAGTGGCGTTAAACAAGGCTGTGTTCTGGCTCCGACCCTCTTCGAAATCTTCTTTGCCTTACTCTTGAAACATGCATTCAGAGATGCAACTGAAGGAATATGCCTTCACACTAGGTCAGATGGCCGTCTGTTTAATCTTTCAAGGCTGAAGGCAAAAACAAAAATCAGAAGGGTCACTATAAGAGACTTGTTGTTCGCTGATGATGCTGCAGTCGTCACTCAAAGCCAACAGGAGCTTCAGAGCTTGATGAATCGCTTCACTAAAGCATGCAAGGACTTTGGCCTCACAATAAGTCTAAAGAAAACGAATGTGCTGAGTCAGGATGTGGGTGCTGCACCAGTTATCACTATCGATAACTATGAATTGGCAGTGGTGCACCACTTCACATACCTAGGGTCTACCATCAATGACAAACTCTCACTGGATACAGAAATCGACAGCCGCATTGGCAAAGCTGCAGCTACCTTTGCCCGCCTCACATCGCGTGTTTGGGGAAACTCTAAACTCACAAAGCTGCGGTATATAATGCCTGCGTCACCAGCACACTCCTATATGGCAGCGAGACCTGGACGACCTATGCTAAGCAAGAAAGAAGGCTCAATACCTTCCATTTGCGGTGTCTACGCCGCATCCTCGGCATCTCGTGGAAAGATAAAGTGACAAATGTCGAGGTGTTGTCACGTGCTGGCCTTCAAAGTATGTATACGCTTCTTAGACAGCGCAGACTTCGCTGGCTTGGCCATGTTCGCCGCATGGAAGATGGTCGCATCCCAAAAGATATCTTCTACGGACAATTAGCAGATGGCAAGAGAACAGTTGGGCGACCACAGCTGAGGTTCAAAGATGTGTGCAAGAGAGATATGAGGGCACTGGACATGGATCCAGCAACATGGGAGGATGAAGCTGCCGATCGCACTAAGTGGCGATGCTATTTACGGCGCCACCTCAGATTGGGCGAAGAGAGGCTCACACAAGAAGCAGAGGTGAGGAGAAAACGTCGAAAGGAGCACCAGGAAAATAAGCAGCTGAGGGCTGTCACCTCAGGGGCGCATTCCCATAGTCAGTTATGACTGAAGGGGCTATTATTATTATTATTATTATGATAAGAATAGATTCATATCCACAAGACATCATCCATGTCTACACAGATGGATCAGTATTTAAAGCTACCATCAATGCTGGATATGGCGCAGTGATAAAATACCCCTACCAGCACCCAGAAGACCACCCTCGCATCTTTGGCCCTTGCGGAGAAATTTGTTCCAGCTATGATGCAGAAATAACAGCACTAGAAAAAGCATTGTGCCGGATAATCTCAGACTTTGAAAGTGGCATCACTCCACCTGAGGATATTGTTATATTCTCAGACTCAAAATCAGCACTCCAAGCCCTAGAAAGCAAAATATCTCCTAATATTAATAACATCTGTAGATTTATTGACCAACTGTTCACTTCCTATTGCGTCGAAGTTACACTCCAGTGGATCCCAGGGCATGTCGGAGTCCCAGGAAATGAAAAAGCCGACAAACTATCCAAAAGAGGAGCAGCACTGCCCCAGTTCCCATCAAGTACCACACTGCAAACCTGCCAACAGATCCTGAGAAACAATTATAGGGAAGAATGGCTAAACCAGTGGGCTTCCTCCCAGACAGGGCGTCCATTCTTCAAACATCAAGCAAAACCAAACCCTCAAGATCCAGTTAAACAACCGAAAAAGAAGAGATCAGAGTCTAATTTTCCAGCTGAGAACAGGCCATGCCCCTGTCAATAAACATTTAAATAGAATAGACCCACTACGTGAACCAAACTGTAGGCACTGCCACCACCATGAGGAATCGGTTGAACACCTGCTGTTACAGTGCCCAAGACTAACAGACCTGCGACGCCAGCTACTCCCATTGCACCCAACCATCCACAATACACTCTACACATCACCACAACAACTGAGGAAGACTTGCACCTTTGTCAGAGAGGCTATGGGCTGTCAAGAGCTTCCTGCTCACAGCTAAAGGGATTATATCATCATCATCATCATCATCACCATAATGATAAGAATGTTATGAGTAGTGAGAACCATTAGTAGTATTTCAATTCGCATGGTAAAGAACATTAACGTTTGTAACAGATCATTTTAAAGAGTTTAAGACAATTATTCTTAAACAATTATACTTTTATGTTCAGAATTATTTCTTAAAATATTCATTGACGCAGGCTGTGTACTGAAGTAAATGTGCCTGCCAAGTTTAGCAACAGTCCCCGCCATAGGTAGGTCTACCATAACATCCAGGTACCAGAGAAGAAAAGGTTGACACTGATCATTGTTGAAGAGATTGTTGTACAGCCTGTATATAGTACGTGAGAACACAACAACATTTATGACATATTTGATGGAGAGCTTTTATCTTTTCAATAATAAAGCGTTTGTAGCTGAGTTACTTATCATCAATCACTTTGGAAGTGTGGCCGACTGTAAACAGAGATAACACTACCACATATACTTGACGCTAATGTCAAAGGAGCCGTGACATACGGACAATATGACGAAATAAAAAGAAATAATGGATCGACTGTATAGAGAAGAAAAAAGTACTCTCGGTGCGGATGTCAGAAAAGAAAAGGGATTCGAGAGAAACAAATAAAAACGCGTCATACAGAACAACTATGACGACACAAGGTGACAAGGAGTCCACTGAACAAGATGGAAGAAAAATGAAGGTTACAACCTGAAAGCTGTACCAGTAAGTAGTTCCATCGGGCTGAGAAGAAAAGACCAAGAATAATGAAAGGGCTGAGAAGAAAGAACTAGATGCAAATCAACTCTGTATTAGCCGCTTGTTCCCGAATGAAATACCCCATCTTTAACAATTGGTAAGTGCGTTTAATAATCGAAGAGCATCTGTGTCGAAGGAAGGAGCAGTTAAAATGACCTTTGGGTCAATCCAAGGGTTTAAATCGTACGTTGTCCAGAGGAATCTCGGGGAATGGCGAACCTTATGAATTGAATGACTTTCAAGAAGGGAAAAAAGAATATGTCAGATTTCGAAGCAACCTAAATTATAGCTGGAGCTAATTAAAGGAACTATGATCTTTTCAAGTGACTGTGTCTTATTGTGTGCCTCTAAGTGGGGTTGTAATTTTGATTAACCGTTACATAACTTGAAGTTGGAAAGATTAATTTCACCACTCACCCACCACTGTCCACCACAACACAAAACCATACTACGATCACAACCGACCACTATATGATCACGCCAAGCTATGGGCCGACAAGGGGAGCAGTTCCTTAAGGCCAGAGTTAATCAGCGAGTGCCGTAAAATGGTATGACGATGGCAGAATCTCATACCGAAAGGGGACTGTGACAGGTGATTCTGAACTTGCTGGGATTGCTGCGGCAAACCCTAAGGCATCAAGATAACTATATATATAATATATAATATAGAGCACCAGTCGCGCCGTGACACTAATTTACCCAGCAACAACAAGCAGCTGTAGCTCTCTATGGAACAAAGAACCTTCATTGAAACTGATACCCATAACATAACAATGCAGATGTCGGTGTACACATCCCTTGAGAGTTTATAATTTCTCCTGTTAAAAAGTTTGTGTTTAAGAACGCACAAGTAAAACATAATTCGTCAGGTTATTTCAACAGGTGAAATAATAGACATTTTCATAAATGATACTTACATACTGTGTCGTTCTACTGATTCTTGAAGCGTATGGGGAGCTGAGAGTTGTATGCTTGAGACACGTATGTAGAAATTGGCTGATGTGAGCCATTGTTGTTGTAGGATTTATGTGATGGTGTCTTTCCATTTGCCTCGTGGTCGTTTTTGTGCCTTAAAACCAGATCTTCTTTTGTAGGCCCGTGTTGGTAATTTACCGTGTTGCAATGTCTCTTCCTAGTTCTATACGTTAAATTCTAATAACACTTCGTTGTTCGATATATTATGTTCTATACGCCTTGTCGTCGACAAGTCAACTCTTTGATCGTTACATTTTTTTGGGACCTCCTTTATTTTCCCTCTTGTGCCTCTCCTTTCATATTTTCTCACCTAATCCTTATCGTTGTTTCGCTTTCATCGTTCAAGGTTTTCGTATCACAACTTTGCCTACCTCTAACCAACACCTCTATCATTTGTTGTCGGTCACGTTTACCAAAGGAGTGGACTTGTCACATTGATTGTTTGCCTATCCGCTAGCGCTAGACCGAGAAAGAGTCTACACTGAGCGACACTTCTATTGTTAACTCCGAATTCTTATCTGGGAAGAAACACGCTACCACGTAGTCGCATGATAAGGTGCCAGCTCGCAAACTTTACATGATAAAATACATTGCAGTACTCACTTGGATGTAGGAAATGACCATCTTGCTAAAGATTATGACACGGACTTCCGGCAAATGGACTTTGCTGTGATAAACAATTAAAGGCCATCTTGGAGGAGATTATATTGTTAGATCGGTAAAGTATTGAACTTGTGAACATTGCAGGCGAAACTGAAGAAGCAAAACCTTATATGGTCACGAAAGACGCGCAAATAAATGTGTGAATGAATTGTAAAGAAAATAATTTGTGGGTCATGCAGAATGTTCTACAGGAGGGTGGGAAGGAAAGTCCGTTACCGATATCAGACACTATTTCGCAGTTGGATTGGCAGGGTAGTGCTAAAATAAACTGATTGGACTTTTTTTTCCAACGAATCCACATGGGCATTTGTGCAAAAAATTTTGCTTTTAATTTACAATAGTTTAAGGTTGTTTCACGGCATTTTCATCTTGTCAATAAGATAAATCAGACAGTCAGGATAATGAAAGGAAACAGGATTTCAACATTCAGTACTTGGCTAAGTATTAGATGATCTTCTGATATTATTCAGAAAGAAAACTCGACTACAGTATTGGAAATAACGAATCCCGAAAAACCTCCATACAGAACAACAGTGGGATTATACCCTTGTGGCAGTTTGCCTTGGTAGATAGTAATGTCTATTCTGCCTGAGGGTGCTCAGGGCACCACTTTGTATAATAATGTGGCCGCCTACGTTAGCAGGTGGCTACCTCACATGGCCGTTGCATGCCCAGTTTCTTTGCCTCTGTAGCTAGCGATGACATGGTGAATGATTACAACAGTCACACACACAGCGAGCGATGGCACAATGCCAAACAGAGCTTCCATATAACTAGTCAACGCCACAGTCAACTGAAAATACTATTTATTTACACGGTGTAGAACATTGCTGTTACTTAGACCTCTACAATCTTAGTCCGTCACCCTTCCTTCCTCAACTCTCGTTCAGCATTGTAACTACACATTCAATATTATAATATCTAACCATCAATGGTTGTTCAGGTGCTATCAGTATCTACCTCTGTTCTTTCTTCCTAACAAATCCTTGTCTATTGTTATATGTCGTTCTGTGTTCAGGTTATCTATGTAATACTGGACGCCTCCAGGGTTGTTCCTTTCCCTTTTATAGATGAAGAGTAGGACTACTGTATAGATGTAAATAATTTCACCTTACGTACCCTTTTTCTTTGGAATGGAATCTAACTCGCTCCACCGTCCTTCCGTTCTATTCAAGAATTTATGCTTTCAATAATGTTGGGTTAATCACCACCCAATCGTGTCTCCTTGTCAGAGAATTTTCACAACACATTCTACTTGAGTAATCCTTCAACATGGCTACCCTCGTGTATCTCGGGTATGTGCGACCTGCACAGCTTAACTCATGCTTCTGACTGTGTGCTGAAAAGCGTGCCAAACCGGATTTCTGTTCATCTCTTTTTTGATCCCCGTCTCATGCACATTCTTGTTCGCGCATCCCCTATTTCTACTCTATCTAGACTTTCAGATATCTGATTTTCACTATTCGTTCATTTATCTGCCACATCTATCTCCTTATCCCCCCCCCCCCCCCCCCCCCCCCCGAAAAAAAATTATTTATCCATAAGAGAAAAAAAATGTACCAACACTATTGTACTTTTCCTATATACAAAAAAAATTACTTAGCTATGTGCTGTTACAACATTTGTTCAACACATAACTAATTTCGATCTCTCCAATGGACAATTTCTTTTTACATAACATAATTATTATAGTACTGGGAACGTTCTTGTCCCTTCCTTTTAGCAATAACTACATTCATCGACATCTCCTTCCCTTTCATACTTCTAATGAAGAATAATTTATATTTCTCCATCTCTCTCATTCACAATCGACCAAGTATATTTCCTGACATTCATTCGTTCATCCCTGCTATCTCTCACGCACATCATTTTGCTAAAAATTTTAATGTTTCACACACCTGGTGTGGATTATTTGGCGTCTTACTTATCACGTATAAAGCCTAAACATGTCTTCTGTCGTGTCTTTGTATACATTGTTCATGATGGCGTGAGAAATTTAACTATCATGGCTGTCGTGAGACATTCTAAATCCACATATATAAATTAAAAAGTAAATGTAAAGCCTAACGAATTAATTCAATAAAAGGAAAGAAGACTGGTAAAGAACAGTGCCGTCACTATAGAGTACGCCTGTGTTATAGAATGTCATGCTAGTTAAACAAGAAATCCCCCTTTTTCTACGTCGTCTGCATAAAATACACGCGCTTCTAAAAATACAACTAGTACTGTGTTTCTTAGAAAACCTTGAGATACGCAAGCTGCTTAATGACCTAGATACACAAATACTAGCATTAATGAATTATACACACTGCGTAATGAAAAGACAGATGGACTTAGGATAGAGAGAGAGAGAGGTCTGAACCGAGGAACGCATGCAACACTAACGCCGTTTCGCGATATGAAATTAATGCCACCCCCTAAGCGAAAGGCATGAAGCACTAACTTTTTTTCAAATAGACAGTGATAAAAAACACTACCAATACGAGGTTAGGTTTTAAAAAAAACATGTTTAATGCTTATTAGGAACATACATTATACTGATTTACGTCTGAAATCCTGACAGTACAGAAGACACCCCATCGTATAGGAGTGAACGGGTGGTAGAAGAAAAACATATTTTGAACGCAGCCACTTAGCTCCCTTAAACTTATATATTTGGGTTCCTTAGGACTTGCTGACAAAGAATATGTTAGGTGTTAGGCAAATAGTCCAATAATTAACAAATTATAGCCATAATACTAGAGTGGTGTTGTCTGACAGCACCGGATCAGATTTGCTCAGTGGCATGTTTTAAAACCACCATTTTACGGGAAATAGGCCAACAAGTTAAATCCGATTTGATTGGCCAGTATTATATGTAAGGCGAAACATGATTAGTCGAATGCCAATACTATTTTTGGTTGTTAGGGGAAACGGTAGGAAGGGTACTTTTTTTCAAATGCTTTTGTAAACATGGTCTTATTGGTTAGACCATTTGATATAGTCAATTAGGAGCGTCAGTTCAGGGCCACATTTTGAAAATAAACTTACTGAGAAGCAAGTGCGTTGAGATCCAGCTTATATTTTTCTAAATAAAAGCCTGGAACAGAGGCAGATCGGAGTTGTGCCATAACTTATTGCCAGTCAACGTATTTGTGTAATATTTCCATGAATTGTGGTAAGCTAGACATTTGATATCTTTTTGATGAAAATTGAATGTGAATTGATAATGTATGTCTGTATGTGTGTGGTTCAGTAATAAACAAAAAGCAAAACCTAGATATTGCTCCAACATGAACAAAACTTGTCGCAGAGGAGTGAAACTGCATGGGATTGCCAAATGGTACTATGATGCCTATCTTATTGAATAGAAGGAAATAATGCTGGAACTGCAGAGGCTTAGTAACCATTAGGGAGAGGAATACTGGTGTAAATTGTTTCAGATGAAGCTAGCGGTTGGACTACAGTGCTGAACTCTGTGCTTGTTATGTATTGTGCTTAAGTGTGGAAATAGATTATAAATTAGTTCTGAAGTAGGAGGTACAACCTTCTTGTTTCAGGGACCGTGGTACTAAACTATTAAGGCAGCACCTGGTCTGAGTTTTGCTGAATCCAGAGGCTGATAGCATACTCCTTGGTCAAGATAGCGACCAGTGTTTGTTCACAAGTATACGGTGAAGCAAGCGAGCAGAGGAGCCTGTTTCTTGCCGCCCTCACAAAAGATAAGATTCGTGGCTAGAGCAGCTCAATCTTGTGTACCCCCCCCCCTCAAAAATTGACTGTATATTAAATAAAGAGGGACAATTATTTGTTTCAAATGACAGGAACTGAGAACATCTCCAATACTAGTTCCTCCAGAAACAGACACATGAAGTCATGATGACACACAACAACCTAGCTTGAAAAAGCCAGTATTACCTCATAGTACTACATCACAACTTACACACATATTGTAATAATAATAATATATGTCAATACATAAATCCTATTTATAAATTGTGTACATATAACTGGTGATTACATATGATTGTATTTCCCGGTTCACTTTGTAGTTGAATCAGGATATCTATTATTGAAAGGAATTAATACATATTTTAAAAGTTACACGTGACTTATTAAGATAGTCTTATAGAGTGTTTTATGTATGTGAGTGTCACAGTGTTGTAAAGAGTTGTGGATTAAACTAAATTGTTTATCTGTCTGTTGGTTGTTGTAAATCTACACTTCATCACTTTCATAACCCTAGACATTTAACGTAGTCATCACAATATTCCAGAATAATTCTGACTGAGGTCAAAATGTGGTAGCAAAGTAAGGTTATCTGTAATACACCACACTTATTAGATACAGATACCTTCACAGCTGATCTCAGCCAGTACACTAAGTCCCCTATAGATATTTATATCATCCCACTTTACCACATATATTGGGGTCTCGCTCCAGGGATATTGAACTTTCTCCTGTTATAGATATTGGGAATAATAAAGAATTAAAAGGTATCCTTGGGTGGAAATAAATAAGATTGAGCTCTCAGTGCTTGTGGTTGTCCTTAGTTAATTACTTATAGATAAAATTGTTTAAGTTAGACCTTGTATAAATTTGCCTGTTAAGTAAATGGCCGACTTGGCAAAATTTCAATCTGCTGCTGTGCAGACTGCTAAAGAGTTAGGAATGGAAGGGCAAGTTATGATTGCTTATGTCACATATATTGGGGGGGGGGGGGTAATTCACTTCAGGGAATAATAAAGAATTAAAAGGTATCCTTGGGTGGAAATAAATAAGATTGAGCTCTCAGTGCTTGTGGTTGTCCTTAGTTAATTACTTATAGATAAAATTGTTTAAGTTAGACCTTGTATAAATTTGCCTGTTAAGTAAATGGCCGACTTGGCAAAATTTCAATCTGCTGCTGTGCAGACTGCTAAAGAGTTAGGAATGGAAGGGCAAGTTATGATTGCTTATGTCACTACTGAATGTGACAAATGTATTGAACGGGAAGAAAAAAGATTAGAAAAAGAAGCTGAAAGAAAGATTGAGGCTGAGGCTAAGAGGTTGCAGATTGAGGCGGAAATAAAGAGGCTCCAGTTGGAAGAAAAAAAGGCAGACAGGGAAGCAGAGGAAAGAAGATTGACGGCAGAAAGGGAAGCAGAAGAAAGGAGACAGGCTGCAGAAAGGGAAGCAGAAAAGGAGAAGAAGAGATTACAGAGGGAACACGAGTTACGACTAAGGGAGTTGAAATTTCAAGGCCATGCTCCTGAAAATGGTGCCAGTCCCTTTACCTCCGATGCCACTGCTAGTCAGGGAGCCTCAACCTCAGCTATGAACTTTCATTTAGATCATTTTGTTGAGAAAGACGATGATATCGAGAGCTTACTAAATAGATACGAACTATTAGCTACCACGTATGGGTTAGAGAGGGAAAGGTGGAGCTTGAAGTTATCACAAGGACTTCGTGGTACGGCTTATGAAGTTTTTGCCAAAATGAGCAGAGATGATCTGGACAATTATGACATGTTAAAGCAGGCTCTTTTGTTAAGATATGAAAAGAATGGAGAATTTTATAGAAAAAAATGTAGGAATGCTAAACTACTGTCAGGTGAAACCTATCACCAGTTCTCTGCACGGTTAGAGACATACTTGGAGAAATGGACTTCTCTGGGGAAAACCCAAGATCTTAAGGAAATGATCCTTATAGAACAACTAAGAGAGTCCATGGCTCCAGACTTGAGAAAGTTTCTCATGGAACAAGGTGCAGAGAGGCTGGGTGAGTTACTAAATGTTGCTGAAAGATATCAAGCAGCTCAGGCAGAAATAACAGGTAATAAAAAGAAACAGGTAGACTATTCTAAGGCACCACAAAACTTTAATGAGTTTGATCATAGAGATCAGAACAAAGGTAAGTATCAGTTTGATAGGCCACGGTATGATACTAAAGATAAAACCACACAATTCGATGAAAGGAAATATAATGACAGAAAACCCTTCAGACAGGAAGGAAAATATTGTCAAATATGCAGGATGCGTAATCATAATACTAGTGAATGTGGTACGAAAATTCCTCCATATCGAGCGGCATGCATGATAACAGTGGACAAGGGGAGAAAGAAGGACATGTCTACAGAACAATATGAACCTCATCATCCCCCATTGTTGCGGGTGAAATTCTCGCAACATCGTTTTATGTACAATATATATTTTGTAATGAAAGGGAAACAATTGCTTGAAATTTATATTCACTTTTCATTGTAAGCAGTTGTCTCCTCGCGTTGGTATCGAACGCAGTTAAGTTTGTTAGGCGTTCTTGTATCATGTCCATGTATGGTCTGGCTAGACCGCTTTTTTAAAAAAACGGTTGGCAACCAGTTGGGTCATCCTTATAAGGTAATCATTCTTAAGCTGGTACTTAGTAAAGGTCCTTGCGTCTTAAGTTGTCTGAACTGTGGTCGGTTTGCGCTGGACTGCGCATGCCTATTCTTGGGTCTTTGTCGATCGATTTCCGCCCACCAGTCAGTGAGCGCAGATTGGCAGAGCTAGCAAGACGCCTCGGTGAGAGGGTCTCGGCTATTTTTTGTTCTGTCAGGAATGTGAAGTCCTCTTAATGGATATTTCGTTTATTCGAGATGATACCTCTAGTGTATTTCCACACGCCGGGAGGCGTATTATTTCTGTGGTTATTTCCTGAAGGCAAGGTAAATTGCATTTACATTAACTTTATCGATATCTGTTCGTGAGTGACATTTGATTCATAGCCTGTCTTTGAAAGTCGTCATCACGAGATGTTTTCTCAGCTCACATATTGCTACATTGTACCGCATCGGGTTGATGCATGTCCCAAGGACTATTACTTGCTACTTCGCTACATGAACTAGGTTTGAAACCTTTTGTTATCTAGAGGATGTTTTGGAGAACATTATTTATACTTCAGAAGACGTGCCTGTCTTGCTGAAGTCAGATTAAGGAGAGTGAACTGATCTCATACATCTTGTTATCTCCTGGCTAAGATAGAAAGGGATGGAGAATTTTCCCGACTACATCACAGCCTTATAATATATTGACATGCCTATGATTCATCTTTAAAATGATGCTGTCTACCGTCCATTGCTGTACTGACTATGTAATGACTGTATGATGTACCTACATATTCGCGTATACGTTTTGTCACTGTGGCGTCCACAATAAATGATACAAGAAAATGCTACTAGCTGTTGCAAGCATCTTTGACTTTACACGTCGTGCATTAACGTGACGTCTTTGTGTGGACTGCCCTGTTTTGATAATGCTCACTGTTTGAGTACACATCTGCATCCTACACAACCAGACCACAGATACCACGTTATGTCTTCATCGTCTTCTACAATAATGGCGTACAACATAATGGCTTCTATCATTTGACAAGATCGGTATCTATGTTGGTGGCAAATGTAAAATCCTCCACGGAACATTTATAAACAACGCATTTTGCTACGCATCATTTGGTGGCCATAAGCTGGTTGGGTCTGGTTCCAGCATACACGGGGTCCCTTACCCACTTCATTCAACAAGAGTCAACAAACAGCATCCTTCAAGTGAACACATTAACATTTTTCAAGACAGTCTACATCTTCCAGAATTTGCAAAGTACTCGGCGTTGCCCGGTAAATGTCAAAATTGCAATTTTTTGACTGAAACAGAAAGTTGACAGTACCCGGCGTTGTTGCATATTGCCGGATAGCGCAGACTGCTGCTGTCTTTATCTCAAGTCAAGCGTGTTGCTCTCCTCCGTGCTATCAGAAGTTGCTGTCGTTTGAGAAGGCCAAGTACCGGTTTCCATCAACTTACTTTTGGATAAGAAGGTCAAGTGCCGAAACAACTCAACATACTGTTTAGAAGCTCAAGTCTCAACCATCGTCTTAGCTGTTTGATGCAAGTTCAGATGTGTGATCAACGTTGGATCTTCGATCTTAGAATGCTGATTACCACCTGTTTTTTGCTGTACTGACGATTGGAAGCCCATAAGTTAAGTGGCCTGTTTGTTCGTAAACTGTGCCCTTATACTTCTGCTGAGTCTTCTGTGTTCATCTCATCTTTTGTCATATTGTTATATGTTATTTGTTTATATGTTATTTGTATAACTATACGTTTATATTTCGCGGGTCTGGATGGGTGGCGACTCCTATAGATCATACCACATAGCAGAGGTTTTCTATTGAGAGTGTTCTGTAGGGTGTGCAAATTTCCGATACTGGAATTTGCTAAGCGACTTTTGTTGCTATTTCTGTTAGTTGTGATGACATGTATTAATATTGTTTTCGTTATTATTTCGCATTCTTTAGTTTTGTTTTGATTTGTTTGTATTTGTTAGCCTACTCTTGTCTATAATTTAGTTTCATACAACATTTTTGTTTATACACTGTGGTGTCATGTATATTGTTTAATTCTATCGCAGATATCGTCACATTTTTTGTGATATTTCATTAATTTCTGCTTTATTTTTAGTTGATTTCTGCGAACGTTTTTGTATTGTTGCTGATCTTTGTTATTGTTTACATTGTTATTGTTTACATTGTTTGCATTGTTTACATTTTCAATGTTTACATTCTGCATGTGTTTACATAGTCATTGTTTACAGTTATAGTAATTAGTTAATGGGCTATGCTAATGCACTGTTACTACTACACTGATGATAAATGAATGATGAATAGTGTCGTGCACTATTGAATGAGAAGTGCACTTATGATCAAGAATTGAGTATTGATATTTCATATACAAGTTCTTTGATTGGAGACTTGTTTCCCACAGAGACTGGGATAATATAATGTGATGTGAATATACAAGTGCTTAATTAAGACTTGTTACACTTAGGTTTGAAATAAATTAGTTAATTATTTCAGGTTTTGGACTCATATGTTAGACAACATGTCTACATTTGAGCACTTTATTGAGCAGGGTAAATTGCTTGGAAAGACTGGTGATAAGTTAGAAGAATTTGCAACTGCTCGATATGATAAAGCAATGGAAGCTGAGGAAAAAAGACAGAAAGCAGAAGCTGAGCAGAAAAAGATAGATTCTGAGAATCTGAGACTGCAGATGCAGGCAGATGAAAGAAAATTCCAAATGGAAATGGAAAGACAAAAAAGGGAATCAGAAGCTGAGGAAAGAAATCTCCAGTTAGAAGCTGAAAGATATCAAAAAGAGGCTGAAAATAAAAGACATGAAAAAGAGGCTGAGAAGAAAAGACTTGAAAAAGAAGCTGAGAATAAAAGGCTAGAAATGCAGGCTCAAGCTGAAGAGAAAAAGCTTCAAAAAGAGGCTGAGGCTGAAGAAAGAAGATTACAGAGAGAGTCTGATGAGAGGAAAGAGAAAGCAAAAATGGAACATGAAGAAAAGGTCTTAGCTTTAGAGTTGGAAAAATTGAAATTGACAAGCATGAGTAATGGTAATGATTCAAACAAGGGTTCATCTTCTGGTAAGGCTAATAATGATACTTTTAAGATTAAGTTACCAACATTTAGTCCTTCCAGTGATGACATAATGTTCTATCTGGACAGATTTGAACAAGCATGTACAGCTCATAACATAGACAAAGCAAAATATGTTTATCAGTTATCAGGGATACTGACAGGTAAAGCTCTAAGTATATTAAATATGGTGGATGAACCTGACAAGAACAATTATGAGGTTGTCAGGGCCGCTTTGTTAAAGAAATATCAGCTTAACGAAGACGGCTATCGTCTACAATTTAAAAACATGTTACCTGAAAATGGAGTTGAATTCTCCGAGTTTATTGCAAGAATACGCATTACTTTCTCACGATGGGTTGAACTATCTAAGACGGAAAAAACTTATGAAGGACTTATGGACTTAATACTTAGAGACAAAGTCATGTCGTCTGTCAATGAGTCTTTCCTTGCTTTCCTTCATGAACGTAAACCTAAAACAATAAAAGAAATGGAAGATTTCTGTTGCCAATACGTAACTGCGCACCCACACATAACCATGGGTAACTCTAAGGTGAAAGAAGGTTTACCAGTTGCTTCGGCAGCTCCGTATGGTCAAAACTTTGCTCGTAGATCCCAACAAAATTTTGATAGAAAGAGTAGCGGTAATTTCTGTCAAAATCATGGAAATCAATTTCATGGTGATTCTTCTTCGAAGAATTGGAGACAACCTGATAGTACTCGTTACTATCACCCTAATAATTATAGGCATTTCAAAAGAGGATATGGTAATAGAGGTTATTCCTGCCGAAGACCTCAAACCAAACAAATAGATGTTCGCATCAATGTGAACATGATAGTAATCGTGGAAACTGGAATTCGAACCAGGATAACAATTACAATAGAGACAATAATAACTGCAGAGATAATAATAACTCTGATAACTTCAGAGGTAATAATAGTCGGGGTAGATCTCAACACAAAAAAAAGAGATATCAGCAGGCTAATGCTGTACAACAGGAAACTGAGGGAGCCTGTAATCATGTTGTTGATAATAAAAACTTTGACGCTGTCACTGGTTCTGCTTTTGACTTTGAGAGAGCAAACAAATGCCCCCAATGCAGTACTTTATTCGAACCGGGTACCATAACTACTTTGAGTTGTGGTCACCCACTTCCCGCTCTTCCTGCTGCTGTTGCGCATGACGGGAGGGGTTCTTTAATCCTACATAAGGGTCTTGTTAATGATACTCCGGTCTCACTACTTTTCGATTCCGGATGCACCACTATTGGTGTTAGACAATCGCTTGTAGATCCATCTTGTGCTACAGGAAAGGTTATTAAATGTGTCACATTTGGCGGCACTCTAGAAAAATATCCTACTGCTGTAATTCGCATTGCCACTCCTTTCTTTACTGGAGATGTGCATGCTTGTCTCTTACCTAATCCTATTGCGGACCTTATTATTGGTCGTATTCACGGAGTTAGGGAGTGTACCCCACAGCAGATTGCTGCTTGGGAAGATAATAACATGCAAGCTACAAATGCAGTAGTTACAAGAGCACAAGCTCTACAAACACCCGAAACTTCACTGAATAGTGATAATGAAGTTGATAGCCAAGATAGTCACTTAGTAATCACTCGTGACTCTTTCATAAAATTGCAAGAAGAAGATCCTTCTTTAAAAAAATTCTTCGTTCTTGCGAAGAAAGGTGATCCGAATCAGGATACAAATAGAAAATCTTGGATTGCAATGAGAAACGGCGTACTTGTACGTATGGTACAAGATTCGACTACGTCGGCACATTCGCAAATTCTTGTTCCCAAGAGCATGAGAGTGCAAATATTGCAACATGCTCATGACTCGCAATGTGCTGGACATATGGGTTTTGCCCGTACGAAGTCGAGAGTCCTTGCGGCTTTCTTTTGGCCTTTTGTCAATAAGGACATTCGTATTTACTGCCGATCATGCAAGGTATGTCAGGAGGTCAAATCTAGAGGACCACGACATGCTGCGCCTATCCAGGCTGCTGACATTCCTATTCGGCCGTTTCAGAAAATGGCCATAGATATTATTGGCCCTTTTAAGGTCAAGTCGGCCAGAGGACATCAGTTTATCCTTACATGTGTCGATATGTGCACACGTTGGCCAGAGGCTATTCCTCTTAAGAGCATATCTACTACAGATATCGCAGATGCTCTTTGGTTGATATTTTCTCGCTTGGGGTTCCCCAGAGAAATATTGTCAGACCATGGCACTCAACTCATATCTGACACTATGTCACAGGTAATGTCTACCTTACATATTGAACGATCTCTCAGTAGTATCTACCATCCTATGTCTAATGGGTTAGTTGAGCGTCTGAATAGAACGCTCAAGACTTTGCTTGGTAAGATAACTGAAGATCATCCTCAAGATTGGGACAGGGTTTTACCCGCGGCTCTCTTTGCCTATAGAGAAGTCCCTAATGAACACACAGGATTTTCTCCCTTCGAACTTGTCTTTGGCGCGCGTCCACGCGGCCCTATGTCTTTATTACACGATCTCATCACTGCCGATGATATTAGCGATGAAACTCAATCCTCATATGAGTATGTCATTGCTCTTAGACAAAAGATCATTGAGGCATGTAAGCTAGCAACTGCTTCATCAGAAATTGCTAAAGAGAAGGCAAGGCAGTTTGCTAACAAGAATAGATGTCTACGACAACTTTGTCCAGGTGACAAAGCATTCGTCCTACTCCCCAGTAGGGAAAATAGACTTCTTATTGCATGGAAAGGTCCGTATGCAATAGTCTCTCGGATTTCCGATGTTGACTATGTGGTCGATATCGATGGAAAGCATAAAACTTTCCACATAAACATGCTTTCGGAATTTCACGAACGTCCGGACTATTTGCTGCCTATTTTCCAGGCAACGGATGATGCTTCTGCACCTCATGGTCATTACTCATCCCTGTCTGTCATACAGGATGAGGAATCTACTTTCTCTGATGTCAATCTTCCCCTTCCAGTGGTTCCACTACATTCCACGGAATCTTGGAAAAACGTTTCTGTTTCTCCTAATCTTTCTGGTGACGAACATCGACAAGTGTCGTCGATGTTACAAACATTTCAGGATGTTCTCACTGACATTCCTGGACACACAGATGTCATAGAACATGACATAATTCTTACCGACAGTAATCCTATTAGGGTTAGGCCTTATCCTATCCCTATACACTTTCAGTCGCAAGTGGAAAAGGAATTGGATGAAATGATTCAATTAAATATAATTGAACCATCGACTTCACCATATTCTTCTTCCATGGTTATTGTCCGGAAGAAAGATAAGAACATACGAATTTGCGTTGATTATCGCAAATTGAATCAGGTCACAAAGTTCGATGCTGAACCGATGCCTTTGTTAGAAGATCTACTGATTAGACTTTCTAATTCTAGATTCTTCACTAAACTTGACTTGTCTAAAGGTTATTGGCAAGTGCCTTTAGCAGAGCATGCCAAACCTCTTACTGCTTTTTCTACACCTAGGGGTCTATTTCAATGGAATGTTATGCCTTTTGGTCTCATGAACGCCCCTGCCACTTTCGTTCGCATGATGCGTCGAATTCTGTCACATCGGTCGGATGTCATCGCATACTTAGATGACATCTGTCTCTTCAGTGATACCTGGGAAGATCACTATTTAGGGTTATATGACTTACTGTCCACTCTACGTGAGAATAATTTGACAGCAAAACCTTCTAAAGCTTTTGTTGGTTTTGGTGAAATCTATTTCCTGGGTCATCGTGTTGGTCATGGTCTCTTGAAGACAGAAGACCACAATACTTCCAAAATACTGAACATCTCTGTTCCTAAAACGAAGAAACAAGTTAGGAGTCTCTTAGGTTTAATTCAATTTTATGGGAGATTTATTCCAAATTTATCTTCGATCATGGCACCTCTCTCAACATTGTTGAAGAAAGGTTCGCCTAATCTGGTCCGTTGGTCTGAGGAATGCCAATCTTCACTAGACCAAATCAAGAATATATTTTCTTCTCCTCCCATCTTAAGATTACCTACTCTTGATAGGACTTTTGTTCTTCGGAGTGATGCTTCATCCACTGGGATTGGAGCAGCACTGATGCAAGAATATGCAAATACTCTGCATCCTGTTATGTACATTTCTAGAAAACTAAATGCGGCAGAGAGGAACTACTCGGTTTTAGACCGTGAGTTGTTAGCGATGGTTTGGTCAATTCTCAAACTACAAAGATTCCTCCTGGGCGCACATTTCATTCTAGAGACTGATCAAAAAGCTCTTACAGCTATTCAGACTAAGAATTTGAAGAGTTCGAGATCCACTCGATATGCTATTGCTCTTCAACCTTTTCACTTCACGGTACGAGCTATCCGTGGTGCGGATAATGTGATGGCTGACATTTTGTCTAGATGCCCACATGATTCCAACTAATACTTCTGTCCTATATTTCTATATATATTACAGAGTCATAACACACCTATATTACTACAATAGATTAGGACATCTGTACTCACTTTATATGTACACATACTATCGTGCTTTGTTATCATCTTCTTCTTCTGTTTCGTTTTTTAAGATGATAGAGGAAGACTGAGTAGTTAATATAAGGGCCGTAAGTTTACTGAACAGCCACAATTATTAATAATGTATTGTACCTTATGAAGCATATTAGTTGTTAATTAGCGTTATATTGCTTGTACTTTCTCAGAATATCATTGATGAGCTGAGGACTTACCTTACTATTATCAAGCATGACGAGTTCCAGATTGTGTACTTACCCTCGGAATGCCAGAGAATGTGTCCTGGATCGTCATGTACTTTAATTTTACTATGTACTAAGGTCATTACATGTCAAATAATGTACTATTTAAATTTTTCTATCAGATTTGTACATCCACTTTTTAAGACAATATTAGAGTATGCTATTTAATGATGACTATGGTAACTTGCATACGTATATTGTGTTTACATGCTAGCGTGATGTGTGTTGGTGACACCTCCCCGATATCAATATTTTTTGAGACATATTTATTTTTCTGTTGAGGTATATCCTCACCAGACACTCTATATTTAGCCTCATGTTAGGCAATTCAATTAATTATCCGCGCATAATTCGTGCGTTGTGAGCCGCTTATCGCATGCTCTTGGATATAAAGGAAAAAAAAAATATGTTCCACATTTTTTTTTATCGGGAGGTGGTGGTGATATGTTGCGGGTGAAATTCTCGCAACATCGTTTTATGTACAATATATATTTTGTAATGAAAGGGAAACAATTGCTTGAAATTTATATTCACTTTTCATTGTAAGCAGTTGTCTCCTCGCGTTGGTATCGAACGCAGTTAAGTTTGTTAGGCGTTCTTGTATCATGTCCATGTATGGTCTGGCTAGACCGCTTTTTTAAAAAAACGGTTGGCAACCAGTTGGGTCATCTTTATAAGGTAATCATTCTTAAGCTGGTTCTTAGTAAAGGTCCTTGCGTCTTAACCCTCTATTGGGCCATTTATGAAATAGTTGGAAAAAAAATTCTTGGAGTGGTTTTTGTGGCTGTCCCATGTCTGAAAAGTGGTGTGAAGGTTAATTTTGGGCAAAAAAATGTTTAGTTAGTGTTTTATGGGTATGTTGCCAATTGGCAACAAATCACCATTAAGGTTGGGAACATTTATTGTTGCCATTTTGGCAACGTATATCTTTTAACTATGTTTTTATGTCTAACAACATCTATTTCACCTTTTTTTACTCCCTACCTACATTTAATATTTAAACAGTAAATAGCAGACAACAAAATTTGTGAAACTTCATGAAGTTAAGTGTAATTTATACAGAAAATGCCACACATACAATGAAACATATAGTTACTGAAAAAAAAAAAATCTTCTGTCTCGTGACTCAATCACAGCTCCACACTCATGTTTCATGAAATACTTTGAAACAGTTTGAATGTTTATTGAGGCACAAGTGTAGGTTACACTTCTCACAGACAGTTCTGGAGTACCCCTTGCATCCAGGAAGTTTGCATCTCCCTTTGTTGGTGACGGAATTGGGGCTGTGGCCAACATTGTCAGTTCTGACATGAAAAGGAGGTACATTTGCTGTTTGCCCTCTCTTCTTTTTAGCCACCAGCTGTGTCTCAGTGCTTCCTGATGGCCTTCCCCTTTTATTATTTTCACTTTTTCCTGCTTTTAGGAGACACAAAGCAATCTGCAACTTGAAATCAACTAATGGTAGTCTGTCCTTTTTTTCCATACCATCCTTACACACATCTGAACAATAAGTTAGCCAAGCTTGCACCACAGAAACATCCAGGAAATGAAACAATATTCTGTGGTACCATTTCTTGGATCTAATAGGTATACGATAGAGTGCCAGCAAGGAGTCCAGCAAATCTACCCCTCCCATGAACATGTTATATTCTTTCACAGCTGCAGGGCAAGAAATGTGTATTTCCTTCTTGGCTTTTCTGTCCCATCTTCTGACTACACATTCTGGTTCAACTGCTGCATAGGTGCTTAGCAGTGTGACTGCTTTATTGTCATACCATTTGATAGCTTTCAATGTGGCTCCGTTTGTTGCTGCAGTACAAACAATAGATGACCCTCTTCCTTTCGTTTTCAGTTCCTTATCGAAACACAGATTACACCCTTTCAGCCGGTTTGCGCGGACAGTGCCAAGACATGCAATGCCTTGTTTCCAGAGGCATGCCTGCAATGCTGGCGAATTAAACCAGTTGTCAAAATATACTTTATGCCACACATTTTTAGGGATACGTTGAAGAAGTCTCAGCACGATATTAGCTGATGCTCCTAAATCAGGTTGGCCAGGACACACGTCAATTTTTCCAGTGTAAATTTCAAAATCATGAATCAAACCAGAAATGCTTGAACAAACGAAGACTTTATAGCCCCACTTTTTGGGTTTCTTTGGGTTGTACTGACGCAGAGATGATTGACCTTTGAATGGGATAACTTGCTCATCAATGCTCAGCCTTTCTGCTGGTTTGATTGAATTGAATTTCACTTTCAGAGCGTCAACTAAAGGTCTTAATTTGAACAATTTGTCGCCTTCATTGTCTTGCTGCTTGTTGTTGTCATTGCAGTGAATGTTACTTTTGATTTCTTTAAACCTCTTGTTCGTCATAGTATCAGCAACAAGTCCATAGCGCGTTGTAGAGTCCCAGTACAATTTACAACTGGGCATTCTAACAATACTCATCATAAACGCAATTCCAAAAAACTGTTCCAGTTCTGGCTGGCTCAATCTGAGAGGCTTCATGATGTTTTTCTGGATGCTGTACTTGTTTGATTCAGTGACCATATGTGCCATTGTATCATCATCAATGAATCTGCGGAAGTATTCTATTGGTTCTGAGGTAACTGATACGTGTGCCGAATCACCAGAGAAGGGCGGAGCTTCAGAAGATACATCTGAGGCTTCACGGTGTCTCCATAGCATCCGACGACGATCAAAGGTTACATCTGTGTCCTCCAGCTCTGATGCAGATGATTCTGAAAAAAAAGAAAACAAAGATATTAATTATCTGGCAACATAAACAATCATTTATTGGTATACTGGTGTACATGTTATTATTCTGATAATAGTAATAATGATAAAAATTATTCTAATCCACATTATGGTATAAAGCGTTCCACAAGTAAGTCTCCGTCAGCCGATATTTAGTACCTGATGGACTAGGCTGAAACTGTACATAGGTTGTACACTGATGGACAAGGCTACAACTGCAGTCTGAAATAAAGTGGCCACATTAAAAAAAAAAACATCAATTAAATTCAACAAACCTGAATCGGTTGTGTCCGAGGAAGGGCCGGGTTGCCACGTGTTATCCAGGATGTCTTCAGCCTCACTGTCTGACAGCTCACTATCGCTAGAAGCCTCAGGTATTGGTCTATAGATTGTAGTCTTTTGGCTGTAAAACTTTTGAGGATCCATTGTGTTTAACTGTAAAAAAAAATTAAAAAAAAATGACAACATATACATTTTGTAATTCAAAAGTTTTTCATCACAAAATTGTTTAATCTCATCTGATGATACATTATGTTTTGTGATTACTGGCAATTTTAGTGGTTATCATGTGTAGTTTAGTTCTAAAAGTCAAGTCTAGATGAAGTAAATATGTTTTATTCATTTACAATATTACTAGTAATTTATACTGGTAATTCTACTATTTACATTGACCTTTTTAGGATACATAAAATTGCAAATAACAACTTTTTTTTAAATGATGAAGTTTAATCAATTATAATGAGAATAAAATACTAATGTTGTTGATTACAGAGAAATACAACATTAAATATCATTTATTAGGTAAAAAGCAACTGTTGCCAATTGGCAACATGAAGTGGTTTTTATTCCTTAATCGACTTTTGTTGCCAAATGGCAACATACCTAAAATGTAAAATAAGAGTAACTTATTTTATTTATTTATAACTATTAAAGCATTTGTTACAAAGATAAGTGGTTTAAGTTACTCAACATATTTTTTATACACCGTTTTCATAAGGAATTTTAAAAAATAATGTGAAGTAAACTCACCTCTCAATTCGATCTTGCAAACCAGCTACCATGCCTTGACAAAAGAGTGCGTGAAAAAAAAGTATTTCTCCGACAAATGAGTTACCCGGTAATTTAAAATTGGGAATGTT
Organism: Oreohelix idahoensis; assembly: GCA_024509875.1. NCBI lineage: Eukaryota > Metazoa > Mollusca > Gastropoda > Stylommatophora > Oreohelicidae > Oreohelix > Oreohelix idahoensis. Next base: position 240,073 of record JAMPIV010003032.1, read on the forward strand.
TCTAGAACACAATAAAACAAAAAAAATATTAATTTGAACGCCGGATAGTGAAATAGATGACTTTAAACGGTATGTTGCCAAATGGCAACAAGGCCCAATAGAGGGTTAAGTTGTCTGAACTGTGGTCGGTTTGCGCTGGACTGCGCATGCCTATTCTTGGGTCTTTGTCGATCGATTTCCGCCCACCAGTCAGTGAGCGCAGATTGGCAGAGCTAGCAAGACGCCTCGGTGAGAGGGTCTCGGCTATTTTTTGTTCTGTCAGGAATGTGAAGTCCTCTTAATGGATATTTCGTTTATTCGAGATGATACCTCTAGTGTATTTCCACACGCCGGGAGGCGTATTATTTCTGTGGTTATTTCCTGAAGGCAAGGTAAATTGCATTTACATTAACTTTATCGATATCTGTTCGTGAGTGACATTTGATTCATAGCCTGTCTTTGAAAGTCGTCATCACGAGATGTTTTCTCAGCTCACATATTGCTACATTGTACCGCATTGGGTTGATGCATGTCCCAAGGACTATTACTTGCTACTTCGCTACATGAACTAGGTTTGAAACCTTTTGTTATCTAGAGGATGTTTTGGAGAACATTATTTATACTTCAGAAGACGTGCCTGTCTTGCTGAAGTCAGATTAAGGAGAGTGAACTGATCTCATACATCTTGTTATCTCCTGGCTAAGATAGAAAGGGATGGAGAATTTTCCCGACTACATCACAGCCTTATAATATATTGACATGCCTATGATTCATCTTTAAAATGATGCTGTCTACCGTCCATTGCTGTACTGACTATGTAATGACTGTATGATGTACCTACATATTCGCGTATACGTTTTGTCACTGTGGCGTCCACAATAAATGATACAAGAAAATGCTACTAGCTGTTGCAAGCATCTTTGACTTTACACGTCGTGCATTAACGTGACGTCTTTGTGTGGACTGCCCTGTTTTGATAATGCTCACTGTTTGAGTACACATCTGCATCCTACACAACCAGACCACAGATACCACGTTATGTCTTCATCGTCTTCTACAATAATGGCGTACAACATAATGGCTTCTATCATTTGACAAGATCGGTATCTATGTTGGTGGCAAATGTAAAATCCTCCACGGAACATTTATAAACAACGCATTTTGCTACGCATCACCCATCTGTGAAGAAGTGACATGTAATGGTGCCACGGTCAGGTGCCTTTACGATTTAGGTTTAGAATATGACTCAGTTGTGAGTGCAACCCTAGTGCACCCTGAACAGTATACCACATAGAAAGTGGAGATACAAGGGGCCGTAAAGGAAATAGCTACCATGACCCTTCCCGTAGCCGAAATAAAGGTCAAGACTAGGTACGTGGAAGGAGTGATCAGAGCAGCCGTGTGTGACGACCCTAATTACCAGCTGGTGTTAGGAAGTAAATATGTTTTTCTAGGAAGCCCTGTAAAACCTGTGGTAATGGCCACGCTTCAGGTCAGGTCGACCCCTAGTAGAACAAAGGAGGAACCACCACTAAATTATTCTCATAAGCAGATGAGAATGGCCCAGGCAAAGGACAAGTCACTAAAACCTTGCTTTGGAAAATTGCCATCAAGCCATACACACCCCAAGAGAAAGCAATTATATTTAAAGGAGGGACTGCTCTACAGGAAAGCTAGAGCAGGATCAAAAGAATATGGACAGTTGGTACTTCCATTTTCCTACAGAGAAGAAGTGATGGCACAATCACATGTTTTACCAGACGGTGGACACCAGAAAAATGGGACCACCCGGCAAAGGACATCGGAAAAATTCTACTGGCCCCAAGTAGCTGCTGATATTGCACAATTTGTGGGGGCCTGTGAACATTGTAGCAAGGTATATTCCCCAACATGGGAAAATAATAATCAGATGCCTGCCAAGCATTCTGAACAATTTGGGCTTAAAAATAAAAAGGGAAATGAAATTAATAAGGTAGACACAGAGGATAGGTATTCACCTTCCCAAAATCCGTCTTCCCCAAAAATAATTAGATTCGCAACTCTGCGTATGGCACCCAGAGACAATAGAAACACAGACCAGTCAGCCCAGGAAAAATTTGAAGCCGCATTTAGGGAGCTGGCTGACATTGAAGATGATCCGCCTAAGTTAAAACCGAAACAAATTGTTAACAGAAGAAAAGTGGGAAGTGGACGAGTGAGCAGTGGGGAAAATGCTCACAGCGCCTCACAATATGGCTATTAATTTAGCATTAAAAGGGCACTGGTGACATTGGTAGTCACCCGACCCTACACCGTCCAAGGGGAAGTATTGTTCGGACCCTGGATGGAGATAACCCACACATCTTATAGAAATGCTAAGGGCGAATTGATTTCTGATGCAGAAATTCATTTCCCCACATTTTGTATTATTTCACCAGATTGTCGTTAGGCGGTGAATATGGCCTCCATTTGAGTGGCACAATATAGAATTATGTATGAATATTATTAAAGGGTGTTTCCAAATTCAAGTCAAGCTGGAACACAGACCAATTGTTGGGTGTGAACATTTCGGAAGAGTATAATGAATCCCTAGGTTGACTTCTTGAACTGAGGATATTCCGAGTGTTTTTCCATGCTGATAAGAGAATTATTGGATCCCCCACACAACTCAGATATCACCATATAGATCAACTCCTCATAACGTACAATTTGAGGAACATCTAATATTCTCAGGACATGTCGTTGAGCAGACTCAGAGAAGAACAAGGGTGAATATTAATTGATAAGCAGCATTAAGACAAGCAGTAACCCTTGCAGCTGTTCAGTAACATAACTGACATGGATTCCTGGATTGCAGAGGTCTGAGGCAACCTTCGTCAGTAGTGCTTACTTTGAATTGACCCACCTGCATTAATCCATGATCAAAATAAAATCAGAGAAACGTTGATGCGGATTTTCTAAGCCGCCATCCGTGTGATGAGAATCACCGTAAGCACCAGGAATAATATTTAATTTCTCTATGTCTATAAAGAATTATAGACTGACATATAACGTCTGTTTTAAGTGGGGAGGATTTGTCGTGAGACATTCTAAATACACATATATAAATTAAAAAGTAAATGTAAAGCCTAACGAATTAATTCAATAAAAGGAAAGAAGACTGGTAAAGAACAGTGCCGTCACTATAGAGTACGCCTGTGTTATAGAATGTCATGCTAGTAAAACAAGAAATCCCCCTTTTTCTACGTCGTCTGCATAAAACTACACGCGTTTCTAAAAATACAACTAGTACTGTGTTTCTTAGAAAACCTTGAGATACGCAAGCTGCTTAATGACCTAGATACACAAATACTAGCATTAATGAATTATACACACTGCGTAATGAAAAGACAGATGGACTTAGGATAGAGAGAGAGAGAGAGAGAGGGCTGAACCGAGGAACGCATGCAACACTAACGCCGTTTTGCGATATGAAATTAATGCCACCCCCTAAGCGAAAGGCATGAAGCAATAACTTTTTTTCAAACAGACAGTGATAAAAAACACTACCAATACGAGGTTAGGTTTTAAAAAAACATGTTTAATGCTTATTAGGAACATGACATTATACTGATTTACGTCTGAAATCCTGACAGTACAGAAGACACCCCATCGTATAGGTAGTGAACGGGTAGTAGAAGAAAATACATATTTTGAACGCAGCCACTTAGCTCCCTTAAACTTATATATTTGGGTTCCTTAGGACTTGCTGACAAAGAATATGTTAGGTGTTAGGCAAATAGTCCAATAATTAACAAATTATAGCCATAATACTAGAGTGGTGTTGTCTGACAGCACCGGATCAGATTTGCTCAGTGGCATGTTTTAAAACCACCATTTTACGGGAAATAGGCCAACAAGTTAAATCCGATTTGATTGGCCAGTATTATATGTAAGGCGAAACATGATTAGTCGAATGCCAATACTATTTTTGGTTGTTAGGGGAAACGGTAGGAAGGTTACTTTTTTCAAATGCTTTTGTAAACATGGTCTTATTGGTTAGACCATTTGATATAGTCAATTAGGAGCGTCAGTTCAGGGCCACATTTTGAAAATAAACTTACTGAGAAGCAAGTGCGTTGAGATCCAGCTTATATTTTTCTAAATAAAAGCCTGGAACAGAGGCAGATCGGAGTTGTGCCATAACTTATTGCCAGTCAACGTATTTGTGTAATATTTCCATGAATTGTGGTAAGCTAGACATTTGATATCTTTTTGATGAAAATTGAATGTGAATTGATAATGTATGTCTGTATGTGTGTGGTTCAGTAATAAACAAAAAGCAAAACCTAGATATTGCTCCAACATGAACAAAACTTGTCGCAGAGGAGTGAAACTGCATGGGATTGCCAAATGGTACTATGCTGCCTATCTTATTGAATAGAAGGAAATAATGCTGGAACTGCAGAGGCTTAGTAACCATTAGGGAGAGGAATACTGGTGTAAATTGTTTCAGATGAAGCTAGCGGTTGGACTACAGTGCTGAACTCGGTGTTTGTTATGTATTGTGCTTAAGTGTGGAAATAGATTATAAATTAGTTCTGAAGTAGGAGGTACAACCTTCTTGTTTCAGGGACCGTGGTACTAAACTATTAAGGCAGCACCTGGTCTGAGTTTTGCTGAATCCAGAGGCTGATAGCATACTCCTTGGTCAAGATAGCGACCAGTGTTTGTTCACAAGTATACGGTGAAGCAAGCGAGCAGAGGAGCCTGTTTCTTGCCACCCTCACAAAAGATAAGATTCGTGGCCAGAGCAGCTCAATCTTGTGTACCCCCCCCCCCTCAAAAATTGACTGTATATTAAATAAAGAGGGACAATTATTTGTTTCAAATGACAGGAACTGAGAACATCTCCAATACTAGTTCCTCCAGAAACAAACACATGAAGTCATGATGACACACAACAACCTAGCTTGAAAAAGCCAGTATTACCTCATAGTACTACATCACAACTTACACACATATTGTAATAATAATAATATATGTCAATACATAAATCCTATTTATAAATTGTGTACATATAACTGATGATTACATATGATTGTGATTCCTGGTTCACTTTGTAGTTGAATCAGGATATCTATTATTGAAAGGAATTAATACATATTTTAAAAGTTACACGTGACTTATTAAGATAGTCTTATAGAGTGTTTTATGTATGTGAGTGTCACAGTGTTGTAAAGAGTTGTGGATTAAACTAAATTGTTTATCTGTCTGTTGGTTGTTGTAAATCTACACTTCATCACTTTCATAACCTTAGACATTTAACGTAGTCATCACAATATTCCATAATAATTCTGACTGAGGTCAAAATGTGGTAGCAAAGTAAGGTTATCTGTAATACACCACACTTATTGATACAGATACCTTCACAGCTGATCTCAGCCAGTACACTTCGTCCCCTATAGATATTTATATCATCCCACTTTACCACAATGGCAACACTGAATTGCCATCTTCCTGTACACCCTTTACTAACTAGACTTCTGTCATTGGTCTCCTACGCGGAAATATTTGAAACATCTTGGGTCTACTTATCTTAAACCATTTTGTCGCTTTTGCCTATTTGCGAGTTTTTCTGCTGCTGACCTGTCACTTGACTTCTTTTTCTACTTATATCTGTCTCTCGTTACTCTATGTTTACGTCCTCCCATCATCACATTTTTCATGGTTTCTCTATATTTCTTCTTTTCTCACTGTCATTTTTTCAGTACTCTTGTCTGTATCATGTTCCTGTGCCCTCTCCCTTCTGTTTTCTTCTTTGTCCTTTTCTTATGGCTTCCCAATATCCGTTCCCTCTCTTGAACCTCTCTTTGTGCTACCTCCTTTTCTTTCCTTCTCCACAACACTCTGTCTCCCCGTGTCTGAATTTCTGCTGTATTTGTTCGGTGAGGGGTACCCTCAATAGACTCTCGTTTGCAGTCTGGCAAACGCCGCACTTAACTTTGTTATATGTTTCTCGTTCCCTCCCTGGAACGTTCTTAACACATGTCTCTTCTCTTCATGTATTTCGGAGAAGAGAAAAATAGGATTTCTTCCCAAAGTCTTCAAAAGACTCCGAGGAAAACCAAATAATCATAACTGACGTCTATTGTATATAAGGCCCGTATATGGTTGATTTGAGAGCGATACATGGAATACTAGTGTCACTGGTAAGACTACTTTTTTAATTTCGCACGTCAAAGTTCATCACTGAAGACAATTACATACATACGTCGACGAAAACACTGTTATTTCTGCCACTGTGAGAATTTTCCGGCACTGACAAGTTTCAGGAACACATTTCAATTCAATAAACCATATGAACTATAGACATCAACGTCCAAGTCCATTCAATATGTCGACTCATTTAATTTTACACAAGACGATTTTATATAATAGAAGATACAACAATATAATGGAAGATACAACAATATAATGGAAGATACAACAATATAATGGAAGATACAACAATATAATGGAAGATACAACAATATAATGGAAGATACAACAATATAATGGACGATACAACAATATAATGGAAGATACAACAATATAATGGAAGATACAACAATATAATGGACGATACAACAATATAATGGAAGATACAACAATATAATGGAAGATACAACAATATAATGAACCATGTCCGTGTCACTGTCATTATTCGATCCAATTTTATCGTCCTTGTGTGTTTTCAGTATCAGCCACTATAATTTTATTTCATTTATACTCTCCTGAGTTCGTTACACATTTTTGTTGTTCGTCCATCACGGGTAATAAAGACCACTCTGTTCATCCAATTATTAGGAATATGTTAGGATAGTCTATGAGTACGAAGGTGACTGATAAGCCCGATGCGCGCCTGAAAAGATCTCGGACAGTGTGGGCAGGGAATGTTTGCTTCATGTGAAGGTTTTGTTACACGTTTTTTTCTTGCTTGTCTCCGCTGTTCCGCTGCTGCTCTTCTGGATGATTCGCATGCCGCTGCACCTTTACGAAGAGATGTGCGCCAAGCACTTCGGTCTTGCGCAGCAGCTTCCCATGTGTCTGGGTTTATGTCAAAGGTTTTTAATGAAGTCTTAAGCGTGTCTTTGAAGCGCTTCTTTTTGCCACCCTGGGAGCGTTGACCCTTCTGCATCTCACCATGAAAGAGTATCTTTGGCAGTCGATGGTCTGGCATGCGGACTACATGACCTGCCAGCGAATCTGTGACTGAATCAGAATAGTATCGATGCTAGGGATACCAGATCTGTCAAGAACGGCGGTATACGGGATCTTGTCTTGCCATTTCATGTTCATTACCTTCATGAAACAGACTGTATGGAAGTGGTTTAGCTTCTTTACGTGGCGCCTGTATACAGTCCATGTTTCACATGCATAAAGCAGCACTGGAAGCATCGCATTTCTGTACACCTTCAGCTTTGTCTGTAGACTAATGCCACTTCGATGCCAAACGTTGGTGTATAGTCTGCCAAATGTGCTGCTGGCTTTGGAGATCCTGGTGTTCACCTCATCATCAATGACGATGTTCTGGGATAGTGTGCTACCAATGTATGTGAATCTGTTCACAACATTCAGTTTTTCACCATTTGCCTTGACGATTGGCTCAGTATAAATTGTTCCAGGAGCTGGTTGGTACATGATTTCTGTTTTCTCCGTGTTGATGGTAAGCCCAAAGTTAGAACAAGCTTCGGAGAATCTATCCACGCTATGCTGCAGATCAGCCTCTGAGCCAGCACTGGGGGCACAATCGTCAGCAAACAGAAGATCCCTGATGGTGTGTGATTTGACCTTGGTTTTTGCTTGAAGCCTCCTAAGGTTAAACAATTTTCCATCAATACGATATCTGATGTTGATTCCTGTGTCCCCGTCTCTGAAAGCATCAGTCAGCATAGCAGAAAACATAATACTGAACAGAGTCGGTGCAAGTACACACCCTTGTTTAACTCCATTTGAGACGGGGAAAGGCTCCGATAGCTCACCGTTTTCATGAACTCTAGCCTGCATTCCATCATGCAGTTGCTGCACTATTGATATACATTTCTTTGGGCAGCCGTATTTTGCCATGATCTTCCATAGACCCTCTACTGACCGTGTCGAACGCCTTTGTCAAGTCGATGAAAGCTGTGTACATGTCACAGTGCTGTTCTTGGAATTTTTCTTGTAGCTGTCTTGCAGTGAACACCATATCGGTGGTTCCACGTTCTTTCCGGAATCCACACTGACTTTCAGGTAGAAGACCTTTGTCAAGATAATCCGTAAGGCGATTAAGAAGGATTCTGGCGAATATCTTCCCAGCGATTGATAATAGGGAGATGCCTCGATGATTGTTACAGTCTTGGCGATTACCTTTACGTTTATAAAGATGTATAGTTGACGCATCTTTGAGATTGTGTGGGATGGTTTCCCACTGCCACATTTGCTGGAAGATCATGTGAAGTTTCTCTATCAGACCTGTACCGCCATCTTTATAGACCTCAACAGGAATTGAATCGGAGCCGGGGGCCTATCAACTAGAAAGTTGAAGAATCGCTTTTTGAGTTTCCTCCAGAGTCGGTATATCATCTATTGCTTCATTAATAGGAATTTGGGGCAGTCGGTTGATGGCTTCGTCGTTAATAGATGATGGCTGGTTCAGAATATTATTAAAATGTTCAACCCAGCGTTGGACAATATTTTCCTTGTCTGTAATTAGTGTTTTTTCATCTGCATTAAGGAGGGGAAATGATCCTGATGATGTTGGACCATAGACCGCTTTGAGTGCATGGTAAAAATTTTTCAAGTCATGGCTGTCAGCAAAGTCTTGGAGCTCATCTGCTTTATTACTCAGCCATGAATCCCGCATCTGGCGCAGTTTATGTTGGACGATTCTACGCATGTTGTTGAAAGCGTCTTTCTTGGATGTAGATTTTGGATCATTTAAATATGCTTTATGGAGATGGTGTTTCTCAGCCAACATCTTCTTTATATCATCTGAGTTCTCATCAAACCAGTCATTTCGTTTCTTGATGGCGGGACCCAGGACCTCTGTAGCAGTGTTGTAGATCTGATCACTTAGGGCTGCCCAATTTGTTTCCACGCTTTGGCCGTCTAACGAGATAGATTTGAGACGGTCTTCTATGGTGTCAGTAAATGACTGTTTGATTTTTGTCTTCTTTAGTTTGGTGACATCCAGTCTTTTTTTAGTTTTCTTTCCCTGAGGGCGCCTGACTGGTTGGATACGAATTTTAAGTTTAGACAACGAGGCGATGATCAGACCAGCATTAGGCACCACACATGGACTTGGTCACCCGGACATCTTGCCTGTCCTTCTTCCTAACAATTACACAGTCAATTAAGTGCCAATGCTTTGAGCGAGGGTGCATCCAGGAGGTCCTGTTGCGGGTAGGAAGTCGAAAAATGGTGTTGGTGACAAGGAGGTCATGTTCTGCGCAAGTCTGGAGGAGAAGAAGTCCATTGCTGTTACAGCGACCCACACCGTACTTTCCGATAGTGCCATTCCAGGAGATGTTATCTGAGCCTACTCTTGCATTAGAGCCACCAAGAATGATGAGCTTATCTGCTTTAGGAACTGATGCAATGACTGCATGTAGTTCTTCGTAAAACTTATTCTTGACGTCATCCTGATTTGTCATAGTTGGTGCATACGCGCTAATGATGGTGGCATATTTTCGTCCATAAAGCAGGGGGATCTTGACCGTCATGAGTCGGTCATTTATTCCCTTTGGGGGCCCCACTAACTTGCTGACAATTGCTGTTTTGATTGCAAATCCAACCCATGCTTCTCGTCTTTCTTCAGTTCCTCTTCCGCTCCAATAGAATGTATAACCTGCACCCTTTTCGCAAAGTTGGCCCTCGCCTGCAAGTTGAGTTTCACTCAGTGCAGCTTTGTCAATGCTGTATCTGGTCAGTTCTCTCCCAATCAGGGCAGTTCGCCTCTCAGGTCTGTTTGCGTTAAAGTCTTTGTCAAGGAGAGTGCGCACATTCCATGCACCTAGAATGAGCGGGAAAAAATATGTTCTTTCCTTTTCTTATGTGTCGCCCGCCGAAGTAGGGTACCCACCAACCGCGGTAAGCTGGTTACATAATGGTGGAGCAGGCAATGTTTATGGCACCTTTTCTAGCCCCTTCCTCACGCCATGGAGGTGAGCAGTGCTTTCCTAAAGAGGGCTGCTCAGTCACTCAGTGGGGTGCCGAATCCCACTGCTGCTCCGATCAGTGGAAGACGAAGATATGGCCAGAGCCGCCTATGTGTAGGTCTGCGACTACGACTGCCAGCGCACACATGCCTGCCGCTTCGCCGCTCGCCCATTGCCACAGGACTTGTTGTGAGTGGATGGATGAGTTGATGAAAGAGTGACTTGCGCAGTGATTTTGTTTAACGTGAGGAAGAGTTTCACAATTTGTCGACCTCACTCTCTCGCCTGGGTCCATCGTAATCCAGTGGCAAGACAAGTCAAGAAAACTGGAGATGAAGTCAGGTGCAGTGGATGGCCAGGGCTTTCTACGTGCCTTGCCATGCTCCTTACGCTCCATAGCGCGTTGCTGGTAATCGCCGTCATGCCCGTTGAACCAACAGATGGTTTCTTCCGCGCAGTCTACCGAATCCAGTTTTCGCATGCATGGGTAGGCAGACCCTAACTCACCAAAGGTTTATAACCAGTCGGCTACCCTCACCTAGTTTAGCTGGCCTGTCAAAGCCGTTTCCCGGGGGAGTGGCCGCAGTCGCATGCTCACAGCTACGAGGAGCCACAGGTGAGAGCTGGATGCCAGGTTTGGACCAAAGGTGGCCGAGCTGCCCTAAAAAGAGCATGACAGCTCCTTCACCAGAGGTACTACCAATACCTGACATCCCAAACACACCAATGTGTCACACTAAAGTTTTATCTGAACACATTATTACTTTGGTTCGTCCAGTTTTAACGTCTACACTGTTTTTGCATCCTTCTATTCTCCGAAGGAATCAAACATGTGTGTCTTCACACATATTGCTTATGCATTTTTTCACCTACAACTGGGGTGGGAAAGTAGTTGATACTCATGCTTGTCGACAGTCTACATACGAGTTATTCGAGGTTAATACTAACATTGGTGATAAGTCTATAACACATTCTTGGCAATTCTAGCCGTTTTTTTTTCCACTTTCTCATTTCACTTTGAGATATCTTTTTAACGCAATCTCAGTTCCAGAGTCAAGTCCGACTCATGTACATTTACTTCAGTACAAGAATTTTCTACACTTCCAAGTCTGTTGGACACCTCCCCCATGGACGAACACTGCCTATAACTCCGCTGGATACCAAAGGTTTTCGTCAACCTATACTATGCCGATTTGCGAGATCCTAAACCCAATATTCTGCGTTTATGTGATGTATATTCTGGTGCTAAGCAAATCTTCAAATTTGTCTCACCCCATGATATGCACTCAACATTATTCCCCCTTTTCGGGAGAGTTTTGCTTTGGGGAAACACTAGATAACAAATTTGAAGATATTATTATCTTTTGAGCGAAACTGTTCATCTCATATTTATACTTTGAATTTGTCTTCTGGTTAGGAATATGCTTGTCATTTGCTAGAACATAAGCTGATTACCCCGCTGAAGCATACTCTTTTTGCTAACTGGTGAGCAAATGAACTCTGCTTCTGTGGTAAGGAAAGTCTCTTTGCTTGTAGCCCCCATGCTGAAGTGTATACTTCATGAGTCTTGAGAAGTCACTTCATTGTGTTCAGAGTTTCAGAACAGGATGTCAGCAAACCAATTTTCGGCTCCTCCTATCGGCTGTATTTCAAACTGAAACTCTTAAAGAAGCAAGAACCATCTGTGGAGTCTTGCATTGTTGTGTACCTTCATATTCTGCGTAGTAAGAGGTATGTGATCTGTCTAGGTTATAAATTTCGCCTTAAGTAAATATTTGACAGTTTGGAGATAGACTAAACAATCGACAACAACTCTCTTTCGCCAACTGCAACGACGCTCTGTGGGTAGTAGTTTTCTACTAATGTAGACCCGTTGGTGTAGCATGTCATTCCACCTCTGCATGAAACATTCTGCTATCGCTATTGCTAAGGCATCAGTTCTGAGAATGAAAATATTATTTACGACGTATTAACTCACAATTCACGACGAATATATGTACATCATGAAGACGAACAATGTTCTCTATAATGTTGCAGGATTTCGCTATTTCTTTATCCCACGTGGGTTTCATATCTTTCTGGAGTCATGCTATTTCATGAAATAATTCACCGGTCAGGAAGAACGATGTGTTGCTGAATTCTAATCTTCTAAGTTTTTCTCTCGTTGATATCTTTACAAAGTTTAAGTTGGCTTGGATTATGATAATTTGATCGAACCACCAGGGAATGATAACTGTATCCTTAGACGACTATGTTTGTAGTAATCATTATCTCGAAAATGCTACTCGCCCATTTCATTCGTCACGTGGGCACGAGCTTCTACTGTCATATTAATGACTTCTATCTGCGTTGCATGAACAGGTCTTAAAATGTTACATACCAGATCCGACTTGTGTAGACAACAGCCTTCGGACTTCTTCTGTCGTTACTGCCAACCGCAGTCTTACAATATTACACACAAATTGTAAGTCATGGCTTGTCAAAAACGTCTGGACGGTTTTCACACATAAATGGCGGTCTCAACAGCGTACGTGCGACTGAGGCAAAATGCCTGGGACGAAAGAGCGTGCGATGTTGTTGTTGTTTTGAAACGGTGATGGGTGGGGAGCTGGCACTTAACAGCGGACCATTGTTGCCTCTTCTCCTTCCATCTTGGTCTACCCTGTTCAACCTGAAAATTGATTATAATTGGGGTATTTAGTGTCATTTTATTTACTAATTTTGTATTAAGTTTAAGTAACTATTGTCTTTTTGCAGTTGATGGTTTTAATTTATATTAGTATTTGTCATTTTATTTCAGTTTTTGTATTGTATATAGATAACTATTGTCCTTTGCACTTGGTTTTAATTTGTATTAGTGTTTTTTTTTTAAATCTCTTTGCCTTTCCTTGTCCTTTGAGTAGTTAATGGGTTTGCTAATTTTTGCTGGTTTTATTTTTTTTTAATGATTTGTTAGTTTTTGTTGCTTAATTTCTATTTGGTTGAATGTCTTTTCTGAAGTACTAACCTTATATGTTTTTCTTTGTTTTATGTATATATCTTTTAAGTATCGATTGGGCCTCTCCTGGGGCATCTATACTTAAGACCTTATCACCTGTCATGCCTATATTGTGACTTCTATAGTAAGTTTTTAATTCTAGCCTTTGTTGTTCGTACTTTTTACAGCGGATCAGGTAGTGGTCTATGTCATTCTCTTCCTGACATTCTTGGCAGTGTGGTTCTTCTATCATAAAGTATGCTGCACCGAGACGGAGTCGCCACAATTTTCTGTTCAATGGTATCTTTAATTCTTCTCTGACCTGGCACGTCCTTGTTAGTTCTTTCAGCAGTTTGAACGCGTGTCTGTCTTTTCTACTGTTCTTCCATGTTGTCTTCCATTCCTCGTTTATAGTTAGCTTCACTTGGCTCATGATCTCCGACCTTTCCAGTCCTGCTCTTATATTGTTTTTACTTATTCTTCCATTCTTGACGTTCTGGTCTGTCAACTCGTTACCAGCTATACCTATGTGTGCTGGAACCCACACTAGCCTCACACTACATCCTCTGTTCCCTAGTGATGTATTAATTGCTAGAATTTCTTCCTTTATGTCTGGCCGGCTACATGTACCTGGTTGTTCTAGTGCTTGTAGTGATGATAGTGAGTCTATAAACAGCTTCTGGTGGGTTATCTTCGATTATTTCTAAGCTTTTTAGAATTGCTACCATCTCTGCGGTAAAAAGCGAAGCCCCTTCAGTTACACTGTAGCTCTTTTTAATTCCCCACTGCGGTATTACAACTCCTGCACCTAGTTGCCCAATAATACCCTTGGATCCATCAGTGTAGACAGCCAGACTTTGTTTTGTTAGTTGATCTATGAACTTTCTATTTATCATTTTGGCTTTCTTATCTTTTATGTTTTGTTTGATCTTTTCAATAAGTGAGTAGTCTGCGATTGGTGTTTTTAGTTCCCAGGGTGGTATTTTGCGTCTATATTTATTATTATTTTCAATTGTGTTTGACAGTTCTTTGAACTGCGTTAGATCTTCTATAGTTCTCCACCCTGTTGGATATCTATCTTTATTTAAGGGGACGTCCCATACACTTGGTTGGTTTTTGACAAATGCTTTATGTGCTGGGTGGGTCACTTCTTGTGCTACTTTACTCCTATAATTTAATCTTAGTTCTTTCCGTCTTAGACCAAGGGGCAGTATGCCAAGATCTACTTCTAGTGCATCTACTGGTGTCGATATAAATGCACCTGTAATGGTTCTCATCGCTGCATATTGAATTTTGTCTAGTTTTGCTTTGTTAGAAGCTGCAGCTGAGTCATAGACTATGCTGGCATAATCCAGTTTCCCCCTGATGAAAGACTTGTAGAACATAAGCATTATCTTATTGCTGGCCCCCCATCCATCACCTTTTACTATCCTTAGTATATTTAGTGGTCCGCTACAGCTTTCTACTAAATTGTCTATATGTTTATTATAATTTAGTTGTTTATCTAAAGTTATGCCCAGAAATTTAGTTGTTGAGGAGGTACATATTTTCTGTCCTTTAATGGTTATATTGATTTTTTTTTTAAATTTCCTTTGCTGAAAATCATACCTACTGTTTTGTTTACAATAATTTGGAAGCCCCAACTTTTCATACACTCTGAAACTTTGTCTATTTGATTTTGAAGTTTTTTATAAACATGGTCCAAGTTTTTTTCCAGATCGCAAATGGCACAGTCATCTGCAAATTGTGATACTGCATTCTTAATGTCGTTAAATTCATCTGCTAAATCATTTACAGCTATAGTGAAAATTGAAGGTGAAATCACTGATCCCTGAGGAATCTCATTCTGTTGTTCATATATATCATTGTTTACCTGTACAGCTAAATACCTGTCCTGTAAAAAGTTTTCTATATACCTATAGGTTTTACCAGTAATGCCAATCTTTTTCATTTTGTAAAGAGCTCCATCTCGCCAGCATTCATCATATGCTCTGGCTACATCTACAAAGACTGCTACGGTTTTCTCTTTAACCCTAGCTTTACATCATGTTCTAATCTTACAAGCTGTCTACTGTACTTCTGCCTGCTCTAAACCCTGACTGGTTTGGGCTATATAACTGATTTTTTTTCCAGGTAGAATTCAACTCTTTTGTTAACAACAGTTTCGAGTATTTTACCTAGTTGTGATGTTAAGGAGATAAGCCTATATGAACGTACATCATGAGCTTCCTTATTGAGTTTTAGGATGGGTTCTATCATAGCTACTTTCCATGCGTTTAGTATCTTTCCTAAGCTCCAGATTTTGTTATAAAGGGAAGTTATTCCGTTTATAGTTTTTTTGGGTACTTTCTTAAGGATTTAATAACTAAGTATATCATGCCCTGATGCAGTATTAGATTTATCTTTTATTGCATTAGTTACTTCTTCCTCTGTTATATCAGCATCTAAATAGTTTGTTTCATCTATCTGGTCTGGTAGTTTTGCACTGAATAAATAGAAATACTCAGCAAGGGCATTAGCTTTTTCTTTATCTGTTTCTGCTCTCTTTGGTAGTTTGATTGTTGGCATTATTGTTTTCTTATTGTTCCCTTTGATTGCCTTAAGCTTTTCCCATACTTCTTTAATTTGTATGCTAGTTGGTTTCTTTGGCTTTAAATATTATTCTGTTAGATTCATTCCTAATAAGTTTATACTTATCATAGTTTTCTTCTGTTCTGTTATTTCTATATTTTTGTAAAGCCTTTTTCTTCTCTCATAAATTTCTGCACAGCTTTTATTCAACCAGGCAACTGGTTCTTTATTCCACTGAGTTTTTCTTTTCTTATTAATGTTATTTATTGGTTTAAGGTGCTGTGGCATATTTTTTATTTGGTATATATTTTATTGCTATTTTCAGAATTTCATTGGTCAGTGTTTCTGTCCACAAGTCAGTATCATCTGATTCCATGTCTTTATATACCATCACCTCCAGCTTTGATTGGAAGGCTTCCCAGTTTGCTTTTTTATAGTTGAAAGTCGATTTCTCTGGTTCTGGGTTTGGAATGACATTTTCATGCATGGTTATTATAATTTGCAGATGATCGGAGTTTGTGTCTTGTAACACTTCCCAATTTACATTCGCTAGGTGGTTAGTTGCTATACTTATGTCTATTGCTGAGTCTGCCCTGTTAGCTTGTGGATTAATTCTAGTTGCAGTTCCGTAATTTAGTATTAGTAGTTCATTGTTTTCTATGAAGTCAAGTCGGCACTTTCCTGCATTGTCTGCATGTTTTCCACCCCAATCATAATGATGGGAATTAAAATCGCCTACTATGATTGTTTTGGGGCCTAGTCTGGTGCTTATGGATAGTATTTCTTCATCTTTAATTGTGCCATCTTTAGCTTATACATTTAGGATTGTTAGATTGTTTGGTTCAGCTGCTATAGTATCCTGGATACCTTCTATATTGGTTGTATTAAATACTTCCCAGTCTATAATTTTTAATGTTTAGCTAACTAAGACTGCGACACCACCTCCTCTACCTTCTTTCCTATCGTGCCTAAGTATCTTAAAGCCCTTACAACTATATCTACTGTTTGGGTTTAAATGGGTCTCTTGAAGAGCATATATAGCGGTAGTTCCTCCTGTCTATGCTAGTAGGGGTGCAAAATGCTATTTGGTACCCCTACAATTCCACTGTATAATTCTAAATCCGTCTAAGTTGAACTTTATGCGAACTTCTTGTGTCTGCCTTATATAGGCCCTGGACCAACGAAAGCCACGTGATTCTTACTCAATTCTCTTAACTCAACCTTTACTTTACCCGTTTACCTATTCTCAGTACTGTCCCTTTATGGAATCCTGTTGCATTTAAAGTCGTGCTATCAACTTGTAATGAGGCTCACAAGTCGTGCTATCAACTTGTAATGAGGCTCACAAGTCGTGCTATCAACTTGTAATGAAGCTCAAAAGCCGTGCTTTGAACTTGTAATGAGGCTCACAAGCGGTGCTATCAACTATGGAGGCTCACAAGTCGTGCTATCAACTGTATATGCGGCTCACAAGCCATGCAATCAACTTTTAATGAATCTCACTAGCCGTGCTATCAACTCGTAATGAGGCTCACGAACCGTGCTATCAACTCGTTGTGGGACACTCTGGATGGTTATGGTATTTTATTTCAAATGTAATATGTGTGATTCAAATGTAATTTATATGATACAAGTGTAATGTGTATGATACAAATGTAAGATATTTAATAACGTAAATTTGATATGTTATACATGTTTATGATAAGTTGTAATATTATTTTCCCAGCATCGACGTGCAACATGGAAATACAAAGACGTGAGTTTCAAAGTGATCTATCTAAGCTTAAACTTCAGAACAAAGCTACAGATACAGAGTTGAAAAATGTGTTCAGAAAGCTCTTCACGATTGCGGAATCTATGAATTCTTCAGGTAAACTGTGCCATGACGTGTTCTTCACTGTCCATGACATTTTTGTTTGATATGTGTTCTTGTGTTTATAACGTCACAGGCGATCTTTATTGGCCATTCTTTATGTCGTGTCCTTTTGCCAATAACGTCTTTTCCTTCCCTGGGTTGAATTGCCCTGTTTCTGCATATGATGATCCTGTGGTTGTTCTTGTGGAGTAGCTTTGTGAGTTGTGCTGTCCGTACTTTGGGAGTTATAATCCATGTGATCCGTTTGTTTGGGGTGACTATTGTGGTGGCGCCTTTTAGACGGGTTCACTTCCGACTGGGCACTCTGGTACCGATCAGCGAACAGTACCACCTGATCAAGAGTTTCGGCCCCGTACTCAGCCAGGAACCGTCTCATGTCAGGGGTGAGCGAGTCATGGAACTGCTCCACGATTAGCAGCTCTTGTAGCCGTTCATAAGATTCATCGAAGGTGCTGAGAGATCTCCACTTCTCCAAGTACATTTCTAGTCGTGTAGCAAATTGTCGAAACGATTCATCTTCTTCCTCTTCCCATCACAGAATTTACTATGTAAAGTATCTGCGTTAAGAATAAAACGCTGAAGTAGAGTCTTCTGCAACATGTCGTAATTGTTCTGTTCTTCCGTGGGCATTTTGAGAAACACATCGTCAGCAGATCCCCTCAGACTCTTGGATAGCTTCATGTTGTATCTCCCTCTTCAAGCCTGTGCATTTTCATTGAAATCCAGCAAATAAAAACGAAAATAGCATTTCAGTGCAGCCTAGTCAGTTATATTAGGGCGCATGTCCAAATATAAAATACCTCTAGGTTTGGGGTACTTATTTGTCCACAGTGACATTTGCTAGAACAAGCCTGTTTCCCAATCAAACTCAAACGTATCGCTCTTCTGAATAAAAAAAGTACCTTCCGTTCTGTTAAAATGTCAAATTATGAAAAATACGGAACAAATTTCACGGAACACAAAAGTGACGATGTGAACGTCGTTTTGGCCTGTAGAGGGTTACGGAAGTACGCTACCAACATAGTTTCGGCCTGTAGAGGGTTGACGGAAGTACGCTATCAACGTAGTTTCGGCCTGTAGAGGGTTGACGGAAGTACGCTACCAACGTCGTTTCGGTCTGTAGAGGTTTGACGGAAGTACGCTACAAACGTCGTTTCGGCCTGTAAGAGTTAAGAAAGGACTTGTTTCTGTGTTAGTTGGTACAGCTGAAATATTTTACGTAGTTAACGTCTCCACAGGGCTAATAGAAGAATAAGCAGTCGCCGAGGGCTGTTAATTTTCTAGGGTGGCCATCTTGAGTGTGCTACAAAAAGTTGGTATAACAACACAAACAGTCATATGTGTAAGAAAAAAATTTTTTAATAGGTTGTTTGCACTGTTTTAACATGCTACAATCTACGCTCCCAGCACAGGGAATATAATTGATGGAAATTTGTTTCTGAACCAGTCGTTCCTGTTGATGTCATACTCCCCCCCCCCCCCCCCCCCCGATCTCTTAGGTAATGGATCGGATACATAGCCTTCTCGGATAAGGACGAAAAAATATAATGTACTGTGCGCAATTTGAGAAAGGTAAAAATCCATCTGTATTTACAAATCGTAAAGAGTAGGCCATGCAGACGCTGATCTGGCATAAATGTAATAATGAGGAAACCTACCCGGCTAAAACAAAAAAACATTTATAGGATGTCTGATTCATGTGTACGCACATTGCGATCCTCGTCGGTAATACGCAGTTTGTACACTGTGCTGAAATCCTGCTTGCGCGATCTAAGGGAAGACATCGGGTCACTAATGGAGGTGTCCGTGTGTAAAATGATAATGATACTAAAAAAAACTACCTGTTAGTTAATGTACGTAGTTGTATGTGTGTGTAAATGGCTGTGCATTATGTGTGTACTATGTATGAAGCATGGAGCAGTATAGAAGAGAAAACTCAGAAGAAAAAGTAACCACAAAATGGGAATGCAAAACAAGCATACAATCATCAAATGCAAATTTACCTAAAAAGGAGCCTAAGAAAAATCAAAATTTGGATGACAGATGACATCTTGAATAAAATGGCAGAAAGAAAGAAAGTAAAAAACACTCCCGAATATAAAACAATAGACAATGACATACGTACTATGTGCAGACAAGCAAAAGAACGGTGGATAGAAACAAAATGCAAGGAAATAGAAGTCTTGGAAGCAAAGCACATGACAAGAGATATGCATGAAGAAATAAAGAAATTATCAAATCGGTCGCGGTTTGCACAAGGAGGAAGCTGTATCAAGAACAAAAATGGTGTAATATTACTTGATGAGAAAGACATACCAAACAGATGGGCAGAATACGTAAAAGAACTATTCGAGGACAACAGAGGTAAAAAACCATCACCAGATTCTAATGAAAGCCCAAACATTCTCAGATCAGAAGTAGAGAATGCCATACATATGATACAAAAAGGAAAATCAGCAGGCACGGATAACATAAAAATTGAAATTATAGAAGCCCTGGAGAGCTTTGGCATACAGTCACAGATCTATGCAGCGATATATACAATACAGGATATATACCACAGGACATGAAGACATCAGTTTTTATAACATTGCCCAAAATCCAAATGCAACAGAATGTTCAGACTTCAGAACAATCAGCCTGATGAGTCATGCAATTAAGATACTGCTCAAAATCATACATGAAAGAATAAAAAGTAAGGTAGACAGCGAAATCCAAGAAGAACAGTTTGGTTTTAGACGGAACAGTGGAACAAGAGAGGCAATATTTTGCCTAAGAATATTAGCAGAAAAATATACAGAGATCCAAAAAAAGTATGTACATGTGCTTCATTGACTATAAGAAGGCTTTTGACAGAGTCCATCATGAGAAAATAGTTGAATGCATCAAAGACATAGGTATTGATGGAAAAGATATAAGAATACTCAGTAACCTTTATTGGCAGCAAACTGCCACAGTAAGATCTGGAAGGAATTATTCACCATACAGACATAAAAAGAGGTGCCAGACAAGGTTGTGTGCTGTCCCCCTGCCTATTTAATTTATACATCGAAAAAATTTTCAAACAGATACAGGAAATACCAGGACTGAACATCAGTGGAAGGTCAATAAACAACCTTAGATATGCAGATGATACCGTGTTGTTAGCTGAAAGCGAACAGGAGTTACAAGAACTAGTGAAGCAAGTGAACAGTATAAGTCATGAATATGGACTCGACATTAATATTGAGAAAACAAAAACAATGATAATTAGCAAAACAGACGATAAACCCACATTAAAGATAAGCGTAAATCGGAAAATACGGGAACAAGTCAAGAGCTACGTATATCTTGGTCATATAATAACAGAAGATGGCAGATGTGAAACAGAAATCAAGAAGAGAATAGGAATGGCCAAAGCTACATTCAACAACATGAAACATATACTGACATCTAAACAGTTATCTCACAAATTAAAATTGAGAATCATAAAGTGTTATACATATTCTGCATTTCTGTATGGTGCAGAAATATGGACGATGTATAAGCATTTGGAAGAAAGAATTGAGGCTCTTGAAATGTTGATATATAGAAGAATGGGGCATATCTCATGGAAAGAGATGAAAACAAATAAGGAGGTCCTAGAAAATCTAGGTATGAAAATAGAACTAATGAGTTAGGTCAAAGTTCGGCAGCTAAAATACTTTGGCCACATAAAAAGGCATAACACCTTGCAGAATACCATAACAGAAGTGAGAGTTGAAGGCAAACGTGCAACGGGAAGACAGCGCTATAAGTGGGAAGATAACATAAAGAGATGGACAGGAAAGAGTCTTTCAGAGTGCACAAGAGACGTTGGAGATCCTTTACAGCCAACCTTCGTTGTGCAGATGG
This sequence comes from Oreohelix idahoensis, assembly GCA_024509875.1. NCBI lineage: Eukaryota > Metazoa > Mollusca > Gastropoda > Stylommatophora > Oreohelicidae > Oreohelix > Oreohelix idahoensis. Next base: position 261,488 of record JAMPIV010003032.1, read on the forward strand.
CAGCTGATGATGATGTATGAATGTATATAGGAATTACGAATGCTTTTTCATTTCTACCTGCAAAATTTATTTAAGCATCCACAACACGTGTGTAGACACCAAGACTGAAAGGATAAATAAAAAATAAAAATAAAATATTTTAAACACACGCTTAAAAACACCAAAATTATTTTTCAAAGAGTTTATAGATTGCAGTCAATAAATGTAACATCAAATTGACAAAAAGCGTGAGGCGCTGATTCTGCACGAAAATAATTTCTGCTGTATACTTCATTAGACACTTATAGATAAAATATATGATAAGCGTTTAAGCTTGTGACAGTACTGTTTCTTTGGTGAGGGTGTCTGTGACAAAACTGTTTGTACGTGTATCGCAGCCGCCTAGTGCAAGAGATGCATTCTACCCAGCCCCATTCCATTAACTGTTCATATACCCTGGAGGAAAAGTTATCCTTGAAACAATTCTGGCCAGGTATGCGAAAAGAAATTCGACAGTTCGTGAGAGATTGCTCGGTTCGCCATAACTCGGACAACCAGAAGGATGAAACTACCAAGAAAGAGTTCGAGCATAGTATCGAAGAACCAAAGAGGGATAAATTGTACCTAAACTCATCATTTATGTGAAATAAAGCAGAGTTACGTCAAGCGCAGACGGAGGATATTACCCTAGCGTCTTACTCTGAACAGAGTCGAATCGAAAGAACCCATGCTTCAGCTGGAAATTTCAACACAGAGGATGGGATTATTTATTGACGGACGAGGCAAGGGAAGCAACTCGTGGTGCCTGATCCTTTAAGACCCTCCGTCATGAAAGCGGCTCACATATCCTCATCGGGGGAACATGTTCCCATGTGTTCTACTATGAGTAACCTTCAAAAGGATTACTTTTGGCCCAAACGATGGGAAAACGTTCGTCAGTACGTGTTAAACTGTTCACATTACCAAGGGAGCAATTTAAACTTTCGCCAACGCGATAATGAGACGCAGAACACTGTCATTCAAAACAGTAGGAGAGGAAGGCACACACTTCACAAAAGTTCATGTCCAAACCTGGATATTTAATGGAATTTCTTCGGTGAGGGAGTCTGTGACAAAACTATTTCTGCGTGTTCTTTTGTGTGATCTCTCACACCTTCACCCTCCTGCAGTATCACTTTTTTCTTCATTTTTCTCTCACACCGTTTTATTTGGCAATTCATTTTGTCGTTTCATTATTTAATTTTCTCCACGTTGGATCAGTAGAGGGTAGTCTCTAACACTTTACTCCCTGACGAAAGCCTCTGAAAAGAACCCAAGAATGTCTGCCTGAGAATTCATCTGGGGCACAGACGAAACACAGATGGTAATGCGTAATTTGTTTTCGTTGACCATCCCCGTGTGTAAATATGTGAGATAAACTGTTTGGGTAAAATAATTATTTTTGAGTTTTTAGTGCATTAAAAGCATGGGTTTAAAACATTATTTTCTATTTTCTTCGTTTAAGTGTTAGAAAAATTATGACATACTAAAACATAAGTAATATTTTTTTCTTATTGTAAATCTTTTAAAGCGTCAATAATACATGGCTTTTGCCTGTTAATTTGGTGCAACCAATTTCTTCAATTTGTCATTTAGAGATAATAGGATCACAACATGAACGTTGTACGCTGATTTAGGCGAAAGGCCACACACTTCGTGAAGTTTCAACATTTCTCTCAAGAGAGACAATCCTGTTGGAAAGAATACACCTAGATTATGTGCAGTCAGCGCCCATTTCTGTGCTGAGACAATACACAAAAATGATTATTAATTTTTTTTTTATTAATTTTATTATTTTAACGACTGATTATTGTATTGTCATGGGAAATACACAACTATGCCAAATGTCAGAGCTATTGGTCATCTGGAAGTGACTGAAAAAAGGATTGCAAGATTTGAAGTTGATTTGAGAGTGACATTCAAGGCAAGTTAAAGAAAAGCTCTGTAACAAAGGTACCCCGATGCTCGACCTGCTTGTTCTCAAGACGTCAGACACAATTATTTCACTTCATATTGAAAGTTTTTTTTTATGTCTACTAATGACATGTCTGCATAATAGTCAAGGTGATCATTTGTTGTAGATGGTACAAACTAATGTTTTTAATTTGTTATCATTTTTAGCCGTTTTCTCTGGACGCACATACCTTCCAACCATATGCGATTAGTCTGTAGTTATATTCGGACCTGGTAATGTTAAGTCTAAAATAAAATGTTCACCTAGTTATAAGAGTCAATTATGTGTTTTACTGTTCTGCGTGGTAAGTTAAAGGTTTTTACTTTTTTTATTAAGATTGTATTTACCATTGTGTGCTTTCATTATCATCAATTGCCATCTACGCAGCAAAGGTCAGCTGGGATGGATCTCCAACGCCTTCAGTCTCTTGTCTTCATTGTACACTTTGATAGCCTTTTTCCTGTCTATCCCTTGATGTTATCTTCCAATGTATATCGCTGTCTTCCTCTTGCATATTTGCTTTTAACTCTCCCTTCTATTATTGTCTTCTGCAAGGCGTGTTCTTTATATAGACTCGGAAGCATTACAGCCTTATTAGAAAGAGGTCACGCGTTGGAAGTTTAAAATGTTATATTTTAAAACACGCGGGGGATATTATGATTAAACATTCCTATCAAAATAGTCTAAAGATCTTACCGTTGGCTTAATTTGAGAGCCGGAATAGACTTTGACTACCATTGGCAAATTCGTTGGAAGTACAATCTGGGATTTTGAACTGAGAATTGAATATATTTTCTAGCGAAATCGGAGTCACAAATCAGACTGCATCGCCACGTCAAGCTAGCAATTCGCCAAAGCCAGAGAGAGAGAGAGAGAGAGAGAGACAGGGAGAGAGAGAAAGGATTCCACAATTATACGTGACAGATCGAAGTATTTAGGCAACTGCAAAACTTAAAAGTAAACATGCATTTATAAATACAAAGACTGAATAACTAAAGGACCAGGATCGAAGTATTTAGGCAAATTTAAAACTTAAAAAGGTAAACCCGCATTTTGAGATACAAAGACTCGAGATCTACTTAATCAGAACACCCGTCATAAGAGGGATGCACATTTTCAGACCAAGGGATTCGACAGCAACTAATCTAAGTGTTGTGTCCATTCTAAACTGTGCCAGGAGATTGTTTACCCAAAATTTACTTTGGGACCGCGGAACAAAGCTATCAGACTATTCGTGATACGAAGCTGAAAGACGAAAGTTCTACACTAAAGGCAGGGAATCAACACTGACCGCCTAAATTTGGACAAATTGTGTGAAGAAGTGCCCTCATCACAGAAGAATTGACGAAACCACGGCTTCAGTGGTCATCGATTCTAAGCTAAGTGCTTACTAAAATGCAACGGCAAAGAACATTAACATTCCTCTATTCAGTCTGTATGAAGATAAAACTTTCATCTAAAATTCACCATCATTTCATCTCTATTGTAACAAGTTAAAACTAATTGATTATTAAATTTGTTACATGTTATTTTACAACATAGCAATCATAATTGATTCAGTTATTATAAGTGTGAAAGCAAACGTATGAGCAAGACTCTTTAAGATATATACATCCAGACATTTATTTACATCTATAGAGTTAATTCATATAAAATAATTTTGCTGGATATACACCAGCTGGTGGCTGGAACGGGCTATAACCATTACTTAATTCTTCATAAATGGCGGCGGACCGATATAAGTTATCATTTGCCCTGCCAATGCAGCATTTTTCGTGACTTCGGAAATATCCAATCCCTTGGGATAGAAGCGTCATTACCCTTCTATCTACAACTCTGCCAAGAGTAATCTTGTGCGAATGTAGACACCTTTGATGACCCATTGTATATACTCGTGAGTTTTGGCTGCTGTTGGACCACTACTGCAGAGCTAAGGGGAGGCAATCCGTGACATTGCTGCTGGGCTGAGGTTACCTAACTAGTCTTCAGAATGTTCTGCCTCTGGTGCGAAAGACGTCGTGGATGTGACGAATACAATTTCAGCATCTAATCTCGCATATTTTGACCATTTTTTTTTTGCTCGATTTACATCTTTCTTCACCAAAATAGTTTCTTGTTAGTAGACTTCTTCAGCTCTTTCAGAATAACATAAAATACAATAACTTTGAATAATATATGATTGTGTGTGATTTTGTAAATGCACTGTTCATGATTCAGTCCACGATTAAAGAAATTTTGAAAGTTTTAGAACGACTGTGGTGGGTTTTGATGTTAAAGAAATAGATATTATTTGTAACAGATGTGAGGTCAGCTGTGCAAGCCCCTGAGGTTAGTTATTTATGAATATGTTCTCAGGGACCTGTCTGCTACCACCTTATGACCTCAACCTGCCATATATTTTCTCCTAGTTAAGTGTAAAGGTGTGTGAGTGTTGTCTAGCTAAATGTCTAGGGTATATGCGATGTAATGTAATGAAATGACAACACTCCACTTATAAATTAATGAACAATAGTGAAAGAAGTCACTGTTAAAGTTTAAATGTTAAATCTTTTTTTGTACAATTTATTTTCCGATATTTCAGTTCTTTTTTGGATACCGGAGTACTGAAAACTCAAGGTGATAATGAAATGTATTTACAACAATTAATTCAAACTATAAATGAGTCTGTTATTATTCACAACTATATAAAAATGTCACTCATGAAAAGTGTCAATTAAATCTTCATCCTATGAACGGGTAATAATGGGAAGAACGTCTGTGTTCATCATGTTCTGAACTAGGAAATACACATTTGGAAAAGAGAGTGGTTAATCTGAGGTATCATGTCCCCGTGGACGAATTCTTATCTTTGTAGTTGCTGGAATACAAGATGATTTCAGTCCAAGCTAGCAGCTTCAAACTGCCAATTCAGGATACTGCTCTTGAATTCTCAACAGTGAGGCAAACAGACAATACTGCCTCAAGTCTTCAGGTGCAGATGTACATACAGGTATATGTTGACCAATGGCGCACTTTGATTCAGAGATGAAACCCTGGAATGAGAGTAATAAACCCTCCTCAACACCTTATATACCTCTCTCTGTCCATAACTATTAAACATTTTCAACATTGTCAGAATCAGCATGGTAACTAAACGATTAGTTAACGTTTTTATTTGGTTTTGTACCCATTCATGGTCAGATAATCTTTTAAACTTCAGTTTGACACTTTCCTTGACATAGGAAACAAATTTAATTAATTATATCAAGTCATGTGCAAACACGGTGACTTGCTGAAGAAGACGGCCAGTGGTTTTCTGGTCTTACATCATAAAACTGTACATCAATTTCCCCATTAATATTTAATTTTATTTTCTCACAAAGTGTCAGTAAGCCTGTCTGGCTTTTCTACAAAATGATAATATCTTTCTTAACAACTTTGTGACACAACACAAAGTTTGATGTTGGCGCTTTCCTAGATAAGCCTCTACCCATAGAATTTTCATACATATTCAATAATAATAATAATAATAATAATAATAATGATATAAATGTTTTTTCTTACCGCATCAATGAAATATTCCTACTAATTAGTTTAATTAGCGATAATATGGTCACTTCCAGATCGCTTGCTGGGGCAGATCAGCAAAGGCAAAATCGTACTGAAATTCTCGCCCCTAACACAACAGTAGTGTAGGAAATATATTTTACAAGTGGCACCTAACGCCGATTTCCTATTGCTTTTTGTCACTACTGTTAGTCTATTAGACTCCAGCCAATCAGGGACTATTATGCCTCTTGCGTCCTTTTTCAAAATGAAACTTCAACTTTCAAACTGTGGACTACCCCTCTCTCCAATTACATGGCAAGCTGAGAGAGATATACGTCTGTTCGTCCATCTGTCTTCTACCAATATCTCGGTTATTTCCTAAGTGTTTCAAATTCTGAAAAGTAATTATTGATCAGGCTGATGTCTGTCACACAGTGGTTATATTTTTATTCTTTCCTTTAACATATTTACTATTATTGGTTTTCCTCTTTGTTTATTCAAATAACATATTTTTCTATCTACGGTAAGATACATCAACATCCTAATCTTCCATTAAACCATTAATGTCATTGTACTTGTCAACTGTCCTTTCTTTTAGTGTGTAAGAAAATTATCTAAGTTTTTCTTCTCTATCCTTCTATGCCCCGCTTGGGTTCAAATTTCATGTTTCTGTAAACAACGAACTCGTGACACTACCACATATGCTCCTTTTCTCCCCTTCTCGTACTGTATTTTCAAATATCACGTTAGTCGTATTATTGGACTGAAACTAGCGTTCCCATTCAAAATTGAACCGACGCATCTGCCAATACGTCACAAAATTGCGACTTTTAGGCCGGATGTACGAACTGTGTGCGTGTTTTTCATTTAAGTCTGCAGATCTAAGAGGTTATACATTTTGAACTGCGTGTCGAGCGAAAGGGGACTGTATGGTTTTGTCTCGTCTTTCCAAACAAGCTACGATATTGCCACGCACTATCGTTTTCGGCTCGCGAGACCAAAAGAACCAAACGCGTGTCAAATAATAGCATTCTTCCGTCTCTCCCTTCCCCTTCCTCGTGCTTTCTTCTGTCCATCTTTCTTAGAACGACTAAGCCTTGTCTTTTTCAAAATTGATACCGTTAGTGTCTCAAGGACGACGTATAAAAAGTTAATACTGACTTGCAGGCGAGGCGATGATGTTTCACACAACTCCACTATTTTATCCCTATATTATTTTATCTCTATAAATAACAATATTATCTATTTGATCGGTGTAATCTCTGATTTTATGACAACGACACCGGTTATGATTTTGTATAAAAGGTGTCACTGTTGTAGAAGTGGATTCATAATGTACAAGAATATGTAATAATTAAAAAGACCTCAAGACGCAGCAATAGAGACTGCAGTCAGCGACTCATAGCTTGACTGCCTGCGTCAGGACCAGCGAACCAGAGCTGGTCAAGACCGCACTCCACCTCCACGTGGTGGTTCTGGAAACAGTCTGCAGCAGTGCAGTCTGGCTGAGCGAGTGTGGATCGAAATGGGAAGGCAAACCCGGTCCTAAAAATTGCCGTGCAGAAGTCGGATGTGTCGACCGAAAGGTGCAGATATCACAGCTTAGGCGTAAACAGACACAACGCAACCACCGTCCTTTTCAGGACGAACGAAGAAGAAGAAGAAGAAGAAAAAGATTGAACTATTGTAAATGATCCACAGTGATCAGCATTTGTTTACTTAAGGAAACAATTCTTATGAGTACACGCCTGTGTTTGGGGTCTAGGGAGATGAAAATGTTTTTGACAAAATTGAAAAAAAAGGTTCAAATATGGGAAACCAAGAACCAGGATGACAGATCTACAGACGACCTAGAGTTCGCTGGGAGGACAACATTGGACACACTCCGAAGGACCGAGGACTAGACTGGAACCAAGCCAGATGGAAGACAGCCGATATGATAGTACGGCTCTCTCTCTATCTCTCTCCCACTCTCTGGCAAACCTCTACACTCTTAAGGTAGACGAGGAACGACTAAGTAATTTAAACAGTAAGTCAAAAGGTGCCACATTTGGAACGTGCTCACGGGGAACGGCTGCTCCCTCTACTCCCCTAGATGCGCTAGTTAGTGTGCCGTGGATTTATTTAAAGGCACTGTGATAAAGTACATTAATACAGCGATAAAATTATTAATTATAAGGATAAAAGTATAAATAACATGTGTAGAATTAGACATACTACAGTTGTAACGCGTCTTCATTCCCAGCGCCAGTCATCGCATTGAGATAAGAACGGAATGAGAAACCTTATTGTCGCACCAGTAGTATTGGACTTTATAACTCGCCCGTCAAGGGTTAACAGTAAAATTTTGACAAAAGAACAAGCTTAGTTGTTCCAAGAGATAGAGTACGATTAAAAGTAGTGGAAGCATAAACGAACGCATAAAAAGTGAAAGAGCGAACACAGGCTGCTGTTTGTCACGTGTTAGACGCTTGAATTAGCTACTCAGGAAGACAGTGCGAGGTAATGCAGTTAGCCGATGTTCTAAAATGTTGTCGCAAGATTGGTAGAATTTAAAAATGCCCCGCAAAACCCACTACTTTTTTGGACTATAGACACACTGATAAATTATATAAACACACAGACAGCGCTTTCACTGAAAAAGAGTCAAATTTTATAAGGTATCAGACTAGTAGTTTCAGTTTGAGAAAACGCAAAAGAGGGGACGAGATGGCGGATTTATGTAATGGTAGAAATTGAAACAAGAAAGTATTCAGTGGGGTACTGGAAGATGAGACAGGTCTATATTTCGGAGCTGGCATTTGCTGATGATGTTGCCCTGATTGCTAAATCAGAGGCACATCTTCAATCCAACCTGCAAGTCTGGAAGGAAGAGCTGGAGAAGAGAGGGATGGTCATAAGCAGCACTAAAACAAAATCCATGGTGATATCACGAGAAGAAAGAAAACATCAGATTAAGCTGGGAGAGCAGGTCCTGGAGCAGGTCGACCACTTTAAATACCTCGGAGCTATTATAGACCGAAAGGGAGGCATCAAAGAAGAGTTGGCCACTCGAAAAGCAGCAGCTGGGAGACTTTTTCAGGCCATAAATCGAGGATTCCTCAGCAAGGGAGAGGTTGGTAAGAAAACGAAGATGGCTGTATACCGCTCCACCTAAGTCCCAGTCTTGACATACGGATGCGAGTCATGGGCAATGACTACAACCCATAAAAGCCAGATCCAAACCTCAGAAATGAGGTATCTGAGGAAGGTGGTTGAAGTAACAAGAAGAGACATGGTACGCAACCAGATGATACGTCAAGGCCTTAAATCCTACCCCCTGCAGACCCAAGTAGAACAGTCCCAATTAAGATGGTTTGGTCATGTCTGCAGAATGGGAGAAGATCGGATACCACGACAAGCATGGGAAACAAAGAGCCAAGGATCCAGACCCCGAGGACGACCCAGAGTCCGCTGGGAGGACAACATTAGACAATCTTTGAAGGATCGAGGACTAGAATGGAACCAGGTCAGGAGGAAGACAGCCGATAGGATAGTCTGGCGCTCTCTCTTCCAAACCTCTACACCTCACGGTAGAAGGGGAACGACTAAGTAAGTAAGTAAGAAATTGAAACTGATAGAAAAAAATATGGAATTCGTTATTAATAGGAATATTAACACAAAACTTAGTTAGTTTGATGCCTTATGTTCTTCTAATAAATAATATGCTTTCAAATAGAAAATCTAACAGTAGATAAGAAAGTTATTGACAAAAGACTGTATTGGTTAGGACAGACAAACCAACACATGATCGTTTCTACTCTCACAAACGGTAACATTTTTGATGCGTCCTTGGGAAAAAGTACATGTATTCTATTAGAGGAGGGGTAGAAAGGGGAGAGAAATTTTGGGATGGCTTAACACTAAAAATATATTTTAGCAATAGAAAGTTAAAAAGTGAGTGTGGAGAAAACTTGTTAGGTCTAAAACCAAGACTGTTTTTGACTTGTAGACAAAATGTGACGGACGTACATTTGAAAAATTGAGATCTAATCTTGACTATTTTCAAAATTCAAACTTAGAAGCTTGGTCTGCCAATATGATTGGCCCATGCGTTTTATATTATGGAAAAACTTAGATAGGAGGTCACCATTTGTATATTATAGTCCCTTAAGCAGGGCGTGTGATAGCCTGATGTGATCTGCCTTAGAAATACTTAAATAACTAAACCAATTAGGCATCACAGTCCAGCCAGCAGTACATCTGGAGTTTGCTAATCAACGTACCTGTGTTTATTCATTGAATTTCTGGTAAGACCGGAATTATTCATATATATATATATATATATATATATATATATATATATATATATATATATATATATATATATATATATATATATATATATATATATTGTTAAAAAATGTGAGTGAGAGATACTGCCATCACGACTGTAAGTAATCAGGTCCCAAGCCTGTTTATGCAGGGCCTAGAGGTTGAGTTAGACTTTAAAACATTGCCAGTTTTGTAAAATGCACATGTTTTGTGAAATAAAAATGTTTTCTTAGGTGGCCAGATGGACACAGCTCACCTATCTTATTGTATGGAAGAAAAGAAAGATTGATAATATTATTTCAGATACAGGTTCGCCTTTTAGAAGAGAATATGGGGACAACAATGGTACACTTTGTAATGGATGTGCAAGTTTTGTCAACTAGATATGACCCAGATCTTTGATTTATGTATTATGATTTGTAGAAGAATCAGTTACATAAGATATCAACGAGGAGACATTATTTCATTATCACAGGGTTTTATCTGGCACTAGCCACGTATCAGATGTCTGAGAAAGGCAGTTGAGAAGGCTTTTCATTTCCAATAGTGACAGGGATCTGCAGAGTCCACCCTGTTACTTTTGGGAAAGTATCAAGTTGATTGTTTTCAGCAAGAACACGGACAGTTCCTGTTGTGCCAGTTAAGTATGATATCTGGCACACGACCCTTCATCAGCATCAGAGAATAGGGCACCCTTGTGAAATATAATAATATTATTCCCCAAAGAGTTAACATGAACAGTGTAGTAGTAAAGAACTGGGTATGATTAAAGAATCCCAAACAGCCATCCAGTGTTAGAAACCAGTAATAAAAACACTTTAGTACTCATATTAGTATATTTGAATAATATATGTTTGGGCAAGTTGTCCCTTTGGGATAAAAGTATTTTTTATATATATATATATATATATATATATATATAGTTATTTTGATTTTGAAAATCATGACCAGAAAAATACTAGGTTCAGGACAAATAAAAATTGTATAGAACAGAGTTACATATGAAAATTTAACCCAGGTGTTAATTCATTTGATCATAGTCTTTAATATTTGTTTATGTGTGTGTGTGTGTTAGAGTTAAATTACTATCACACCACACTGTCATAACCCTAGACATTAGACGTAGCTATCAGACATACTAGTCAAGAATAATTCTGCTTGAGGCCATAAGGTGGTAGCAGAAAGGTCTACTGATAACTCAACCCATAATTTGTTATAATCAGGAACCTTCACAGCTGACCTCATTCAGGACAATAGAAATACAGAACACCAACATTACATAACATCAAAACCACCTTACTTACTTAGTCGTTCCCCTTCTACCGTGAGGTGTAGAGGTTTGGAAGAGAGAGCGCCAGACTATCCTATCGGCTGTCTTCCTCCTGGCCTGGTTCCATTCTAGACCTCGGTCCTTCAATGATTGTCTAATGTTGTCCTCCCAGCGGACTCTGGGTCGTCCTCGGGGTCTGGATCCTTGGCTCTTTGTTTTCCATGCTTGTCGTGGTATCCGATCTTCTCCCATTCTGCAGACATGGCCAAACCATCTTAGATGGGACTGTTCTACTTGGGTCTGCAGGGGGTAGGATTAAAAGCCTTGACGTATCGTCTGGTTGCGTACCATGTCTCTTCTTGTTGCTTCAACCACCTTCCTCAGATACCTCATTTCTGAGGTTTGGATCTGGCTTTTATGGGTTGTAGTCATTGCCCATGACTCGCATCCATATGTCAAGACTGGGACATAGGTGGAGCGGTATACAGCCATCTTCGTTTTCTTACCAACCTCTCTCTTGCTGAGGAATCCTCGATTTATGGCCTGAAAAAGTCTCCCAGCTGCTGCTTTTCGAGTGGCCAACTCTTCTTTGATGCCTCCCTTTCGGTCTATAATAGCTCCGAGGTATTTAAAGTGGTCGACCTGCTCCAGGACCTGTTCTCCCAGCTTAATCTGATGTCTTCTTTCTTCTCGTGATATCACCATGGATTTTGTTTTAGAGCTGCTTATGACCATCCCTCTCTTCTCCAGCTCTTCCTTCCAGACTTGCAGGTTGGATTGGAGATGTGCCTCTGATTTAGCAATCAGGGCAACATCATCAGCAAATGCCAGCTCTGAAATATAGACCTGTCTCATCTTCCAGTACCCCACTGAATACTTTCTTGATCTCTCCTTACATGCCTTGATGACATCGTCCATAAGGAGTATGAAGAGTCTTACACCAGTGATGGTCCTGAACTCTTCTGACTTATGGTTTGCTGTCCTCACATAATTTCTGCAAGACGTGTAGAAGCTCTGTATAGCATGAATCAGAGGTGCTGGAATATTCTTCCTTGCCAAACAGTCCCAAAGTTTGCTCCAGGGGACCCTGTCAAACGCCTTTTCCAGATCTATGAAACAAAGATGGATCTCACTCTTATACTCAAGGGCCTTTTCACTCAGCTGTCTGAGTGTGAAGATTAGGTCTTGAGTACTTCGGTTTGCTCGGAATCCGCACTGGACCTCATCCAATTGTGGCTCAGCTAGGCGTCGGAGTCTCTGCTCTAGGATTCTAGAGTAGATTTTACCAGGGACACTGAGAAGGGATATGCCTCTATGGTTTCCACATTGTCGATTGTCACCCTTTTTGAAAATTGGTGTTATGATGGCAATCTCCCAATCCTTTGGTATGGTCTTGTTGCACCATGCTGCCTGTAGGACCCTTAAGAGTAATAGGTCGCCTGATGCTCCCATGTACTTAACCATTTCTGGTGTTATACCATCATGCCCTGCTGCTTTGCCCATCTTGATTTTCTCCAGTGCTGCCTTCAGTTCTTCCATCTTTATGTCATCTTCACCATCATTGGTTTTCTCTTCTGTGCTAGTGGTTATCATTTCTGATGCTTGACCTTGCTCACCATCAAGGAGTTCTGAGAAATATTCTTTCCATCTTCCCATTACTTCCTTCGGGGCAGTAAGCAATTTGCCTTGCTTGTCCTTTATAAATTTGAGAGGGCATTGTTTTTCCTTCCTCGTGTTCTTCAGGGTCTTATAGAACAATTTCTGGTTTTCTTGTGCATCTTTTTCTAGCTTTTCTCCAAATTCTTCCCAGGACTTCTGTTTTGCTGCTAGCACCTTGTTCTTTGCTTCTGTTCTGAGTGTCACATATTCTCTATATTTTTCCATTTGTCCTGTTGTGTTTTTAGCTCCTAAGTATTGTTTCCATGCCATTTTCTTCTCTCTTATTTTCTCTTTGACTTCCTCTGTCCACCAAGGTGTCCTCTTTCTCTTGTTTCCAAGTCGGACTTCACCACATGCTTCTGCAGCAGCTGTCTTTATGATGTCCTTGAATTTAAGCCACAGGGTTTCCAAGTCATCAGGTTGTTCTTCTGTGTTTCTCAACGCTGCAGCAATAAGCCCCTGATATCTGGTCTTAATTTCTGGCTCTCTCAGCTTGTAGGTCTTAATGCTCATTTCTCCTGCTCGTTTACTTGGTTTCTTACGTGATGTTGGGCAGTTCCTAGGCTGAGCAACTCTTTCAGTTGTTCGTTTGATTGTTAGCAGGTAGTGATCACTTCCAATCTCTGGCCTCCTCTAGACTCTTGCATCTCTGACATATTTGAATGAGCTTCTCCGAACAATGGCATAGTCGATCACTGACTTCTCATTCTTGGTTGGTTCACATCTAGTGTATGCATGTATGCGCTTATGGGGGAACTTTGTGTTTGTAATGATCAGATTCTGCTCACTGCAGAATCTAAGGAGTCGCTTTCCATTGTCATTGAGAGTATCTTCTCCATATCTTCCGATAACTCCACCCCATCTAGCATGGTCATTTCCAACTCTGGCATTAAAATCTCCGAGCATGATAATTTCATCTAGGCAGTCATCCACTGTCCTTTGAAGCAGCTCGAAGAATTCCTCATTGACCTCTGCTCTCTCATCCTCATTTGGCCCATACACTATGACCAGGTTGACTATGGTTTCTCCTTCTTTTAGTTTTACAGCCATAATGCGCTCCGAGACAAAGTTCCATCTCTTGATACTATCTTTTTGATTTTGGGCCACAATGCCACCCACGCCCCCTTTAGCTCTTTCAGACATGGGTACACCACTGTAGAGCAGCGTGTTGCCATCAAGATCCATGACTCCTTGTCCTTTTTTCTTCGTTTCCGTTATAGCCAGGATTTCTAGTTTTGCTTTCCTCATCTCTTCCACCAGCTCCTCTTCTTTCCCGTTTATACTTCTTGTGTTCCAAGTTCCATAAGTCGTAGTCCGTAGTCCGTTCCAGTTCGTCGCCTTTAGAATCAGTCCAGTATTCTCTCTTGTATTGCTAGTAATCGTGATTTAAAGCAAACAGGTGATTGGCCTGTTGTGCCTTTGCATGGTGGAGGGGCTGCCTCCTTACGGCCTCCATGCAGGCCGCCCTCCTCCTTTTTCATCCGGGCTTGGGACCGGCATAGGCGGAGTTCATCACAACCACCACAGGCACTTAAGTGTGCTGTGAAGTAAAAAAGGTTGAGAAGCACGATATAGTTGAGTTGAAGAACTCTGGTGGCTGCAATAAGAGTAAGTTGAAACGTGGATCAAAAATATGTGACTTTGAGTGCTTTAAGACATCAAGTGAGTTAAATTTAACTTTACTTTCACTTATGGTCCACACAAAAGACCTTGGACAATCACTCACCCTCTCAGCCTCTCCTTATAGAAAAGAACAGAAAGACTTTAACGCCAATTATTATACTGAAACCCTAAGAACAACTGCTTTATCCACGGAGTGTATTTGTTCAGACATAACTAATAATGTAGTCTTCATAACCACAACAAAAGATCAAGCATATTCACAAGTGAAAACATTTCGAATGAAAACAAACACAAATCACTTCTGCGTGTTTACATCATACACACATAAAAAACCACAGGAAGAATAAAGATTACTCAAAGTACAATGGAAGTGATAACACCGTGTCAGCCCCTAGGGTCATCCAAACAATAGCACACAAAAAAGTCAAAGCCCCAGTCTATGATAAATCGTCCTTGGCAATTTGAGTTTTTTATTATCCTTCCCCGCACATTCACTGCGTGTGAGAAGGTTTGTAATGAGGGTGAGAAAAGGGAGCTGCGTTTATATTATTGTTGTCGCTAATTTATTTAGCTGAGTGGTTGCCTAGTTACTATTGCTTTGCTGGTGGGGTTCCGGGACTATTCCTGAAGCATTGGATTACGCCTCAGTGCCATGTCCACTTTCGCAGCGATAATACTATACTAGCCGCCATTAAAAACGCATCGCATTAATTTATGAACCGCAACTAGTTGTGCTAAATTTAAAATACATGAAACCACTGATTTTACATTTCTGATCCATTTACTAACCAAAATTTGCTGTATTATTAAACATGAGACAATTCAGAACCGGCTCCTAAGCAGTTGTCAACCCTAGGTGTAAAAACAAAAGTCGCACTCACTGTCATTCTGTCACAGCCATCATTAATACCGTGTATGACCCCCTACAGCATCAATACAGGCTTGGCATCGGAGTCTCCGTCGTTGCTGTTTGGAAGAGATTGCGCAGATGTAACAATAGAATTTGGCGATCTTGAGCTAGTGTTGTTACACGAGGTTGACCAAGCCTGGGATAGTCATTGGTGGTACCTGTCGCCCGAAATCGCTGGTTCAGCCTCACTATAGTGGACTGGTCACAATTACAATGTCTTGCAACTTCTCTGGTCGCCATTCCACTGCTGAGCATACCAACAGCTTGCCATCGCTCCTGTGACGACAGTCGAGGCATGACAAAAACATTAACAGACTTTCTTTCGATGAAAACAGATAATGGCGTTTTACTCGCTGAAACTTGACTAATGCGTGTGCCAAATTTCAATGTGATTCGACTTTTAATACAGCCAGAATTATCACGCAAAATTTGAAGTTTTTTTTTTTTTAAATTAATGAAGATAAACAGAAATCCCGTTCAACCTCTGATGGGTTATAATTAGGATATATATTGTTTTCAATTCCAAATAATATTAACAACTGCCGACATGAGAAAGTGGCATCACATTTGAAAATAGGGATACTCACAATTGTGCTAGGCATATACGTTAAATAGAAAAATAAAAAACAAACAAACAAACAAACAAAATCAAGAAGAAACTATGAACAAGAATAATATTAAAGTGGAGGGGTGTATAAGCCTGGTGGTTCTAGTTATATAACGGACTTTACCAGATATTTAATTGATTTTCATCTGTTTAAAGTCACATGCATTGTAAGAACAGCATCAGACCTTCACATTCCCAGCCACTATATATTAACATGTGTTCATGTTAAATATTGTTTGACTACATTATGCAGTTCCCTAGGTCTGTCTATTCTCAACACCTCCTCTATATTTATAGGTAAGTTGGATGCCTGCAAATAATCCAATATTGGTATTCTTATTTGGTCATACCTCTTACACTTTAACAAGAAATGTTCTATATTATTGTCTTGAAGACATCCTGCACAGTAAGGTTCTTCTATTCTGAAATAGCCTTTTCTCAGCTGTAGTCTGAGAAGTTTCTTATTACTGGGAATTTTCAATTCCCTAGATATCTGACATTTTCTTGTTGGAGCCCTGAACATCTTATATGCATGTCTTCCTTTCAGATTTTTATCCCACTCTGCTTTCCATTCATCTGTTATTAAATCTTTAATTATGCTCTTAATTTCTGATTTACTCATCCCTACATTTATTAGATTTTTATCAGATCTACCTTTCTTGGCTTCTTTATCTGCCTTTTCATTTCCTTCTATGCCAACATGTGAAGGTATCCAAGCAATTAATACTGAACATCCTCTGGAATATAAGTATGTAGTAGCCAGAAAAATCTCCTCTGCTATATCAGGTCTACTACATTCTCGTAAGTTTCTAAGTGCTTTAATTGTTGAAAGAGAGTCAGTTAAAACTGTTAATTTTTTGGAGGGTTATTAGAGAATATTTCTAGTGCTTTTAGTATTGCCACCATCTCTGCAGTGAAAATGGATGTATTTTCCGTGATGCTATATTCTTTTGCCATTTTCCATATTGGAATATATATTCCTATCCCCAATTTGCCATCCTCTCCCTTGGATCCATCTGTGTACACAGTAATGCTGTCTTTTGATATTTGTTGTATATATTTATTGGCTGTGTTTTTAATATTTTCTATATTATTTGTTTTCTTAAGTATTTTTGCTAGGTGGTAGTCCGTGTCTGGTTTCTTGATCTCCCAGGGCGGAATCACTAGCTTGTATTCACAACTGTTATTAATTGATGTAATTAATGTACCCAGATGGACAATTTCCTCCATACACTTCCATCCTGTAGGGTATCTAGTGGTATTCATTGGCTTGGCCTGAGTTGTTAGTTGGCATCTGGTAAAAGCTGTATGTGCTGGGTGAGACTTATCCAACATAACTCTGTTCATGTAATTTAGTCTTAACTCCTTTCTCCGTAATTCCAAGGGTATGATTCCTAAAGCCACCTCTATAGCTCCCATTGATGTTGATCTGAAGTAAACATCACATCGACAGTAAAGTGGGAAAAAAAGAACTTCATCACTTGCACACTTTCGGGGTTTAAAAATCGCTCACTTGCATAAACATTTCAACAGTGAAAACACTGTCATGATTTCGATGCGTTTTTAATGGCGGCTAGTATAGAATATGAAAACCACTTGGGGAAGCTGGGTTTGTATATATTGCTAGTTTACTGCTAGCATCCGATAGTGAGTTGATTTGACTCGAGTGGACTACCACTGTGAAGGATTGTGGGCAAATTATGTGCTAATGTGTAATTGGGCTGCGTGCGAGATCAAACAACAGACGTTCAATTGTGGTTACTAGAAATGTAGGCAGTTAGTTGGTGAAAATTATACATATTAAACTTTACTCTGTGCAAACGGATGTAGTGAAGTCATAAAATAAATGAAGGAATGTGAAGATAGAATAATAAGATATGATACGTGTTAGACATGTAAAGCATTATTTGTACTGCGCAACTTGCAGATAATATTTAAGCAATGTTAAAGGAAGAATTGAGATGAGAGAAATAAAGATGCACATTGCAAATGTATTATTAAGAAATGATGAGAATCTCACGTTGTTATTATGAATTTTTAGAAAGAACCACAATATTGGTATTATGTAAGAGAGTTATTTTTAGTAGTTAATATGGGAACTTCAATATGGGAAACTGAATGACTTAATGACATGACTAAGAGACTTATTAATGCGCTCTAGCCTCTATAAAGACACCATGAGTACACCATTGTTTTAATTGTTGATGTTGTCAGGAATGATATTAGTGATGAATCATGGTATCTTCTAATGCAAGAAATTAAAAAGAAAACAAGCATACGTATCTTTCCTGTGACGTGGAAATATGGTGTTAGTTTTATCGTTATAAGTTGCGCCAGTGAAACCTGTGTAAAAAAAAATAAGTCCCTTTGCAAGAAACATGACTTTCGGCGGGGTACCCAGAAAAGAACCTGAAAATTGAGGTTATTTCAGCAAATCAGACGAGCAGACGGCCAATAACAATGCAGGTGTTAACCAGCTACCACCTCGACTCTAAAAACATTAAGATCAACTGAAAAAAAAACAATAGCGAGGTCAACTTTGTCCTTAGAACATTTTGAGAAACATAGTAGTCGACGTCTGAAAATCAGCGTACTGCAGAGTGTAGCGAAAGGGTTTCCTATTATGATAATAGTGGTAGAGCAGAAGTAGAATCTCTCTCAGAAAGTATGAAGTTCCAGTGCCCGAGAAGTACACTGGTATCACAAGTGAGTTACAGCTGTGAATACTCTGAGCTGGACAATAGATTTAGGCTTCAGAAGTATAAGTTGCTACTCTCGCTATCGTAACCCTATGTGATAATATAATTAAATTTGAAGAAAAGGTAACTCAAAATTTAACAGTTAAAAATTTAACAAGTCAAATGAGTACAATTATCCAATTTATTATGTACATCTATATATTCTTGTAATGATAAATGGGTGTTGGAAGATGGTAAAATGTATGATTATTTACAGTTAAAATTTAAGATAACTAATAGAAAAAGTCTTGGATTTATCTTCCACTGAATTTACAACAAAAGGATTGTCACATTATCTCTTGCCATCTAGTTGTCATCATTAAACAGTCGTTTTAGAAACTGCTCACAGGATTTGTTGGATGGATACATATACACTCATCTTGTGTTATTAGCCACGTCTGCTCGAGGTTCCTCCGACACACTGGAGTACGGAAGACTTTCCTTCAGCCCGCCCTATAACTACGGGGGACTAAGGTGTTGAAGTTTGGTTGACCTCTAGGCTTCAGTGAGCTGGATCAACTTCTTCAAGTCTTTAGTTTCTCGATCAGGAATGATCATAAACATTGATCATAAAAACCTGGAACAAGAAGTAATAGGTGGCCATGTTGTTCCAACAATTTCACCACCAACTACTGTTCATGATGCGACCATGTCTTCAGTGTTTGTATATAAATGAATGAATCATGGTAGTATGTTACAGAGATAGCATGATAAGATAATGTATACTGTGCAGAATTAACAAAATACATGAATAAATCATATGTTATGATACATGGGTACGATATAACCTTTGCCTTCCACTTATGGATGTCAAGTCACTTATGTACTTGCTGGTATGTCGTAAGCTTCCAGGCAAGGACTAGCCATGATATATGTGGCTAACCAATTAATGGTTATGCTTCCTGACAATGCCGGTGAACGTTATCTCTGGTTAGCGTCATTCCCTTTTTTATTATATCTGCTACAATCAATCAGAAATAAAATCTGAAATAAAATGATATTAGTAATACATATATTTTTAATAAACTTACATACCCTCTTAGGATTAATAAGCTCACGGTGAGACTGTGTTGGCTTAATTTAATCTGCCCTGCATGCAGCGTGAAAATAGAACTTTTCTTGCAGATGCTGTCTTCCAGTTTCTCACTCTGGCTTCTGGATTTGGTGTGTGATTTTCAACGCGTCCCTCTGTCCTTATATTTCAGTCTCTCGCGCGTACGAGAAAGCACCTCTAAAAGTCCCAAAAGATTTTCGTTTCATCTCCTGGTTTGAGGCTATTTGAAACAATCTGTGCTTTTCCTGTACTCGTTTTTCTCTTCTGTTCACTACACACTTATATTCTTCCGTCCTTCCTATGTATCATTCCCTTTTCCCCATATGAGGCTTTCATTACATATAAGTTTTATACAAATCCGTTGAGGCTTGTTAGTGTAATAAATTTTTAAAGATTATTAGCTAACTTTTAGCCGATGTGATGAAGGTGAAAATTATTAATTATCTTCAAAACTATTTATATTTGAATAATATCCTTTTGGATATAATTCCTAGTCTATCTCCTTTGTTGAGTTATATTTATTTAATATTATTCCAACCGGGCGTTCTCCGGTAGTTAATAATTTAATTTCCAGTAAATGCAAACTTTGAAAGTCCGCCATTCATTCCTATTAGCTATTTCCTCATTCTTCAGTAATACTGTATGGCTTCAACCGTAAGTCACATTTCCCGTCTACTACAAACTTCAAAGAAAGACCGCCGCGCTGACCTTGCGCTGGTGTGTGTGTGTGGGAGTCGCGCTACACACATTTTATTTTTCACAACAAAGCAAGAGGAACCAAATTTCGCTACAGAGCCCTCTTCTTTAAAACAGTGCATGCACAGTTAACTTTT
The DNA here is from genome assembly GCA_024509875.1 of Oreohelix idahoensis. Taxonomy (NCBI): domain Eukaryota; kingdom Metazoa; phylum Mollusca; class Gastropoda; order Stylommatophora; family Oreohelicidae; genus Oreohelix; species Oreohelix idahoensis. Next base: position 281,996 of record JAMPIV010003032.1, read on the forward strand.
TGGTAACTCATGCTGCAGTTTCTCCTTACTTTTCTGTTTTTCTCTATCTCCTTTGATAGGATGACGACTTAAAAAATTGGGTCCAAGATTGTCCCGTCCTGGAATGTATCTCACATTGAACGAATATGGAGATAACAGTAAACTCCACCTTAAAAGTCGTGAATTTAATTTTTAGACACCGCTAAAAACATCAAAGGCTGGTGATCACTTTCCACAATGAAGTGTTTCCCGTAAAGAAAAGGGGCGAATTTGTTGATCGACCAGACCAAAGCGAGGCATTCACGTTCAACAGTAGAATAATTTCTCTCAGCTGTATTTAACTTTCTACTGGCAAAAGCTACTGGTAATAGCATATGTGGCGGTGTGTCTGCCCGCTGTAGTAATGTTGCTCCGATGCCTACATTGCTAGCATCCGTTCTTAGTACGAATTCTTGTGTGAGATCGGGAAGGGCAAGGATAGGTTTATTTGTCAGCTTATTTTTCAACTCTGTATAAGCCTGTTCACACTCCGCAGTCCATTGTATTTTATCCGGCTGACCTTTTATGGTTAAGTCGGTTAATGGCGCGCACAATGAGTTAAAATGGGGTATATATTTCTGATAAAACCCGCACAGTGACACAAAGGATCTTACATCCTTCTTAGTTTGTGGTCTTGGTGCTTTTCTCATTTTCTCTACATTCTTTGGGTCCGGAGACATTTGCCCTGTAGAGATAGTGTGACCTAAAAATTCCAATGTCTCACATCCAATATGACACTTAGTTGGACGTGCTGTCAATCCCGTTTCTCTCAATCTATCCAACAACATGGAGAGTGCTACTATGAGTTCCTCGAATGTAGTGGTAGCAATCAGAATATCATCCATGAAGTTGGTGATATGAGGATTTTGTAATGGTACCAACAATTTCCTCATCATTCTGGTGAAGATACTTGGAGCATTCTTTAAACCAAATGGGAGTACATTGAACTCGTAATGTCCATCCGGTGTACTAAAGGCTAACAGTTTCCTAACTTCTGGTTTCACTGGTGTTTGGTAGTATCCCTTGCTTAGATCTACTTTTGAAAAATACCGAGCCTTACTCAATGTAGCAAACAACTGATTGGTGTCAGGTAATGGGTCTACCTGAGATTCTGTGATAGCATTTAGTTTCCTATAATCAATGCATAACCTGTGTTCACCACTAGGCTTCCTTAGTAGCACTACACTTGAGCTGTAGGGAGATTCAGACTTTGAAATAATTTTCTCTTTTAAGAGATAATCAATCTCATCCTTGAGTGCCTGTCCTTTAGCATAAGGTATAGGGTATGTCCGCATACAAACTGGTGTAGGGTCAGTAATCGTCATGTCATACTCTAACAGATTAGTACATCCCGGCTTATCTGTGAGTACATCGGCATGGATTTCTAACACCTCCTGAACCTTTTTCCTCTGCTCAAGAGTTAAATGTTCACTCACATTAACCTGAGCATAGCTTTCCGTAGTTGTTAGGGGGTATTCCATGGAGGAAATAGTTCATCCTGCATTTCTGTTGCAATGGCCAGGGTCATGATATGGGCAACTTCTGATGCTTCCCTGTCATAATACTTTTTAAGAAGGTTGACATGATACACCTTCTCCTTTCCTTTCTTGTCAATCTTATAGTTGGTCCGGGAAAGTTTTTCCAATATGACGTAGGGTACCTGCCATCCAATTTGCAATTTATTATTGCTGCTGGGCAACAGTAACAGAACCTTTTCTCCCACCTCAAGTTCCCTATCTTTTGCTGTTTTATTGTAGTAAGCAGCCTGCTTCCTCCTGGCCTGTCTCAAGTTATCATTTGCCAGTTTCCAACTTGTTTTCAATCGAGATGTCAACTCGTTGACGTATTGGTATGAAGAAGTCACGGTTTCTTCTGCTTTTTCATCAGTCCATGTCCGCAACAATGCTTCCAGTGGACCTTTGATTGGTCGTCCAAACAACAACGTAGCTGGAGCCAATCCTGTGGAGTTATGTGGGACTTCCGTATAGGCAAATAGTGCTGAGGGTAAGTATGTATCCCAAGTTTCAGGTTTCTCACTAGCCAACTTTCTAAGGATTGAAATGAGCGTGCCATTGAACCGCTCTACTTGACCATTCCCTTGGGCGTGGTACGGGCTACAGTGATAATGTCTAGCTTGAAATAACCTGAATACTTCTTGTGTTAGCTTTCCCCTAAACTGAGAACCATTGTCAGTCAATATTTGATGTGGGAAACCTAATCGGGTAAATATTGTAAACAGTGCCTCTGCCACATGTTTCGAATCTATCGATGACATTGCTACTGCCTCTCCCCACATAGAGCAAGTATCGACCAAGGTTAAGATATATGCATTTCTCTTCTTGGTCCTACTGAGGGGTCCAACAATATCCACGGCAACACGTTCGAAGGGCGTTCCCATGATGGGCATTTCTCCCAGTGTTGCTGGTGCAGTCCTATGTTTAGGAGCTACTCTTTGGCATTCTGGACAGGATCTCACATACCTCTTTATGTCCTCTGTGATCCCTGGCCAAAAGTAGTGACAGGCTATTGTTACGGTATATGATATTAACGCCGTCTGCTAAAGGTTAGCAGACGTGCAATTGTAAAGGTTAATACATTTAATATATTGCGATAGATGTTTCAATTATTGAACGCTCCATACACGATCGATTATGACGTGTCTAGCGTTGTTTGGGTCACAGTCGGTAACTAGGAGACGCTACCCTTTGTTACTTGACCGCCAAGCTGAATAGCTGCGTTTTTCTAACCTTCCAATTCAATGGCATGATATAGCCATTTATATGTGCATTTATGATGGACCAGGGTCAGTCCTAGAACTCTACGAGAGAGGAAACTTATGGAGGTTAGTGATTAACTAAATCCTTGGAAGGAGAAAGATAATCGTCTACTTTATACGAAGTAATTAGACTCACAGTCTCACTGTCGGCAGGTAGCCATTCTATCTGCGCGTGCATATAGCTGTGATGTTCTGACGACAATTACTGCATTGTATCCTTAAACGGACATTGACACGTAAAACAGCAGTCTACGCTATTGATTGATTGATGCATGTACCTCATGTGTGAATTGAACTGTTTAATATGGATTACACACATACATAATTCTGATCGTGCTAATGTTCTTACGCGAATGGGGTGAACCTCACCTTCGGTTTGTCGTAATGCCTGAACTTGGCATCAAGATGTAAACAACTGCTCATCTTATTAACTCAGCAACTTGACATAAAATACGTAATTCATAAGGTTGAATGGTGTAACGTGATTCAACGAATAATGCCTCCGGTTCGAGTCCTTCACAATTTAATATGGATTACACACATACATAAACAGTTCAATTCACACATGAGGTACATGCATCAATCAATCAATAGCGTAGACTGCTGTTTTACGTGTCAATGTCCGTTTAAGGATACAATGCAGTAATTGTCGTCAGAACATCACAGCTATATGCACGCGCAGATAGAATGGCTACCTGCCGACAGTGAGACTGTGAGTCTAATTACTTCGTATAAAGTAGACGATTATCTTTCTCCTTCCAAGGATTTAGTTAATCACTAACCTCCATAAGTTTCCTCTCTCGTAGAGTTCTAGGACTGACCCTGGTCCATCATAAATGCACATATAAATGGCTATATCATGCCATTGAATTGGAAGGTTAGAAAAACGCAGCTATTCAGCTTGGCGGTCAAGTAACAAAGGGTAGCGTCTCCTAGTTACCGACTGTGACCCAAACAACGCTAGACACGTCATAATCGATCGTGTATGGAGCGTTCAATAATTGAAACATCTATCGCAATATATTAAATGTCTTAACCTTTACAATTGCACGTCTGCTAACCTTTAGCAGACGGCGTTAATATCATATACCGTAACAGCTATCCGTTGTCCAGTGGCCCCTATTCCCATATGTCCACTGAAGGGTATAGCATGTCCTAGCTTCATAACCTGCTCCCTTTATGATTTTGGCACTACAAGCTGTCCATGTCCTTTAGGTCCTGTTCCAGCTTTTCTATATAATAGGCCATTTTTCGTAAATAAATCTCCTTTCTCTGGAGGGTTATGGCTTTTAGGTAATTTGCCAAAGCAAGGCTTCAATGTACTGTCAGCAGTTTGAGCCTTTCTCATCTCTTCTGGATGAGTATTGATGATAGTGTCCTCCTCTTTCTTAGAGCTTGCCCTGGTCTGGACTGTTGCCATCACTATGGGTCTTATAGGTTCTCCTAGAAAGACATATCTACATCCCAGTATTAATGGGTAGATAGGGTTGTCCATCACTGCTGCTTTGATCTCTCCTTCCACATAGCGAGATCTTATGTTGATACGGGCTATGGGCAGTGTCATGGTTCCTGCTCCCTTGACTGGTCCTCTGATTTCCACTGTTTCTGTGGTTATCTGTTCCGGACTCACCAGAGAAGAGCACACTACTGAGTCAAAGTCCAAGCCTGTATCATATAAGCACAGTACTTGGGTGCCATTCAAGGTCACTTCCTCACAGACAGGGGGATGATAGAGGTCCTTCTGACTATCTGCCAGGTCCTTCCTTCCCTTGTTCTCTGTTGTAAGGCATGCAGCGTGATGAGGAGGGTTTTTTCCGTCTGCATTCCGCAGTATTGTAGTTACTCATTTGGCAAGATTTACACCACTTTCCTTCCTTTCTTGGAGGTTTCTTTTCTGATCCTAGAGGGTTTTTGTCTTTATAATCAGTTCTGTGTTTGTTCTTGTTGGAATTGTCCCTGTGTTCATAGTTGGTAAAGTTTTGTGAAGGTTTGAAGTTCTCACCCTGCTTCTTCTTATTTCCTGACATTTCTGACTGAGCTGCTTGATATCTTTCAGCCATGGTTAAAATATCTTCCAATCTCTCAGCTCCTTGCTCCATAAGAAATTTTCTCATTTCCTGAGGCATGGATTCTCTCAGTTGTTCCATCATGACCATTTCTTTTATATCTTGACATTTTCCTAAGCTAATCCATTTTGTCAGATAAGTTTCCAATCTGGCAGAAAACTGGTGATAGTTTTCTCCTGGAAGTAGCTTAGCAGTTCGAAATCTCTTTCTATAAGATTCAGAATTCTTTTCGTACCTGACCAGTAAAGCTTGTTTTAAGATTTCATAATCTTCCTGGTCTTCTTTTGAGAGTTTTAAATAAACATCGTATGAAACTCCCCTCAACCCCTGAGATAGCTTAAGGCTCCATTTTTCCTTTTCCAATCCATAGGTAGTGGCCAGTTTCCCATATCTATCCAGGTACGACTCAATGGCGTCCTCCTCAATAAATGGATCCAGGTGGAAACTCATGGCTCCATTTGCCGTGCTATGGTTGGAGCTACTCTCAGAGTGAGGTGAGCTAGCACCATGATTGCTAGCTGCTCCCTGGAGTTCAAGTTCCTTTAAACTTAACTCATGAGCTTTTTGTAACCTTCTTTCTTCAGCTTCCAAAATTAGTCTCTTTTCTTCTCTTTCCAGTCTTTTGGCTTCTCTCTCTGCTTCTAATTTCTTAGCTTCAGCCTCAACGTCCATTCGTTTAGTCTCTCTATCTAAATATTTATCCACTTCAGTTGTGATATGTCGAATTAAAGCATCTCCTGTCATACCCAAGTCTTTTCCTTCCTGCATAATCGCAGCTCTAAACTTCACCAATTCAGCCATGATGCTTACTTACCAGAGGGTATATAATTTTATCTTCACTAACCAACTAACTTAATTAATATCAATTAATTACTTTGAACAAGACAAATCCTTAAAACCTTGTGAGCGTTTCCTATTTACTTCGTACTCAATGGTACTACTATTTCGAAAAAATTTATAAGTTTTAGAATTTTCTCAAAAAAAATTTATTTTTACAAACTATTTGTAGCTCAAGATAGAAGAATACATAGATAGTGGCTCAGGATACAAAATAATATCCCGGACGAGCCCCCAATGTAGCGAAAGGTTTTCCTATTATGATAATAGTGGTAGAGCAGAAGTAGAATCTCTCTCAGAAAGTATGAAGTTCCAGTGCCCGAGAAGTACACTGGTATCACAAGTGAGTTACAGCTGTGAATACTCTGAGCTGGACAATAGATTTAGGCTTCAGAAGTATAAGTTGCTACTCTCGCTATCGTAACCCTATGTGATAATATAATTAAATTTGAAGAAAAGGTAACTCAAAATTTAACAGTTAAAAATTTAACAAGTCAAATGAGTACAATTATCCAATTTATTATGTACATCTATATATTCTTGTAATGATAAATGGGTGTTGGAAGATGGTAAAATGTATGATTATTTACAGTTAAAATTTAAGATAACTAATAGAAAAAGTCTTGGATTTATCTTCCACTGAATTTACAACAAAAGGATTGTCACATTATCTCTTGCCATCTAGTTGTCATCATTAAACAGTCGTTTTAGAAACTGCTCACAGGATTTGTTGGATGGATACATATACACTCATCTTGTGTTATTAGCCACGTCTGCTCGAGGTTCCTCCGACACACTGGAGTACGGAAGACTTTCCTTCAGCCCGCCCTATAACTACGGGGGACTAAGGTGTTGAAGTTTGGTTGACCTCTAGGCTTCAGTGAGCTGGATCAACTTCTTCAAGTCTTTAGTTTCTCGATCAGGAATGATCATAAACATTGATCATAAAAACCTGGAACAAGAAGTAATAGGTGGCCATGTTGTTCCAACAATTTCACCACCAACTACTGTTCATGATGCGACCATGTCTTCAGTGTTTGTATATAAATGAATGAATCATGGTAGTATGTTACAGAGATAGCATGATAAGATAATGTATACTGTGCAGAATTAACAAAATACATGAATAAATCATATGTTATGATACATGGGTACGATATAACCTTTGCCTTCCACTTATGGATGTCAAGTCACTTATGTACTTGCTGGTATGTCGTAAGCTTCCAGGCAAGGACTAGCCATGATATATGTGGCTAACCAATTAATGGTTATGCTTCCTGACAATGCCGGTGAACGTTATCTCTGGTTAGCGTCATTCCCTTTTTTATTATATCTGCTACAATCAATCAGAAATAAAATCTGAAATAAAATGATATTAGTAATACATATATTTTTAATAAACTTACATACCCTCTTAGGATTAATAAGCTCACGGTGAGACTGTATTGGCTTAATTTAATCTGCCCTGCATGCAGCGTGAAAATAGAACTTTTCTTGCAGATGCTGTCTTCCAGTTTCTCACTCTGGCTTCTGGATTTGGTGTGTGATTTTCAACGCGTCCCTCTGTCCTTATATTTCAGTCTCTCGCGCGTACGAGAAAGCACCTCTAAAAGTCCCAAAAGATTTTCGTTTCATCTCCTGGTTTGAGGCTATTTGAAACAATCTGTGCTTTTCCTGTACTCGTTTTTCTCTTCTGTTCACTACACACTTATATTCTTCCGTCCTTCCTATGTATCATTCCCTTTTCCCCATATGAGGCTTTCATTACATATAAGTTTTATACAAATCCGTTGAGGCTTGTTAGTGTAATAAATTTTTAAAGATTATTAGCTAACTTTTAGCCGATGTGATGAAGGTGAAAATTATTAATTATCTTCAAAACTATTTATATTTGAATAATATCCTTTTGGATATAATTCCTAGTCTATCTCCTTTGTTGAGTTATATTTATTTAATATTATTCCAACCGGGCGTTCTCCGGTAGTTAATAATTTAATTTCCAGTAAATGCAAACTTTGAAAGTCCGCCATTCATTCCTATTAGCTATTTCCTCATTCTTCAGTAATACTGTATGGCTTCAACCGTAAGTCACATTTCCCGTCTACTACAAACTTCAAAGAAAGACCGCCGCGCTGACCTTGCGCTGGTGTGTGTGTGTGGGAGTCGCGCTACACACATTTTATTTTTCACAACAAAGCAAGAGGAACCAAATTTCGCTACACAGAGGTGTATTTAATGTGCTGTTATATTTAGCGATGTATAATGTCAGGAATGAACTGTGTCCGTTCAGGCGTGACAAGTGTCCGTGACACAAATAGGACAGGCACAGTTTGGCCACTGTAAATGTAGGGTTGAATGTTGACGAATGTCCAGTATTAATCTTAGAAACGACTGCAAGCCACACGGGCGGACATAATCATATACAGGCCCTGGTTGGCCGCAACAATGCTGGCATTCGTCTGGATGACTTGACAGTGTTGGGTGTTGTATGAATGAAGAGTGTGAGTAGATCTCAATGGATGCGAACGCGTGTATGAAAGTTCGAGGAAGACTGGCATCTAAATGACATCTCACTTGTTGTAGTAATTACATGGCGTAATTCATATAGTTCTTGAAAACCTCTGACATTTGATAGACTTTATTACATTACAACGATGAGTACGCCGACAGCAACATAGAATAGTCATGGATGCATCAGGTCATAGGATGAATGAATAACGTTCATCAATCAACTGTGCATATATATATATATATTAAAGCTGACCTCATACAATTCCACCTTCGTCAGCGTCAGATAAATACAGTAAATATGAGTTTACACAACTCCTTCCTGACATCAGTAAGTCAGATATATGTTGATGGGTCTACCACAGGCCGCACAACATAGCGGGCTTATAGATATGATGATGGCCGCTGTGATAATCTCTGTAATAAACAGGGAGAGTCAAACCTTGCTAAATAGCATCACCGTAGCTAGCGGTATACAGCACCTATAAAGTATCTTAGGCATACACAAGCCTTACATAAATGAATATCAACATGCTTTGAGAGGTAAACTCTCTGATCGTCGAAGTGACTTTCTCCCGCCCAGGGGAAAAGTCAATGAGCGAGTAAATACATGCCGCTCGTGTTTTCTGGAAAGTAATATAAGATCAATTTTACCTTCAGCTTCCAACAGAAATACACTAGTAAACACACTCGTCTCCAGACGATTAGAATATATATAATATTGGGGTACAAACTTTAACCATCTTGATCGAACTCACAGCGGACTTAACCAAATACCATCTTGACCCGTTCAAAACTACTTTTCGACCCCTGAACACAGGAAGTCTCCAAAAGTGCGCCAGATTCTTTGCGCATGCGTGGTGACGCAGAACCCTTGAGCGAAACTCATATGGTGAACATGTCAGGAAAAGCTGACATCGCTTCTAAAATTAAACGCTGGGTTACCAGACAAGTGGGACAACCACTTCTGTTAACTACAATCTCAGAAACGTGAATACCTTCCCTTAGATTAGGAATCTATTACATTAAAGTCTCCAAAATTAAATGGGTACATTTTCACACACCACAGACTCCTCAAACTGACCGCAACACGTACACTGTTACGTAGATTGGAGATAGTGCAAAGCATAAAGCGTTATCACTTCAGAATAATAACATTATTGTAGTGTCATTAGTATACCAGACACAACTTTACCCGTAACAAATTTGTAACACATTGAGGACTAAGGAACTGAACCACAATATAACCATAACATTTTGCAACACATTAAGTACTAAGGAACTGATCCACAACATAACATTTTATAACACATTGAGTACTAAGGAACTGAACCACAATATAACCATAGTATTTTATAACACATTGAGTGCTAAGGGACTGAACCACAATATAACTATAACTTGATCGACGAGGTGACGACTTCTCATGATCAGATTGCCTCCTGTTGCATCGCTCTGTTTAGAGTTTCCTATCATAATCACATGGTAGGACCATTGACAATCGGAAAAGGACCGATTGACGTCTGGAAAGACAGATGACACTGGGAAAAACTTTAAACTAGCTGGCCGGATTGGCAACCTGTAAGCTTTAAATAACCGCCATAAGACCCATACATGATAGATGCCCCCAGGATTCACCGAAAGGGGGGAGGGGAAGAATGATTAATCTACAGGTGTCTTACTTCAATTGACGACACCCGTTACACTGACTTTAGAACAACGGCTGGAATTTCCAAGTGCCAGTGGTAGGAAGTTCTCTACTCAGAGAGGAATGAAAATCCACAGAACGAAGAAAGGCTGTGGGTGTTCATCAGTGGTAGATCAGCGGCGCTCCTTTACGACAGGTAACACGTTAGAAGACCTCAGCCAGGAGTCAATCCACAGCGCAGAGAATATTCAAGTTGAGGTGCCTGATGATGACCTGGCCCACTTCTTGGACGGGACAAGAGATGCAATCAAGTTTCCACCTGCGGCGCAAAAGGGCTTTGAGGCTAGCTGGACAAAGCCTTATCAAAAGAGTTGGATAACAACCTAAGGCAGATAACATTGGAAACAAAACTGGAATTCGTCGGCGACATAACATATCTTCACTGTCGCAAACTGTTTGGAGTCACGAAAGCAGTGTAAAGTAACCCACCTGTTAAGGAAGATTTTTTTATGTATTTTGCATGTTGACCACACATGGGCTATTAGCAGTTAATCTACGCGGTAATATGTCTATCTGTAGTTCAGCATGTGGTTGCGCGGGTTTTCATTGATATTGAACGCGATATATTTAATACGTCATCGGTAGTTTGTAACGTAATGCGTTCTGCACTAATGTATTCAAACGGTTATGATTCTGGGACTTTCGTGTATTGTAGTCTTTGCGATGAGACGTATTTTATCTAGCTCCGGAGATATTGTAGAGAAGAGCTTCAAGTGGCATGTATTTATGTTTCGAAGGCCGCCCCTATAACATTTATGTAACATATGCCATGCCAATTCTATGAACTTTATAACCTTTAAGTGTAATGAACGTCAGTTTATATGCGAACCCATCCACCTAAAGTACTTGAATTATTCAATGAACTGATTGTCATCATCTGTACACCCATCTACATTCGAATGACTTATCAGCACGATGCATCCATCCTTTGATGAACTTGTTTAAGTGTACCATTTCTGCACATTATTATGCTGACCAAGAAAACCCATCGGTAACAAGAAATATATGGTGCTCTAGTGTGTGGTTAGACGAAATCAAGAAGATGAAACGAAATCAAGATGATGAAATGAATTCAGGATAAAGAACGATATGAAATACAGTACGATACATGAACTTTCCTACGTCAACCCTAATTTATATAATCGTTAGATCGTCCGCGCATGACTGCCGGTTTTCGTTTGTAACAGTCAAGATGTCCCCAAGGATGTTCAAGATTCAAGTCTACTTGCAGAAGTCGTTGTTCAAGTACACCGTCGTGAATCATTGATGTTCGTGGCCATTACCTGTTCAAGTATTTATATCTTCACGTCATCGGGGCAGCGTTTGTTGGACAGCGCCGGGTTTTTGATCTTCAAGCTGGCATCTGGAGGATCGCGGTTTTAAAGATAAGTGGCTCACTTTTTTAGCTTTTTTGATCGGGTACGATTGTTAAACCCTTTTGATCCTTGCTCGTTGTTTCTTCATGTATCTATTCATGTTCTATTGTCTTTGCGGGAGGTTGGGCGGTAGATTCAATGCGAGCGAGACCATGTCATTGCAAGATGACCGCACATTGAAGGTTCTGTAGGGACTAGTATTGTAAATTTCATTTGAGCGGTAAGTTCCGGCTCGAGTAATCTTGTCGAAGTATCCTGTCCGCTAGATGATCTTTTCGGTAGTTCATGTTAGTTGTTAAGTGTTGTTTATTCGTTTGTAAATGCATTGTTGTCTAGTTTCATTTTCCTTATTTTTGTGATAGTTTTGTTCGTGCTGTTTTTCTCACCTTCCTATCACTTGGTTTTTACAAGTTATCTTTTTATATCTATGTCTGGGCCCTGTCTAGTCTATTTTTATCAGTGAGAATTGACCTATTTGCTGTTTTTTTCTCCAATAGCATTTTCTTTCCTTACTGCTTATGTTTCACTGTTTATTCTTATTCTTTTCTTGTGATATTACTTCATAGACAATTTTTTTTTTAACTTGCACTATTTCTTTCTCTTTGCTTCACTATATTAATATTTAAAAAAATAATTTTGCATTGCTATTATTACTAGAAATATTGCCACATTCCTTGCTTACAGTAAACTGTACAGCAACAAGCCATAATATTTATATTTCGACTAAGTGAGTCACATAATTAGTTGACATGGCTTTATTGGATTACTTTGTAGAGCAGGGCAAAGCATTTGGTTATAAAGGCAAAGTGTTGAAAGAATTTGCCATGACTGATTTGGCTAGGGGAGAGAAGAAATTAGAGGAACAGAAAGCATTGGAAGAGAAGAGAGTTATAGCAGAGGAGAAAAAAGCTGAAAAATAACGTCTTGAAGAGTTGGAAGAGAAGAAGAGAATGATTGAATTGGAGGAGAGGAGACGTTTCCAGGAGATAGAGGAAATATTAGAATGCAACGGAATAACGAAATGGAGGAGAGGAAAACCTTAACACTGGCCCATCAAGAAAGAATGATGCTTCTTCGTTTAGAAGAATTGAAACTAAATCGTCCAAATAATCATAATGGCAATTCAGATTACATTGGTTCCTCAGGTAAAAATAACGGTAATGCAAAATTTCGATTACATATATTTAACCCAGGTCTTGATGACATGTCATGCTTCCTAAGCCGCTACGAAAGTGTCTGTGAGGCACACAGATTAGACAAATCTCAATGGTGTGCTAAACTTATGGAATTCTTGAGTGGAGAGCCATTGACTGCTTTATGCATGAGGGATGAAACTATACTGTTCAAAAAAAGAAACGCATTGCTACTGAAGGCACACACATAGCCATAATTTTTGCATCAATAACTATTTTAATTTAATCCGTTAATTGTTCAAATTGCACACAAGAATACCTTAGGGTACAACCAATCAATTGACAGTTGTTTTGCATCTGGGTCACGAGAGTTTTTTGGCGTACGGGCTTTCCCGTTAATATGGTGTGTGACCTCTTGCATCGATCAGCGACTGGCATCTGCTGGGCATGGATGCGATCAGACGTCTGATGTAGGCCTGTGGGATGGCTGCCCACTCTTCCTGGAGTGCCTAAAACTGATCACGACGATTGGCTGGAGCAACGTCTCGGCGACAAACACGTCTATGCAGCTCATCCTAGAGGGGCCCAATCAGACTCATGTCTGGAGACATGGATGGCCAGGGAAGGGTGAGAATGTTTTGGTAGTCAGGAACTGCGTGGTCAACCGTGCACAATGGGGTCTGGCGGTGTCCTGTTGAAACACAGACCTTTGGGCAGCCAAAAGCGGAAGGACATGGGGTCGAAAAATTTCATTGACGTATCGCTGCGCATTCAAGCCTCCTTCAATGTGCACCAATTACTCCTTCCATAGTAACTGATCATTCCCCACACCATTGCACCTCCACAACCGTGCGGCGGAGCTCCATCAACCCAATTTTGGGCAAAACGTTCATTTCACTTACGGTAGACCCTACGCCGTCTATCATGACGCTGCAACAAAAAGAAAGATTCGTCACTAAACCAGACACGTCTCTATTGATTGCCAGCTGCACAGAGACAATGCTGGTTGGCCCAAAGAAGTCGATTTTGGTGATGGCGGCGCGTAAGGAGAGGTCCTCGGTGAGGTCGTTGTGCCCAAGTCTAGCGTCATGCAGTCTATTCCGGACAGTTTGATCAGACACATGACGTCCTGCAGGCAATGACTGGGCAGTTGAGGAAGCTGTTGTAAACCTGTCTCTGAGGTGACGAAGCCGAATAAAGCGATCTTCCGCTGCTGTTGTCACTCTGGGTCGCCCACTGCGATGCCGGTCTTCAACTGAGCCAGTGGCTTGGAACCGGTGCCAAAGTCGACTGATGGTACTCTGATGCACGTTTAGATGCCTGGCAACCTGACTTTGACTTTCGCCTGCATGCAGTCGGCCAATAGCAATATTCCTTAAATTTATCGATAGAGACGCCATAAATGTCTGCTTGAAAATGAACTGAATTTTTGTGTGTGTAGCGTTATCGTTTTATAGGGTTTCAGTTGCGTAGTCAGTGAATAGTGTTCACCCCAAAGTTGGTTGCTTTCTCATGCACGCAACATGATATGTGGTTAAAAATTGCGTCATAAACACTATTGACCACTGCGTTGTAACGATTACAAAATACGAACGCAATTCAGGTCAACGCGTGCATTTGACACTGTAAAGAACATTTGAGGCTGGTTTTTATATACCCTAGCACCAAGTTTTACTTACAAACTCATAAAAACGCACCCTCAGATAGCTATGCGTATTTTCTTTTGAACAGTATATTAGAAATAATTATGATGCTGCAAAAGCTCTGTTATTAAAACGTTACCAGCTTGATGCAGATGGATATCGTATGAGATTTAAAACTATGACTCCTGAAACTGGGAAGGACTTCTCAGAATTCATCTCTGCCCTACGACTTACTTTTAACAGATGAGTAGAACTCTCAGGTATTGAGAAAACTTATGATGGCCTTATGGATCTTTTATTAATGGATAAGGTTTTATCCTCAGTAAGTAAGCCATTTTGGTCTTTCTTGCATGAACGCAAGCCTACTAGCCTATCTTCATTAGAAGAAATTGCAAAACAATATTGTACTGCACATCCTGGTGCTTGTATTAGCAATAACTTTATTAAAGAATCACTACCAGTTGCTTCAGCCGCAACTTGGAATAACAATAATTTTAGACAGAGATCTAATAGCCTGGATATGAATTTTATGTCACGGAGGTATAATGATAATAACTGCAATAAGAGTGGGAACTTTAACAGGAATGGAGATTACAACAGAGGTGCCAACAATTCATAAATCAGTCGGCTCAATTTAGAACTAATAATTCCCAACAAAATATAAAATGGAGGAGACAAAACAATTTCTATCCTAATAATAACTATTGGTATCATAATGGTTCTAATAATCAAACCTACCAAAATAGAAATAATACACAGGGCTATAGGAATCAAGGCAATTCCTTTGAACGCCAGAGAGCACGATCACGTTCTCGTGCTCCTATACGTACAGAACATAACACTGGGCAGCACTTACTAGTTATGAAGCAATAATTAATCAGGGAATAGGTGTTCCGAATCAATCAGCTGCGTGTTCTGCATTTGATTTTAATGTTGCGTCAATTTGCCAGGAATGTCTAACTCTTTTTCAGGCAGATAGTACTTCGGTATTGAAGTGCAAGCATCCCTTACCTGCTGTGACATGCCTCTCGGCTCATGATGGAACAGGCACTCTCGTATTTCACAGGGGGTTATTGAAAGGTTCCCAAGTGTCTGTGCTCCGGGATTCAGGATCAACTACTGTTAAGATCAGACAGTCGCTTGTTCATCCTTCTTGCGCGACGGGTGGCTTTGTTAAATGTATTACTTTTTGTGGTACTATTGAATTTTATCCTACAGCTATTGTTGATATCCATACACCATTTTTTTCAGGAAAGGTGAAAGTGTGTCTACTGAAAAATCCTATTACTGATTTAACGGTAGGTTGTATCTACAAGAGCAAGGATTGCTCACCAGAAGAGATTGAACTGTGGGAACGACGACACAAGTTCACTGCACACGCAAGCATTGCTATGGCTCAGTTACCTGCCAGCAATTACAAAACATGTGGCACGGTTTATTCCAGTTTTGGTCTCTGTACCATTTTCGAAAATGATGAGGTTACTCCTCATGATGATGATTACAGGAAAATGTTATCTGATTTTTCTGCGAGTAAGGGCCTTAGATCTATACGTGCATCAATTGTCACACAGTTTGACAATGATGTACCTACATCTTATGATGTCTTCTTCTTCTTCTACCGTCCTTAGCCACCGACCGTCAAAGCAGTCAGTGGCCATTACGCCTAGTGGCGTCTTAGGGCAACAGCAGATAGGTTTTCTTTGCCATTGTTTCCCATCACGCCTGGTGGCGTCTTTAGGGCAACGGCAAATCAACCCATTTGCTGTTGTTTCTGTAATCGAAGTGACTGGCAAACGGGTGATCAGCCCGTTGTGCAAATCTTATGATGTACCTATACATAATTACACATTTGGGCACATCTACAAATTTGCCTTCCATCTTTTTTTTATCCTTATGGTCTTTGTTCACTGGGATGCTATTGTCATCTCTTCTGACATGCACCCAAGTAATTAAGAACTTGGTTTTTCTTAATTTCTACCATTTTCTTCGTAGAATGTTTTTGGTCATTTTGTTCATTTTTGCATTTAGTTCCATGTCTTATACTAATGACAATAGTCTCTCAGCATTGATGGTTCATCCCACCAATAACATGTTTATGACTTTCATATGACAACCTGTGATGACTCAGCAAGCTCGGTCTTTTTTTCTTACCATATCTCGTCATATGCTCCTACATGACTGGTTTCTTTCGGGTTTCTATTGTCAAGAATACTTCTTATATCCATTACCCTTTGGCGTAATGTCTTTATTTCCATATAGTTTTTATATTTTTGCCTATAATCGACATTGTTTGCTTTAATTATTACCATCAAGCCCAGCCTATACAGTATGATGATCCTTGTTATTCTGTCACTACATGCTATTTGATTAGTAATCACGTTTTCTTTTTCGCTGCGATGCTGCTTTCGCACAGCACACTATTTCATGCTGATAACGCGAGTCGTGGGTTCGATCCCACAAATGTTGCTCTCTTTGCTATCTCTACTGACCCAGCCTTTCTCTTAAGAAAGGGTTTACCAAGTAAAGTGATCTGGTCAGAAAAGTGTCAGTCCACTTTTAACCACACATTACACATTTTTTATTCACCTCCCATTTTGAGGTTACCAGACATAAATCGCATTTATATTCTCCGCACAGATCCTAGAAATCTCGGATTAGGCGGATGTCTGATGCAGGAATTTAACAACGTTCTACATCCTACGTTGTATATCTCACGCCAGCTGTCTGACACAGAGACAATACTCAGTGGTGGAGAAGAAACTATTGGCCGTCGTTTGACCCATCCAGAAACTATAACGCTACTTGCTGGGAGCACCGTTTATTATTCAGACTGATCAGAAGTCTGTAGCAGCTCTAAATCGTGCTAATCATAGAAACGCTAAGCTCACACTCTTCTCCATATTTTTGCAACCCTTCCTATTTGAAATCCAATCTATTCCAGGATCTTCTAATGTTGTTGCCGATACACTCTCGAGATATATACCATCTGTATCGGATGGTTGAACTATCCTATTACCACAGAACGATGGAAAGGTTCCCTGCTGCTTATGAACAGTCAGACAAACTTTATTGCTTGACATTTGCTCATGTTTGAAACTTTTCGTGATACATGATCCATGATGTGATATTCCAGATGATTTTTCGTTGACACAGCTATTGTCTTTTACGATACAGTTTACCGGCACTTGTTGATCAAACCTTGTTTAACTGCCATGTTTCAAGAATGCACCTCATCTATAATAGTAATAATAATAGCCCCTTCAGTCATAACTGACTATGGTAATGCGCCCCTGAGGTGACAGCCCTCAGCTGCTTTTTTTCCTGGTGCTCCTTTCGACGTTTTCTCCTCACCTCTGCTTCTTGTGTGAGCCTCTCTTCGCCCAATCTGAGTGTTGAAGGGCGATCTTCTCTGTTGTTCTGGAACATTCAATTTGACAACAATGTTCCATATAATGTCAATAAAGTGGTTATAAATCCTGGCCATGTTAGTTGAGTTCTTATATGGTTTCATTTAAGATTTTCATCGTGTCAATTGGTGTTGCTTTACGCGAATGTGTGGTGGGGTAGAAAAACGTGTGAGCAAACATTTGAAAGTTGCAATTATATTGAACTTGTAATTCCATTGACGTGATAAGTCGGTTCATTGAGTCCATACATTTATTCACAGTGATACATACATGATGATCAATTCCAATAGGGGTAGAGCGTAAGTCCATATAAGTCATGCATAAATTAATCAACAACGTAGACTGCTGGTTATGTGTCAATGTCCGTTATGAGGATACAATGCAGTATTGTCGTCAGAACATCACAGCTATATGCACGAGCAGATAGACATGGCTACCTGCCGACAGTGAGACTGTGAGTCTGAATATATTCATACGAATTTGAAGATTATTCTTCTCCTTCTGAGAATTCTAGTTAAATACTAACCTCCATATATTTCCCTCTCATATTGAGTTCTAGGACTGACCCTGGTCCATCAAAAATACACATATAAATGGCTATATCATGCCATTGAATTGGAAGGTTAGAAAAACGCAGCTATTCAGCTTGGCGGTCAAGTAACAAAGGGTAGCGTTTCTTAGTTACCGACTGTGTCCTAAACAACGCTATACACGTCATAATCGATCGTGTATGAAGCGTTCAGTAATTGAAACATCTATCGCAATATATTAAATGTCTTAACCTTTACAATTGCACGTCTGGTAACCTTTAGCAGACGGCGTTAATATCATATACCGTAACAATTCCCTGTACACCGGGGAAAAAAAAATCGATAGATTTTTTTTCAATATCTATCCGACTTAACAATTTTTCAAAAAAAATTTAACACAATTGTGACATATGGCCGACGATGTTCTGAGTAGAACCGTGTTGCGGTCGTGTCAACTAACTATTTGTCATAGTCATCTAACATAAATCACATTATATATCAATATTATACATATTATTATATCAACTAAATAAATGTCCAATGTTAATAGTGAATGATAAAATTAAATTAAAGTAAGGTCTGTCGTATTAGTATGTCATATAGGAATTAATTTGACTAATTAAAATTAAATTAATTAATTAAATTAAGAGTTAAATTATTAAGGTTCTAATGTAACGCGATGTTATGAGAGAAGAAAAAGACAAAATAAGTGAGAAGAAATAGAAAGAAATTCGAATATAAGTTTTAACTTAATTGTGTGTGTTAAGTGTTAGTGAATAATAACTATCTAATTTAACTAACTAAATAATGTATAGGTACATTAAAAAAAAAATTATTAATCTAATACTTGTGTGAGATTTATTTTCTCTTTTCATAATTTCTTCTTTTAGTATTTCGTTCTCTTTTTTGTTCTTTCATTTCATTTTTTTCTCACATTTCATTTTATTGATAATAATTCAATTAAGAAGTTAAGTTAACTAATTAATTAGTATAGGATATGATGATCCATCCGTAGTCTTGATCCTGATGAATTCTTTTAGGCAAAAATGTTCAAACGTTTACGTTGGAAAGAAATGTCATTTATCCTAGCATCCAAGAATTAAGTGCACCTAGGATAATAAGTTCGACTTGTCGTCAGATATTGTTCCATGATTGTTCAATGATATTCGTATATCGTGTATGGACATTAGACGAAGTTCGAATGTCAGTATATATACCTTGATTGTCTTTTAGTTCAATTCTGTGATGCATATAGTGTTTATAAAGTTTAAATTGAAGGCAAGGTTAGTTCCTTTATAGTTGATACTTCGTTCAATCCAATGTAGTGCTGATTGAAATAGTTTAAGAGTGTCAATGTTGATTATTCGTCGTCAATAGGATTACGTGACAATGCATCTGCCACACAATTTTCAGTGCCAGGAATATGTTCAATGGAGAATTCAAATGGCTGTAGGATGATTGAATATCTGGCGAGTTTCTGGCTTTTATGATTAGATCGACGCAAGGATGCTACAGCACGTTGGTCCGTCTGTATGGTGAAGGGAGCACCAAGCAAGAACTTTTCAAGTTTGTTATTGCCCAGATCACAGATAAAAGTTCCTTGTCGACTGTTGAATACTTTGTTTCTGCCGGCTTCAGCTTTCTTGAAATATATAAGGTAGGATGTAGAATGCCATCATGGTTCTGGAGCAGGCATGCACCAATGCCGTAGTTACTAGCATCTGTTCGTAAGAAAAATCTTTTGGAAGCATCGGGAAGTCTTAAAATTGGTTCATGCGAGAACAAATTTATAATTTTGTTGAAAGTTTCATTGCATGTACCAGTCCATGTCACCTTCACCGGCATATCTTTTTTTAACAATGAAGACAATACAGCCGTGATGGATGACAAGTTTGGTATGAATCTACTGTAATATTGAACAAGTCCTAACAAACTCCTGACCTGTTTCTTCGTCTGAGGAACTGCTATGTTTAGAATTTTGGAGACTGTACTAGGTAACGTTCGGATATATCCCGATCCAATGATATGTCCCAAAAAGGTTATCTCATTACACGCGATTTGCACCTTTGTAGGTTTAGCAGTTAGATGATAATTCCTTAGAGTGTCAAAAACATATCTAAGTCCCGAAACATGTTCCTCAAACGACGAACTAAACAAGCATATGTCGTCAATATATGTAATAACGTCTGGTCTACCTGATAAAATTTGTCGCATCAGGCGAATGAAGGTAGCTGGCGCATTAACAAGCCCAAAAGGCATCACATTCCACTGGTATAGACCTTGTGGAGTGGAAAATGCGGTGTAGTACTTAGCCTTTTCGGTCAGTGGTATCTGCCAATAACCTTTAGTTAAGTCTATCTTACTAAATATAGTTGCGTTGGATAGACGTGGCAGTAAGTCGTCGATAAGTGGATGTGGTTCGCTGTCAACTATAGTCTTAGCATTTAATTTTCTATAATCAACACATAGTCTGATGTTATTGTCCTTCTTCCGGACAATCACTAATGGAGAAGAGAATGGCGAATTACTAGTCTCAATGATTCCCAGAGACAACATCTGTTCAAGTTCCTTAGTAGTTTTAGCAAGGAAATGTAAAGGAACAGAATAGGGATGTACACGAATAGGTGTATCATCATTGAGAGTAATGTCATGACTGATAGCCGATGTGCGACCCGGGACGTCGGTCAACACATCTGGATAAGATTGTAATAGATTAGCAATCTGTAGACGCTGTTGCGGTGTAACCGTTGAAGAGATGGTTACATCCCGCCAAGATTCAGTAGGTTGAACTACTGGTACAGGTAACGGTAACTGTACCTCAGGAAAAGAAGATTCTTCTTCCTGGATGACAGATAAGTTAGAATAATGACAAGTGGATACTGTGTTGTCATCTAGTTCATGAAAAATTGACTGTAAGTGTTCAGGACGTGTATGAAATTGCTTGAGCATGTTAATATGAAATATCTTTTTGTGTCCCTTGATATCTAAGACGTAATCAACGTCGGAAATTTTATCAATGACTTTGTAAGGACCATTCCAAGATATCAATAATTTATTGTTATTGTGAGGAAGTAACACATAAGCCTCGTCGCCTGGGAATAATTGGCGTAATCGTCGAGACCTATTTTGTAGAGATCGAGCCTTAGCTTTTGCAGCCTCAGAAGAAGCTGTTGCCAACTGGCAAGACTCAATAATGTTCTTCCGAAGATTAATCACGTACTCGTAAGATGACTGAGTGTCCTGAGTCATCTCCTCGTCAATTAATAAGTCTTTTATTAGTCCCATAGGACCTCTTGGGGGAGCACCAAAAACTAATTCAAAGGGAGAGAAGCCAGTTTGTTCATGCGGTACCTCCCGATAAGCAAATAGAACAGCTGGGAGTGCTCTGTCCCAGTCATGAGGGTGCTTAGCAGTAACCTTATGTAGTAGTTGTTTAAGTGTACGGTTAAGTCTTTCAACCGCACCATTACTCATCGGATGATAAATACTACTTAAATTCCTATCAATGTTCCAAGTTTTCATGACTTCCTTCATGGTGTCAGATATAAACTGTGACCCATGGTCTGATAAAAGTTTTCTAGGAAACCCTATTCTAGAAAAGATGAGATGTAGTGCATCAGCTACATCTGTGGTAGTGGTGGTCTTTAATGGGATAGCTTCTGGCCATCGTGTGCACAAATCAATGCACGTAAGGACGAATCTATGTCCTCTGGCCGATGGTAGCAATGGACCAATAATGTCTATTGCCATCTTGTCAAAAGGTCTCACTGAGATATCGCAAGCCTGAATAGGCGCCGTGTGAAAAGCTCCACGTGCTTTCACTTCTTGGCATGTAGTACAGGAACGTACATACTGCGAAATATCTCTTGACACCCCTGGCCAAAAGAATGAAGACAGTACTCGAGATCGTGTTCGAGTATATCCCATATGTCCAGCACAATGTGAGTCATGTGCATGTTGAAGAATGTACCGTCTAAAAGTATATGGGACCATAACTTGTTGTTTCATTTGTGATTTGTCATTAAAACATCTAATCAATATGTCATTTTTAATAACAAAACAATGTTTGTTATTATTACCTGAGGATAGATTGTCAACTTTATCAACCAACTTAAAAAATTTTTTTAAAGATTTATCCTCTTTTTGTTTGGTTGCAAATGTTTCCCTGTCAATAGGTGAATTGACTACAAATTCCTCTTGGTTGTCTGCATCCATTTTATTATCATCAACTTTCTCCATGAGTTGAGTCTGCGCTCTAGTCGTCACGGCGTTTCCAGTGCATAGGTTATGTTTCTCCCATTCTATAATCTCATCTGGAGTACAATCTTTACTGCCGTGTATACGACCAACCATCAGATCAGCTATAGGCTTTTTTAGCATACATACTTTTACGTTCCCTGTGAAAAAAGGAGTGTTAACATGAATAATAGCTGTGGGGTAAAACTCTATTGTTCCACCAAAAGTCATGCAACGGACATATTCCCCCGTTGCACAGCTAGGATGTACCAGCGACTGTCGTACACCAATCGTTGTGGATCCTGAATCCCTCAGCACTGAGACGACGGATCCATTAACTAATCCCCTGTTAAAAATTAGTAGGCCTGTTCCATCGTTGACTGCAAGACCTACCTCTGGTGTAATATGTCCGCAGTTAAGCACTGTTTCTTTCGCCTTCTGAAAAATAAGATTGCATTGTTGGCAACTATTTGCCACATTATAATTAATAGCAAAACATGCAGCAGAAGACTGTGTTGTATTATTGTCAAGTGGGACCTGAGCTATAGGGGTAGTATTATTTGTAACTGCCGCCCCTGTATTATGGTTGTAATGAGATGATCCCCGAGAATGAGATCGATTCCGAGTATAATTGTTAGAATTATCTCGTCGTCCTCTATAGTAACTATTATCTCGATGTCTCGAGCCATGATTATTACCATTCCAGTTATTATTATTATTGGGAGTATGTGATCGATTATAATGAGTGTTATGTTGACCATTGTGGTAGTTTGTTTGAGGTGAATAATTTCTATCTCGTGATCTACCTCTGTTGAACTCATTTTTATTGTTGAAATCATTATTATGTCCCTTCTGAAAGTTAACATTGTGATTTCTTTGGAACCTGCTTCTGTCTACACTGTGATGTCTTTGTTTGTTATTATGATTGTAGGCCATATTAGACGCCACAGGTAGAGGTTCTCTTAATGAGGAGTTAGAAATGGTTGCATTCGGATGTGCCGAACAGTAGTTTAAAGAAATTTTTTCTAACTCGTCCATAGTACCTGGTTTACGCTCCTGCAAATATGCAAAAAATGGCTGGCTAACCGAAGATAATACCTTATCCCGCAGTAGTAAATCAACTAATTTGTCGTATGATTTGTTGACTTCTGCCAGTTCAACCCATCTATTAAATGTATTGCGTATATTCGCAATGAATCCTGCAAAATCCTTTGGAGATTCAGGTAAAATTCCCTTAAATTTCAACCTACAGTGTTCCTCGTCCAGGTGAAACCTTCGTAAAAGCAAGGACTTAATAGCACCGTAGTTATTTGCTATTGATGGGTCAGCATTTTGAGAAGCTGTCAATGGTTCTCCAACCAAGAATTCATTTAACTTGAGTACCCATGACTCTTCAGGCAAATGGTTTGCTTTGCAAGTCTGTTCAAAACGTGACAGGAACGATGAAAGGTCGTCCACGTTCAAGTTGAGAGTGGGTAATTTAAAGTTGTAGAAATGTTTAGGTTGGCTGGATGATGATCCATTTTGTGCGTTATTATTCTGGTTTGCATCAGCATTTTGTGCTTGTAATCTTGCTGTCTCCAATTTAATACGCGCCAATTCCATTTCTTGTTGTAAAATAATTTCCTCTCGTTTCAATTTATTCTCTTCTTCCTGTTTGGCGATGGTTCTTTGCTCTTCTCTTTCACGTTGAGCAATCTCTCTCAGTCTATTTTCCTTGTCAATTTGCTTCATCTCACGTTCTGCTTCCTCTTTCTTTAATGCAGCTTTTTTCTCTTCTTCTTTTCTTTCATATTTTTCCAGTTCTGATTCAGCAAACTGACGAAGTTCTTGAGATTTATAACCATATTCCCGACCAATTTTAACGAAATGGTCTATAGTAAGCATTTTGACTTTTATCTGTAAGTAATTATTGATAATTACTGATTAAAATAGTCAATAGTAGCTTCAGAGTAATTATTATACTTACTCAACTTAAAAAATATTCAATATAAGTAATCACAATAGTACTGAACTTAATGTCTAAGTTCAACTAATAGACAATATTTTGTAACAATATTGTATCTAAATAATACTATATCATAAATAGTTATGATATCTGTTAAATATAATGTAATTATATCACACAATTAATCTCAATATCCAATAATGTTGGGTATAATTCCTAGTAATTATATTGTTCAATGTACTAAGTCACTCTCTTAGTACCAGAAAAGTATATTAAATAATATACAATGGGTCTATTACCTCAAAGGTAGCTATAAGATTATTTTATTTTGTCAATATATATATTATATTATTATGCCCTGGGCATCTATTATAAATTGTAGTGCTACTTTCTTGGACTATCACTGCAATAATTATGCAATGTCCCATATTAACCTTAATTATCAGAAAAAATTAATTAAATTAAATTACAAGTGTATTATTGCATATAATATCATATTATTAATGTAGTATTAATATATATTATGAGGACAAACAAAACAATGATGCAACTAAGGGGTACAAACAATGTTAAGACGCAAACAAGACATTTTCACAATTAAAAATGAATTTATGAACTAAATAAAACAAGCGGAAATGTCACAGACCAAATGAAGGGTCAAGGTCTGACCCGAGGTCAACTGAATATTCAAAGTACACACACAAAAAATGACTGCGAAAAATGATGACGTCACAGGACTCATAACGGACGAAAATTTAACAATCATAAAATAAATGATAGTCAGAGGAGACTGGACGAATAGTAACGAACATGGTACAGAACTGAATAAAATTATTAACTGAGTACGAATAAAATACACCAGTTATCTACTGAACGGTACAGCTAACACAAATCGTCAAACGGTAGCAAATTTGGACAGGTCGTCCAATGGCAAACCTCAGTGGGGCTTCCAAAAATGCAATCGTTTAAGTTCCCTAAGAACGACTGAAATCTAGGTGGTCAGCTGTTCGCGACATTCCCCAGAGATTTCAGTTCCCTCCAACCGGCCCACGAATTAACAACAAATACATACGATGGAAAACAAATTTAACATATATACATGAAAATACATAGACATGCCTGATCAAAGCAAAATGGACTCAGCACTGTTATTTATCGACCGACAAAGGTCACACTTAAATGACTTATCTTTTGTGCTCAGTTCGGACTTCTGTCGATGACGGTATGCACCAACGGTGTAGAAGTATGTCTGACTGTTTGCTCTTGATGCATATACAGGGTTTATTCGTTGACTTTGTTATTTTTTTCCTCCGTAGAAACGAGGCTTGCTGCTGTCAACTTGTATGGCATGTACACGAACTTTGGTGACGTAAGTTGTGGTAACTATGCGTCATAGGTCATAATTCAGCACATCATGTGATCGTCCTTCAAATGTAAACAATTGTTAATTTCGATCCCCAATCAATGGACACCATCTGTTGAAGGGCGATCTTCTCTGTTGTTCTGGAACATTCAATTTGACAACAATGTTCCATATAATGTCAATAAAGTGGTTATAAATCCTGGCCATGTTAGTTGAGTTCTTATATGGTTTCATTCAAGATTTTCATCGTGTCAATTGGTGTTGCTTTACGCGAATGCGTGGTGGGGTAGAAAAACGTGTGAGCAAACATTTGAAAGTTGCAATTATATTGAACTTGTAATTCCATTGACGTGATAAGTCGGTTTATTGAGTCCATACATTTATTCACAGTGATACATACATGATGATCAATTCCAATAGGGGTAGAGCGTAAGTCCATATAAGTCATGCATAAATTAATCAACAACGTAGACTGCTGGTTATGTGTCAATGTCCGTTATGAGGATAAAATGCAGTATTGTCGTCAGAACATCACAGCTATATGCACGAGCAGATAGACATGGCTACCTGCCGACAGTGAGACTGCGAGTCTGAATATATTCATACGAATTTGACGATTATTCTTCTCCTTCTGAGAATTCTAGTTAAATACTAACCTCCATATATTTCCCTCTCATATTGAGTTCTAGGACTGACCCTGGTCCATCAAAAATACACATATAAATGGCTATATCATGCCATTGAATTGGAAGGTTAGAAAAACGCAGCTATTCAGCTTGGCGGTCAAGTAACAAAGGGTAGCGTTTCTTAGTTACCGACTGTGTCCTAAACAACGCTATACACGTCATAATCGATCGTGTATGAAGCGTTCAGTAATTGAAACATCTATCGCAATATATTAAATGTCTTAACCTTTACAATTGCACGTCTGGTAACCTTTAGCAGACGGCGTTAATATCATATACCGTAACACTGAGGTGGCGCCGTAAATAGCATCGCCACTTAGTGCGATCGGCAGCTTCATCTTCCCATGTTGCTGGATCCATGTCCAGTGCCCTCATATCTCTCTTGCACACATCTTTGAACCTCAGCTGTGGTCGCCCAACTGTTCTCTTGCCATCTGCTAATTGTCCGTAGACGATATCTTTTGGGATGCGACCATCTTCCATGCGGCGAACATGGCCAAGCCAGCGAAGTCTGCGCTGTCTAAGAAGCGTATACATACTTTGAAGGCCAGCACGTGACAACACCTCGACATTTGTCACTTTATCTTTCCACGAGATGCCGAGGATGCGGCGTAGACACCGCAAATGGAAGGTATTGAGCCTTCTTTCTTGCTTAGCATAGGTCGTCCAGGTCTCGCTGCCATATAGGAGTGTGCTGGTGACGCAGGCATTATATACCGCAGCTTTGGTCTTCATTGTGAGTTTAGAGTTTCCCCAAACACGCGATGTGAGGCGGGCAAAGGTAGCTGCAGCTTTGCCAATGCGGCTGTCGATTTCTGTATCCAGTGAGAGTTTGTCATTGATGGTAGACCCTAGGTATGTGAAGTGGTGCACCACTGCCAATTCATAGTTATCGATAGTGATAACTGGTGCAGCACCCACATCCTGACTCAGCACATTCGTTTTCTTTAGACTTATTGTGAGGCCAAAGTCCTTGCATGCTTTAGTGAAGCGATTCATCAAGCTCTGAAGCTCCTGTTGGCTTTGAGTGACGACTGCAGCATCATCAGCAAACAACAAGTCTCTTATAGTGACCCTTCTGATTTTTGTTTTTGCCTTCAGCCTTGAAAGATTAAAC
This sequence comes from Oreohelix idahoensis, assembly GCA_024509875.1. Classification (NCBI taxonomy): domain Eukaryota; kingdom Metazoa; phylum Mollusca; class Gastropoda; order Stylommatophora; family Oreohelicidae; genus Oreohelix; species Oreohelix idahoensis. The sequence continues at coordinate 309,348 of JAMPIV010003032.1, forward strand.
AGACGGCCATCTGACCTAGTGTGAAGGCATATTCCTTCAGTTGCATCTCTGAATGCATGTTTCAAGAGTAAGGCAAAGAAGATTCCGAAGAGGGTCGGAGCCAGAACACAGCCTTGTTTAACGCCACTTCGTATATCAAAGGGCTGTGACGTGCTTCCAGCATATTGGACTGTTCCCTTCATGCCGTCATGGAATGACTTTATCATTTCCAGCATTTTAGAAGGGCAGCCTATTTTCAGGAGGATTTTAAAGAGTCCATCCCTACTAACCAGGTCGAATGCTTTTGTGAGGTCTATAAAGGCGATATATAATGGTCTTTTCTGCTCTCTTGATTTTTCCTGAAGCTGGCGGAGAGAGGAGATCATGTCTGTTGTTGATCTGCCAGCTCGGAATCCACACTGTGACTCTGGATATATGCGCTCAGCTAACTTGTGTAGTCGCATTAAGATGACTTTGACAAAAACCTTACCAACAATACTAAGAAGAGAGATGCCTCTGTAGTTATTGCAATCACTTCTGTCTCCTTTATTTTTATACAGTGTTACAATCTTGGCATCTCGCATGTCTTGAGGAATAGTTGTCTCTTCCCAGCACTGGCACAGCATCCTATGCAAGGGATATAATAGCGTGCTCTTACAGCATTTGATTAAATCAGGAGGAATCCCATCACTGCCTGGTGCTTTGCCAGAGGCCAAGCTATCAATGGCCTTGCTGAGTTCCTCTAATGTTGGTTCGGCATCCAGCTCCTCCATAGTTGGCAGACTGTTGACACCATCAAGGGCTGCAGGCGTAACGGTATTGTCTCTAGCGTAAAGCTCAGAGTAGTGCTCGACCCACCTCTCCATCTGCTTACCCTTATCGGTTAGCTTCTCTCCGCTGATGGTTTTTAGCGGTGCCGTCTTACTTTTATGGGGGCCAAGTGCTTTCTTTATACCGTCATACATTTGTCTAATGTTGCCTGTTTGCGCTGCGATCTGGATGCTCTCACTGAGCTGGAGCCAGTAGTCATTTGCACAGCGTCGAGCAGTTTGTTGAACTTTGCTTCTCGTAGCCCTCAGGATCTGTAGGGTTCTGGCACTCGGTGAACGTTTGTATTCATTCATAGCACTGCGCTTAGCTTCAATGACAGGTGCCATCACATCTGATGAAGAATCAAACCAGTCATTTGACTTTGCTGTTTTCTTACCAAAGGTGGCAAGTGCAGTACTTTGAATGGTGTTCCGTAGATGCTCCCAGTTCTCTGTAATAGTATCACCATGCTGAGGGCTACTGAGCACTTTCTCGAAGGTCGCAGTGAATTGGGCGATCATGAAAGGGTCTGACATCTTGCTGGTATCAATGCGTGGTTTCCCTTCATGTCTGACACGATAGAGTTTTCTTGGTTGTGCTCTGATTTTGCAGCAAACCAAGGAGTGATCTGTATCACAGTCTGCACTATGGTACGAGCGCGTGGAGAGCACAGACCTGAGGAGTGGCCTTCTGACGAGAATCAGGTCAAGTTGGTGCCAGTGCTTGGATCGTGGGTGTCTCCATGACACCTTATGCTGGGGTTTTGTCTGAAAGTAGGTGTTGGTCACGCAGAGGCCATGGTGGACGCACAACTCTAAGAGCCGTTGTCCATTTTCATTCATCTTGCCAATACCAAACCTGCCCAGACATGAAGGCCATGAAACATTATCGGCACCCACTCTAGCATTAAAGTCACCAAGGAGAACAAGCTGTTCTTGCCTAGGTATGCTTTTGATAATTGCTGTTAGATTCTCGTAGAACTCATCTTTAGCTTCTGAGGCAGAGTACAGAGTAGGAGCATACACACTGACAAGGGTGATGGGACCTGTGCTAGTTTGCAGGCGGAGCGTTAACAGGCGTTCTGATCCATTCTCGCCTGGTTCAACCATTTTAGTTAGCGATTTTTTGACCGCAAAACCTACTCCGTGTTCTCTAGCTTTATTAAGATCTTTCCCTTGCCAATAAAATGTGTAGTCTTTCTCGCTCACCGTTCCAGAGCCCGCCAGGCGCGTTTCCTGAAGTGCAGCTATATCCACCTGAAGTCGTTTAAGCTCATCATTAATTATGGCTGTCTTCCTTACATCGTTTACATCCTGTAGGTTTTCGGATAGTCCAGTCAACATAGTCCGGACGTTCCAGCATCCCAATCTGAGAGTTTGCTTATTTCTATTGTTTCGATAATTGCTTGGTGCAAAATTTTCTGTCCACAGTTCGGGTTTGACCCTAATCCCCATGCACCCAATGGGGAAAGCAGACAGTGGCGGGACAACACCTTATTGACTGGGGGCTGCCCAGCTTGAAGCGGGCGGTAGCTGTCCGGTGAGATCCAAGAACCTCTCCCACTGTAGGAAGTAGCCCCTGGCGCCATGCCCTACGCCAATTGGGCAAAATGCTTATAACCGGTAACTGCTACTTCCCGTGTTTTGCCGACACCTATAGGGTGAAGCTGCAGTGTCCTCTCCAGGGCGAGAGCTTGGGCACAGTTATATGGAGATCAAGCTGTTGATCAGTGGTGCACCTCATCTATATATTCAAATTGCGTGCCAAGATTGCGCTTTTTTTTAACCAAGTCTCTATGAACTACATATTTTAATATAGATATTGACTTTCTCGTGACTTTATCTAGCACACGTCTGGTGATTATATATTTTCTGTGTACGGACTTTGCAGTGTTGTTTCTCATGGAACTGATGATATGTTAGAAACATTTTTCATACGTCATGCGTTTGACTTTGCTCCACTATTTATTCTCTCAAACGTATTATTCTGATTAAGTTGTATCAATTTTATTTCCATTTCACACGTTTAATTGATGTCCTTTGCCTAATTATGCATTTTTTTTTTTTTTTGGTTTGTTCTATTCTTGTTTCTATATTGTCATAGGGGAGATAACACATTTTTTTCTCCTATCCTATTATCAGTTACTTCCCTTTTCTTCAGATTTATTCTTTCTACAGACATCCATTTTAATTACATAACATTATTTTCTTGTTTTTTCGTTACCATTACATGATTGTAATTCTGTTCTTTTCTTCATATCTTTATCTTGTTCATCACATATTGCTTTGTACATATGTATACACACGACTTTGATTTCCTCTTATTACGAACTGTGACTATGACTCACATTTGGGCAATATTTTGTTCTCTAATATCACATACATGCACTTTTTTGTTTCTTTTGATATGATTATGATGTTCTGTTTTTCTTTCCTTTCTTGACCGTTGACGGACTTCTTTTCGATTTGGATCTTTCATTCCACTGTTACATATGCATACAGATTTTGACTCACGGTTTCTTCATTTTGACGACGATTATTGACATTTTTTATGTGATCAATTTTGGCCGTTGGTTTTTTTCTCGATTAATTATTTTAACTCCTTAAAATATTACATCTTATTTTGTGAAAAAATTAAATTATTTGATTTTTTCAACCCAACCGACGGAGTATATTGTTAAGGAAGATTATTAATGTATTTTGCATGTTGACCACACATGGGCTATTAGCAGTTAATCTACGCGGTAATATGTCTATCTGTGGTTCATCATGTGGTTGCACGGGTTTTCATTGATATTGAACGCGATATTTTTAATACGTCATCGGTAGTTTGTAACCTAATGCGTTCTGCACTAATGTATGCAAACGGTTATGATTCTGGATATTTTATCTAGCTCCGGAGATATTGTATAGAAGAGCTTCAAGTGGCATGTATTTATGTTTCGAAGGATGCCAGTATTTATTCATGATGAATCAGAATTAAGCGAGTAGCTTCGTGATAATCCTCGGAAGGAATTTATATTGATAACTCTGCGTCTACTTTATCTGTCCCGCATTACTTGGGTGGATTGGATTCCACCTCTAGTACAGCGGCCAGATATGTATGGACAAGACAAGACTGTTCGAGAACTCAACAACATGTATGTAACATATGCCATGCCAATTCTATGATCTTTATAATCTTCAAGTGTAATGAACGTCAGGTTATACGAGTATGTGGACCCATCCACCTAAAGTACTTGAATTATTCTATCAACTGATTTTCATCAACTGTACCCCCATCTACATTCGAATGACTTATCAGCATGATGCATCCATCTTTTGATGAACTTGTTTAAGTGTACCATTTCTGCACATTATTATACTGATCAAGAAAATCCCTTTTGTAATACCACCACAAAAAAGTAAAAGACAAATCAGAATGGATGAGATCAAGAAACAGAAGAAGCGTGACCGAAAACAGTTCAAAAATGCAGTGGACACAGAGAAAGAAGGATTGCGACAGGTTTGTGAGCACCTGAAAGTCCAATAAAATGCTCTTTGTAGAGCAGAAAGGCTGTGCAGGAAGAAAATGAAAACACGTAGGAAAATGGAAATATTCTTCTGGGAGCGCTTCAGGTTTGCCAAAGAAATGTTTGAACAGCCACGGTCGGGAACACTGAGCATCGGGAAAAAAGAACGACCTCTTCAGATGGTAGCAAAGATACGCTGCTCAGCAGCATGGCAGGTCTTATATGGCCTAGTACTATAGGAGCTGCATTCAACATCAAGCCCCCAAAATTGCAAGAAATAGAAAGCATTGTCCGAAAAGCGCGGACAAGTAAGTAAGCTCCTGGTCCTAATGGTGTCCCATATGTTGTATATAACAGAAGTCCTGAAGTTCTGAAATGCTGCTCCGGTTGCTGAAAAATGATTGGAAAAAACAGCTTGTAAACAAAGAATGGAGAAAGGCAAATTGAGTCTACATCCTGAAGGAACAAAACTCCACAGACATCAGTCAGTTCAGACCAATTTCACTACTTAATGTGGAAGGGAAGATATAGTTCTCAGTGAAATCTTAAATGCTCACCACATCATCATCATCTCAGCCCGTAACCCGTCATGGGTCGTAGGGGTGCCATGGTGGAAGCATCAGCAGACAGGGTCCTCCACTGCTCTCTATCCTCAGCAATGCGTACAAGTGTGGAAAAACCGTGTCCTGCCCATTCTTTGATGTTATCAGCCCAGGGTTTTCTCTGCCTTCCTCTTCTCCGTTTACCTTCGACTGTTCCCTGAAGGATCGTTTTCGAAAGGGAGTCATGACGAGTTACATGCCCAAACCAGGCAAGCTTTCGACGTTTCACTATTGACAAAAGTGGTTCTTGGTGGCCTGCATAGGTGTTTATCTTCTCTCTAACATAGACATTTGTTTTGTGCTCTTTGTAGCAAATGCGCAAAATTCTTCTATAACATGTATGCTCGAAAGCCTGAATCCTTCGCTCCGTATCTGCAGTGAGTGTCCATCCCTCACACCCATACAAGAGAATAGATACCACATACTTCCTGGGAAATGGATACATTGGTAGTACCATCCAGGCAGGAGGTATCCCAGGTACACCAGGGTGTCAAGAGCATGCCACACTGATCTGGGAAGCAATTCAAAAAGCAAAGTCTGAAAGAACAAATCTCGATGTAATATGGTTGGATCTAGCTAATGCTTATGGATCCATTCCACACCAGATGTTGTCGAGGCCCTGGAAATGTACCATGTTCCACAAAAAATTACAGCAGCGCTGAATCTGTTTTTCTCAGGGTTCTCTGTCAGATTTTCATCCAGAGAGTACACAACGAGGTGGACTCAATTTGGAATTGCGATGGGATGTACCGTCTCCCCGAGGCTATTCGTGTTGGCTATGCAGGTAATCCTAAAAGCGGCTGAAGGATCCGCAATAGGTCAAAAGCTGAATGGAAAGTGACACATGCCACCGCTTAAAGCATTCATGGATGACACAACAATTCTGACATTAGATGAACACCAGGCCTGCAGAATGTTAGCGCGCCTGGATGAACTAGTCAGCTGTGCAGAATGAGCTTCAAACCTAAGAAGTCGAGAAGCATATCAATCAGTAGAGGGAATATAGTTGAGGTCACATTCATGGTTTAAACCAAAGAATCTCTACTGTCATTGGGGAACCTGTTAAAATTCTTGGCAGGGTGAATGATGCCTCGTTAAAAGACTCAAAGAATGTTTAGGCAGTTCAGGAGACAATAGAAATGGCAGACAAAGGACTACTGATCATAGACCAAAGCAGACACCTAAGAAAGTTTCAACTGAGGTGCCTCCAGTTCATGTTGATACCTAAATTGCTATGGTCACTGCTTATATATGAAATACGCACCAGAAGCCATAGAGCAAAAGGTCAACAATTTCATGAGGAAATGGCTAGGATTACCACCAGGTCTGTCAGACGTAGCACTGTACTGTAAGAAGACGAAACTTGTGCTTCCTATCAAGTCAGTTGTTGAATACAAAGTAGGAAAGGCAAGACTCGCAATGATGCTGTGCGAGTCAGCAGATAACGTAGATAAGACCATTCAGCCCACACAAAAAACTGAAAGGAAGTGGAAAGTTGATGAAGCTGTTGGTGCTGCCCTAAAGTCTCTTAAGCTGAGGGAGGTAATTGGAAACACACAGACAAATAGACGGGGATTTGGCCATGGTGACATACGCTTGAGGGCCAATGCATCAACCAAGGAACGCAGCGACATAGTTTTCAGGAGATACGAGGAGCTGAGAATGATAAGAGGATGCAAAAAGCGGTGCGGCTGGTCCAACAAGGCCAATGGACTACATGGGAAGGAGCTCCGCAAAGGTCCAAGCCATGGAATAATATATGACATATGGCACCTCCTAGACACAGCTTCATTATTAGATCAATGTATAACCTCCTTCCATCGTCCGCTAACCTTGTGAGATGGGGAAAGTATGATGATGCTCAAAGCCACATATGCCATGAGAGGCCGACACTTGAACACGTGGTTTCAGCTTTCAAGGTGTCATTAGGGCAAGGACGATACACATGGCGCCACAACAAAGTACTAATTAAGGTTGATGCTGCAGTACATCTGGCAAGGGTGAAAGGGAACAGCAATGTCAGACCGAGCACCGCTAAAACATAATTTATGAGAGCAGGAAAGTCAGCACATCCCAACCCAAGCAAATCAAGTAGCAGTTTACAATTTCATTTTGACTGTGCGAATGACTGGGAGATGGCAGTAGACCTACCTGGGCTAGGGGCATATCCAGAAGAGTATCAGAAGCTCTAGAAGACATGTTGCATTCCTCATCATCGCACCAGATTATAATGAGTGAGCTGACCGTGCCATTTTAATCCACATTGGACGAGCAACACTCGTTCAAAGTAGCCAAGTATAATGATCTGGCCACTTATTTGAGGCCCAATGTGTTCACTTCATGGGTCATGGCTGTTGAGGTGGGTGCAAGAGGTTTCGCGGCGGACTGAAACTGTTGGGGTTGAGAGGACAGTCAAGAGCAAGGGCACTCAAGATATTCAGCGAAACTGCGGAGAATGCCTCGTGCTGGCCGTTTAACAACCGCCACGGGCTATGGAAGTCGGGACAATAATTTGTTTTCTAAATAGTGGTTACTTTCACAATTGCCTCCTGCTGGCAGGAAATAGGAGTAGACTTGAAAGCTGCAACCATAGTGGAGTGGGTTCAATACTCTGCTCCAAACACCAGCAGGCTTACGCTTGGAAGTCATTACCCAAGTGGGCCCGCCTCCCCCCTTTAGAGTATAAAGGAGATTAAAGGGCTAAAACACTTGATGGATGCGGGGACGACTTCTGATGATCAGATTTTCTCCTGTTGTATCGCTCTGTATAAAGTCTCCTATCACAGACTCCGACTATGACTTAGTGTTCAGGTTCCTAGGATTCTGGGCTTACCATATAAATAAAGGGATAGTTTTTGTGGAGAGTACGTAAGAGATTCTTAAATACAATGTCCAGTCCTTTAAAGTGAAATCTGATCATATTACATTTTCTGTCTTGTCTATTTGTCTTCTTGACGAGTTAAATTTCACAGTGCGGTAAACACACAAAGCGTTAGGCAACTATCGGCCCACATCCAGATTGCTATTAAATGACCAGGCTCCAGACAGAAATGTTGTATTTTTACATCTCAAATGCCGAACCAATCACAAACAAGATGCGTATATTTCCCTTTCTTTCACGAAAGATTCTGGTGTAGAAAACGCAAAAACATGTGTTGTTTACAAGTCAACTTATAGGATACGCCAGCTTCTGTTTGTTATCGATCAGTATTACACTCACGACTTCATAATCAATCACATATAATCTCTTTCAAGATGGATAATTATTCTCTGACCTGTCTTTTCCGGAAATGGTTATCTCATTTACCCGGTCTCTCATACACACGGTCTGCTCGTAAATGTGTAACAACATTTCACTCCACAGATTCAGGTGGCACTATGGGTTCAAACCGAAAGTGCTTGATTACCCAAATCAGCAAAAGATTTTCGCTGTAGTTCCGACATGACAAGAATTGAGGGAAGAGAGTGTAAACAATGATTAAGTGCAGAAAATGTGACGTAGCGCAATAATGTCGGCGATGGGAGCCGCGCTAGCGTAGTGGTTACAACACCGCTCTGGCGACCGGGTGATACAGGATCAAACCCGGGCGACGGCATTTGAGGATTTTTCGTCGACCGGGATTTGGACTGGATTAACTCGAGACCTGGCGAAGACATTTGAAGGAGTGTCGTCGACCAGGGACTGGCGGCTCCTGAGCCGACCCAGCTGCAATGGGTACCTCCGAAATCGGCGAGTATTTGCCTGAATGGCGAGGGACACCTGTCTCTGTACAAGAAATAAAGGGATACTCACGTAAAATCAATGTCAGGTTAGAGATAAATAATAACCTGAGATTTCGCCTCGAGTATTAGCGGGCGAACGAAAAAAAAAATGTCGGCGATAAACATGAATGCTAGGAATAGAGAACGAACAATTCAGTCACAAGATGGCAAACACAAAGAAGTATAGTAATGTGAGCGACAAAGATCCTTGACATCTCGTAACGTAGCTGGTATTTATCACGGACGTGTAATAATAAAGATGACACCCACTACGGACATGTCGTAATAAGAAAAATAAAAAGAAAGTCATAAACGATGTTCATCAAGGTCATGTAGCAATAGACACGATATTTATCACAGACAACTACTAATGTAGAACGTTCCTTTCATTCATTGGATGTACATTGGTAACTTGTAGTGGTGTACGATACTATCATGTCTTTGTATGTAATAATGGGGAACATAATTACCAAGAAAAAGTAAATATGTAAGCGGTAATTACAGCGACATCTAATAATACTGAGAGTTCAAATCGGACGAAAAAACATCGGGAGAGAGATAGATAGATACATTGACAGGTAGAGAGAGAGAAAGTCAGACAGAGTGAGAGAGAGAGTGAGATAAGTTACAAGAACAGAAAGAACAAAGATGAGCTATTCAATCATGTTGTGAAAGTAACAACAGTTTACAAAATAAGAGTAATGCACTCATGTTGTGTAAGTAGAGAAAGACAAAAGTATTGTGTAAGTTGTGTAAGAATAGAAAGACATAAGTATTGTGTAAGTTGTGTAAGAATAGAAAAACAAAAGTGTTGTGTAAGTTGTGTAAGTTGTGTAAGTATTATAGATAGTATCATCATAATCTTGTTCACTCCTCAAGGAGCATGGAGTCACTGTCGCAGTTGGTTCCCGTGTAGGAAGGCAGTACACAGCAATACAGTACTTGTTCAGCTGTATCAGTTTGTTTTATGTGGTGAGATTGTCAGATCACAACCTCATATTAGTAGCCTTATACGACATGTGTTAGGGAGCCGAGTGCTATTCTGTATTTGTTGCATCAGAAACTCAACAGAACGACATGGGGCAGATTGTATGGCTATACATAAATTAAATATATCAAACGATACGAAGGTTAGATTTTAAAGTATTAAATTAATATGTTGGAAATATTTATTTCATCTTCAGGACTCCATTTATCTATGACCAGGACTCGAGGTGATGTTTACTGTGGACACCTTCAATGTTTGATCGAAATCAACCAAACTGACAGTCACATTTCGTCACTTATCGGGCTCACCGTTTTTGACGTCACACAGACCGATGTCGTTGTCAAATTGGCATCTGTGTCAGTATTTACTACATACCAGTATGTAGAACAAACCAAACTCCAGGTTATAAACGCTACTGGAAGCGTGTCTAAGTACCATGCATATCTAGCGTTAAGCTTCAAGGCTGAAACCGACTGTCTGTATGGATCATTTTTGTGTGAGCTGGACTTTATGACTTTGAGCGGTCAGCCAGATGTCAACACAGAGGTCGTGACCCCTGAAAGCAATGTAAACTGTGGTAAGGTTACATTATAGATATAGTTATTGAACATGTTATGTCGGGTGAGGAGTGGTTGATAATTACAACCACAGTCGTACCGGAATAACAGAGAGACGAAATACAGATGAAACTTTTGCCGAGAAACACTGTTTCTATAAAGATAAATTATTATGAAACAAATTAAAGGTATGTTTTCAGGCACTCGTAAGAAATAAGGAAGTAGAACACTAGACAACAGAAAAACAACAGACATGAGTGGCTTACCCAGGATTTGAACACTGGACCTTCGCACTATTGACCTGTCATCTTAGCATCATTTTTTGGTGATGCGTGGATGGCAGGGAGGATAGTGCGATTCGCTTGCATAGCTAGGCGGAGTTGTCGCACGGAAGGTCCAGTGCTCAAATCCTGGGTAAGCCACTCATGTCTGTTGTTTTTCTGTTGTCTAGTGTTCTACTTCTTTATTTCTTACGAGGGCCTGAAAACATACCTTTATGTTTGTTTCATATTAATTTACCGTTTACAGGCCTCGGGTTTCCCTTCCTTATATGTTATACATTTCTATAAAGATGTAGCATTGAAAGAGACAATGTTAGATCAGGTGAAGAGACGTCCTTATGATAAGCTAAATTTAGCACTTTGTATAACTTAAAAACATAAATGACAGTTATGCAAACTGTTGTAGTTAGTACAAACTTAGAGCTGGGTGAGACATAAACCAATATTTGTACCAGACGTGGAAGAAACTGGCAATCAAGCAACGCAGAAGACTTATGTATACGTGTAGACGAAGTAGTATACTGAGAGACATATCTGTGTTGTATATGTAGTTTTTTCCTTTCTGTTATTCCACCTAATTTATTTTACTCATTTATGTTGGGGTTTCCGAGTATAGTTCCCGAAGAGATGTTAAACAGACACAACCGCATATATTTCCCGAAAAACGGTTCTACAGACACATAACCATATAAAGTTCCCGAAGAGATGTTATACAGACATATGGCCACATATAGTTCCCGAAGAGATGTTATACAGACATATGGCCACATATAGTTCCCGAAGAGATGTTGTACAGACATACAACGAAATATAGTTCCCAGAGAGATGTTGTACAGACACAGAACCGCATATAGTTCCCAAAGAAATGTTA